>BPTQ01000005.1:352370142-352899016 GCA_019973895.1 Chrysanthemum seticuspe | reverse complement strand
AGACTGTGGAAGTGATGCCTCAACATACTCGATGTCTCCATAAGATTTACAATCATCGCTAAAATCGGAGAAAGTCTCAAATTGATCATTTGAACACTCAAGAGGGGAAGAAGAATCACACATATGGTCAGAAATTCCCTGTGACTCTCTCGGGATTGGGATAAGGTCCTCAACACTAGACTTTATAAATTCGTCCGATTCCTTTTCAGGAACAGTGTCAAGATGCTCATCCCCCATGTTCAGAGAGTGAGTGGGAGCTTTGGGTGTGATAACAACAGACTGAGGGAGTTTAGAAGGACTAGCATACATATGTTTAATACTTTCCATTTGTTCTTCTGCTAGTAATTCCATCATAGTCTTTTCTCCCTGACTTTTCATGGAAGGAGTTTCAACTGATGAACTTGATGAATCTGTACATAATTCACTAATATCAAGGGTAACATCATCATCATCATCATCAGGAATGAAACGGAATCGAGAGCTAGATTTGAATGCTTTTTGTATTCTAATTGATTCCCTAATAGTGTTTTCAATGGAAATCTGGGAATCTAATTTAGCAGCCAGCTCTTCGGCTAACAAAACTTCCATGGATTTTTCATTTGGATTATCTTGGGAGGACATAGCCGACTCCTCCTTAAGTTCTTTTAATAACTCCAGAGTCTTCAGTAGAAGGTCTGTCGTAGTTTCATGAGGAGTCGCTTGAATCATTTGGTACAGTAGAGGTTGGTCATGATATGAAGAGTCGTAATTGTTACAAGGAAATGGATTCCTTGTTTGACAATCCGAGCTAGAGTGAGGACCTCCACAATACTCACAACAGTAAAACTGATGTGGCTGTGAGTGGTATGTGTTGTAGTCATAATTGTGATCAGGAACCTGCTCATAGACAAACGTGTTTCCTGATTGACAATCAGAACTGGAATGTGAACCACCACAGTACTCACAACAGTAAAACTGCTGAGTCTCATAGTGTGGTAGCTGATGGAATAAATCAGTTGTGTTATGGTAGGAATAGGGATCTTGGTTATAGACAGACCCGTTTCCTGATTCCACCACGCTACAACTGGGGCAATTGCCACCATTATAAGGACCACCACACCATTGACAACCAAGAGGGTGAGGATAAGACATAGAAAGAATCAAAAGGTTTTAGAGGGTAAGAAATGAAGAATCAAAAAGGTAAGAGGGTAAAGAGGAATATTTTTGGTATTTTTGAAAAACATGATGATAAAAACAAAGAATGAAAATATTTTTGGCGTTTTTAACACTTTAGGAAAAGTGTTAATGAACTTTTTGGATTTTCTAAAAACTTTCACAAAAAACTTTTTACAAAAGATGGTATATGTGCAAGAATGGGTCTGAAAAAGGCTAAACACACGCTAAAGCCTCCCCGGCAGCGGCGCCAAAATTTGTTTGCGTGCCAACCAGTCAAGCTAAATCACACAAGCCGGCCACTTGTGAATGACCAACCGTAACAGACTTAAAACAGCTGGGAACCAAATAAAATAAAGATCAGAGAATACAATGAATTCCCAGGTCGTTAAGTCCCACGGAGACTCAATGGTGTGCAAACACTAGATCAGACGATAGAATGATCACTAATGATAGTGATCAGAAAGGATTAGGATGGATAATTACACTACTGAAAAAGTTTATAAATTAAAGCGACTTAAATACAAATTAAGAAAATTAAAAAGATAAAATTTATTAAATAAATGCTATCACTATTTTTACAATGATGTTTTACGTTTAAAACCTAAAACCTACGTTTAAATTAAAAATTACGTAAACGTACAAAATAAAACGTGAAAATAAAGAAGGAAAATACCTACGGATATGAAAAATACATTTTTACAATCCTAAATATAAAAGAAATTTATTGGAAAAAGAAAATTATTTTTACAACTATTTATTTAATTATTATTAATTAAAAACTAATTATTAAGTATTTAAAATGCACTAAAATAGAAGAAAATACAAAATTAACCTAGAAAAATGAAATTATAACTTGTAAAAATCTGAAATATGATAAAACTTATTTTAAAACTGAAAATATATTTTTTAGACTTTTTATATATTTATTACTGATTTAAAACTATTTAAAACTAATTTAAATTGTGAAAAATACCAAATAAAAGGGGAAAAATATGGAAAAATCTTTTTTATTCTTTTTATATTTATCTTAACTTAAGAAAAATGAAAACTTATTTTTTTGAACCTTTTCTTAATTTTTTGTATTAATTGCTATTTAAAAAGGCTTAAAAACTAATTTAAATTAAGAAAAATAGCAAATCAACTTAGAAAAATCTGAAAATTTCAGGAAAACTCTAAAATTATATTAGGAAGCTAGGAAAAATAGAAAAACAAGGGGCTAAGTGGAGGAAATTGAAACTGATGTGGAAGTGCTTATTGAAATAAGCACTAGAATAAGCAAATGGCTACCATAAGCTACCAACCCAAAACAGAAGTTATGAAATACTAAAAGAACCAAAATGAAACAAGTTTCAACAAGCTAAAACCTCTGAATTGCAAGTGAACAGATTTGAGAATATGAGCTTATGGGCTAAAAACAGTGAATAGGTACCAAGTTTTGAGCTTATGCACAAGCTTCAAAATAAGCTGAATATGAAAAACAGATATGGGACTCTATACTAGACCTGGGTGGGAACATGCAAACCAAAAATCAGACCTTGCCAAGCTCAAATGAGCTTGTGGCAAGGGCTGCAAGATCTGCAAAAGCCCTGTGCAGGCTCAGTGCCCTGCACAGGGCACTTAGCACCATATTGACAAGCTAGAATGAAGCTTATGGAAAATTCAAAAAATTATGCAAAAATAACAACAAGAAACTAGAGCAGTTGAACTTTTAAAATCCATAAGTCTCACTTGAAATGACCTAGAAATGAGTGCATGAAAAATCCTCCCATTTGGACTCAAAACTGATATTTGCACAATTTGACTTTTGATAAAAACATGGAAAGTTGACTATATTGAACTTTGATCATGATTTATGGACTGTGTATGTTATATTAAGCTATACTAAGGTTGGATTAAGCTATTTTAACAACTTTTAAAGCTATAATGATGAGTATGTAATCAAAAACTTCAACAGTTAACAGTTAATATGGATTAAACTTAATTTTGACTTTTAACTGAACAAGAACTGATTTTTATGACTTATATTGGCTATTATAGCTAATGTAACATGCAATAATCAAAAACTCAGATTTAAACAACCTCTAATTCAGCTGAACAAGCAAAACCAAACACCCCTTAATGAAGCTGTTATGAAGCTTTTTATACTAAAACAAGTATTTATACCAAGAAATCTATTAAATAACTTACATTAGCTATAATAAAACAGATTGGAATTGAAATTAACACTATTCAATCACTTGAACTAGGAAATGCAAACTTTAATGAAATGACTTACAAAATGAGTTTAGGCACAAAACAGAAGACTGAGATTACAAGATTATTCCTATATGCTTACCACTAAGCTCTAAACCAAACTCAATCCAGATTACACCTTGCTTCAGTCTTGATCTCCATTATCATTGATTTTTGATTTTACACTAATTTTTTGGTATTTCTGAGAATTTTTGAGTTAAAACTTTAAACTGAACTTTATGACTTCTAAAAGCTTAAAAGAGCTTAATAAAAGCTTATGTGAGCCTTTTCAATCCTTAACAACAACTAAGAACAGCATTTAAGTAATTTGAGATTTTGAACAATAAAATATGCATAAACTGAAATCGTAATTAAGAACTGAAATTGAAACTGAATTAAAATTTTTATTACACTGGAATAAGATTACACAACACTTGAAGGCTTTAAACATAAACTGGAAACTTAAATTATTAAAACGACATAACAGAATTTAAAACTACACTACTTGGTTCCTCCTCTCTTCTCTTTCTTCCTTTTATACCCAAATGTGCTTCCACTTGTCCACTGAGAAAATCCCACCATCTTTCTAAGCCATTGGATGCTTTGAGTTCATCTTGGCCGTTAAATCAGTTTTTGGCGCCAGAAAAGGTTTTTAACAGTGAGGTTGAGTGAGGAGGGGTGAAGAAACATTAAATGTATATTGGAGTTGTGTGGAGGTGGAGGGAACAAGATAGTGATATGTTGAGGTGGGGGGATGGATATGTTGAGTGATTTCAGAGAGCAGGTGAAGGGGAAGAAAAACGCGCCAAAGGGTGTGATTTGTTTGACTTGGGTAATATAAACGTTGACCGGGTATACGGGTTGGGGTATTAACCGGGTTTAAGGTGGACGGGTTAGGGCTATGGATTGGGCCTTTGGGTTTTATTTGGACCAAGTATTAGTGTATTGGATTTAGGACTAGTAATATGATCCATGGTGCAACTTAGGGACTAAACTTGGCAAAACTGATTTTTCAGAGACCATAAGTGTAAATCTGAAAATGTAATCCAAGGATTGGTTTTGACAATCTCAAATAATATAAGGACCATATTTGCCATCTTTGGATTTTCAGGGACTAAACATGTAATTTTGGAAAACTTGTAACCCAAGTGTAATATTTAGTGAAATTGACTTTCAAAACCTTGGGTTGGCTTTTCCTTTCAAAATAAATTCATAGGGACTAATTTTGACAAGTTTTGAAACTTGGGGGACTAAAACTGCCAATTTTGCAAACTTGATACGTTTTTCATCTGATTTTGATATTTTTGCATTTAAAACACATAAAACACTGATTTGTGATATTTTTATCATTCTGAAGCATTTTTTAGTGTTTTCAGATGATTTTGCAGTTTAGATAGTACAAAAATGATGAGTATTTAGAGACTCATCAATAGCGAACACCAGAAATGAAAGTTTATCAATTGAAAACATAGCCAAAGTAATAATTAAGTTTTACATTTCTTGAAAAGTGTAGAAGTAAGCCCAAAATAAAATATTTTAAGAAAAGGGTCCCTATATAACATCAGAGTAAGAAGGATCTAAAACCATGATGTCACTGCCAAACGCCTTCCCAAAGATTACCAAAGCTTTCACATCAATTGACTGAGAAAAGCATGCTAAAAGGTCAACATAAAGCTGGTGAGTTCATAGGTTTAAGTTTAAATTCAGTAGTGGACCTGTAAGAGTTTATTTGCTATGCCAGACTAAGATATATGCACCCAATCACATAACAATTCAAAAGTGGGATCCCAAGCGACTCTAGCCAGCACGGTTGTAGCATGGTTAAACTACCCTGGACTAGATCGGAATAAATAACCATTCACAAGCTAGGTATCTCATTATAGCATAAATATGCTACCCTAGTATCATGCAACAACTACCACTCATCTATCTAAACTATTCAACGCATAAGCAAATCAAGAGAGTTTAAAAGGTCCAAAAGAGTAGCACGTTTTCTCATCCCAATTTAATAAAACCAAGATAAAAATAGGGCTATGAAACTCACCTTAACAAGGAAATGCACAAACAATTACTCTAGAGGAGACTAGTACAACAGCAACAAGAAATCTCACAGCACAGCGGACACAACTCAACCTAAAATAACTAAAGACGCGACTCAATATCGATCCTCACGGAGTTGCCAAAATAAAGTTGCATAATACGTAAAGATTCTCGTGGGTTGGAGCATAACGATGGAATGGAACACTTGGCTTTGTCACTTGTGGAATGACGACTCAAATAACGCACACGATTAACAACGTTTCGCGTAGTTCAACAAACTTGACAACCAACTAACGTGACTCACGCGACCAAAACAAACAAGAATATGTGCGTCATATATGTCACAAAATGGTCGGGTCTAAATAGATTGAACCTTGCATTAATAAGGTACAAGAAGGATTCGTCAAGTCTTATTAGGCTCGTCAACTTAATAAGATTGGCGTTCCCTTCGCCTCGTTTATTAATCCAAGGTAAATCTAGATGGGTTGCACGTAAAGACATTTGGATGGGTTGCCATTAATAACCTCCTCTTCTCATATTTATCGAGCTCTTATGGGACTCGTCAATCTAATAAGTCCAAATAAATACGATAACAGAATTTTATTAATGTTAACCAATCCGCGATCGAATTCACATAAAATTTCTTAAATAGAAAACTTGGGCTTCATGTCTCGAAATGTGTTACATTATTATTTCTTTTTGAAAACATTGATCATCTTATACAATTAAACTATTGTTTAATTGTATTATTTAATGCTCATGGTTTTTCAAAACGTAGTATATTTAACTCATTCGACCTATCATTTCGAGTCAACCCTTCTCGAGTCAATACTAATTGACTCGAGCCCATCTATTCCTAAGTCCGTTTCCCAAGTCAAGTATCTAATTCGGGTCATAATCTAATAACAATAATATAGTCCAAAATGTCCACAAATTAGAAAGTCCATATCGGCTACTCGTGGTCAATCCGAACCATAAGGTCTCGGATGATTCACGAAGTGCTTAAATCATCACGACTCAAATCCACGACATTATCATAACGGCTTAGACATTTATTATTATTATTATTATTATTATTATTATTATTATTATTATTATTATTATTATTATTATTATTATTATTATTATTATTATTATTATTATTATTATTTATCCGTTATTATTTTTGAAGTTTCGATATGTTTAGCATCAATAGTATCACAAGATTGACCAAGTCAACCCGAATCATTCGGATGTCAAAACAGCCACCATTGTCGTGACCATAAGGTCCCGGTCTCAAATTCTAAATCGTGTGGTAACAGCCTCGCCAAGGTGACCCTTGGCTGCGGAAACCTTAACACTAGCCATGCCGTGACATACAAGGTGTCCCGGTCTCAATACCTCATCGACATACCCAATAATACCACCACAGCCGCACCACCACAAAGGGTTTGGTGGCGGCGGTGGTTACATATGAACAACAAAACAGCCTACAATAAAACAATACGATAAATAATTCATCCCAAGGAGTCTTGGGAGACTCTCGACACCACGACAAACCCACACCGACGCACGGTAACCTTGGTTACCGTCTCGGTTTCACAACAACCAACACCAAAACGTCACCACCGAGTATCACACGACCCAAAATATGAACCAAGAGGGCAAAAACCCTCGTTCCACAAGGACCAAGCCAAGTCAACCGTGTAAAACACGGTTTACACACAAAAATAACACAACCAAGCACGGGTATACGCGTGAAAACATCACGGTAACACATGTGTGACGAAAACCCAAAAACTTCGAAACAAAAAACGTAGATCTATGGCGCGTTAGGGGGTTTCACCGCATGTGACCTAGGTCAAAAGAATCACCTTTTGACGATCTATCTTTTGGTATGGGCGGTGTATTTTTCCGGTGACGGGTGGCCGGAAGTTTGGCCGGAGAAGACGGCGGCGGAGGTTTTCCGGTCACCGGACATGTTAGAGAGAGGTGAGAGAGAGAGAGGTGTGAGAAAAGTGTGTTTGTGTGTGTGTGGTGGGGTTTTTATACCCCAGGAGGGACCGAACTTGACAAAACCCAAAATAGGGGCACGTTTGGTAATTATTCCAAGGGCTAGTTGCGTCACTTCTCCATACTTTCATGATATTGCCTCTCGAGCTCATTTCGACCCTCAAACGTTGTCGGAATTTCCCGAAAATTGCGCCGTTCGCTTTAAAATATTTTTTCCATTTAAAATGACTATAAACGCGACTACTCTCGATAAAATCACGAATATATATATGTAAAGTTCTAGTTAACTCGTGTCGGTCCGCTGTGTGCTTACATTTTACACGTTCCAAGATGTTTTTATCGTTTTTCAACTGATTCAAGTTTTAAAACGTTTCAAGTTTATTAAAATAATGGCACAAGTATGATGTGGTATGAAAATATGTTCTCGAAAATTTACCACTTGTCACAGTCACCCCGCCTAAGAAGAAACCCGTCCTGGGTTTCCCTTCGATTTGCTCATAGAGACAGGAAACAGATGAGGATATTTTCGCTTGAATTCATCTTCACGCTACCACATGAATTCAGGGCCTCTACGGGAGTTCCAACGAACTCTGAAAATAGGGATACGACTCTGCCTAAGCCTTTTGATTTTACGATCCATGATCTCGATCGGTTCTTCTATGAAATTCAATCGTTCATCGATCTGGATTTCTTCCAGAGGAATAACAGCGGCCTCATCTGCCAGACACTTCTTTAAGTTGCACACATGAAAAATGTTGTGGACACTGCTAAGTTCTGGTGGTAACTCGAGTCTGTATGCCACCGGACCAATCCTAGCATTGATTTTGAATAGGCCGATATAAAGAGGATTAAGCTTTCCGCGCTTACCAAAATGGATTACGCCTTTCCATGGCGAGACCTTTAGCAAAACCTTGTTTCCCACCTGGAATTCTAGAGGTTTCCTCCGTGTATCGGCGTAGCTTTTCTGACGATCACGAGTAGCTTGCATTCTGCTCTTGATCTGAACAATCTTCTCGGTGGTTTCATGAAAAATCTCGGGTCTAATGAGTTGAGAGTCACCAACTTCTGTCCAACAGATCGGTGATCGGCACTTACGACCATAAAGGGCTTCATATGGTGCAACCTTAATACTAGCATGATAGCTATTGTTGTATAAAAATTCCACCAATGGTAGGTGGATAGCCCAACCATTGCCGAAATCGATGATACATGCACACAACATGTATTTTAGAGTTTGAATGGTTCTTTCACTTTGGCCATCGGTCTGGGGATGATACGTAGTACTCATATCCAGATCTGATCCGATGGTCCTTTGAAGTGACTGCCAGAAATTCGAAGTGAAAAGGCTATCACAATCAGAGATTATAAAAATTGGCACTCCATGACGTGCGACAATTTCCTTGATATACAGAAGAGCTAGAGTGTCCATACTGTCGGTTTCCATGATTGGTAAGAAATGAGCTGATTTGGTGAGACGATCAACGATAACCCATATAGCGTCAAAATCGCTAGAGGTTTTTGGAAGCTTCGTGATGAAATCCATGGTTATGCGTTCCCATTTCCACTCGGGGATTTCAGGTTGAACCAGTAGACCAAATGGTCTTTGATGTTCGGCCTTAACCTTGGCATAGGTTAAGCACTTGCTAACGTAGTTAGCGATCTCAGCCTTCATATTTGGCCACCAGTATAACTTCTTCAGGCCGTAGTACACTTTTTTCGGAACCAGTATGAATAGAATAGTTTGACTTATGCGATTCATGCATAATCAACTCTCGAATGCCTCCAAACTTTGGAATCCAACTCCTCTCATTCAAACACAAGGTTCCGTCGGAACGTTTCACCAGTCCATTCTCACTCTTCAACATACCATAGAGATTTTCATAAGGTTGGTTTTCTTCCTTGATTGCTTCAACTTGAGCTGCAAGAATTTGAGCTGGTAGTGGCGAGTTGATGGTCATTCCTAATTCTCTGACCCTGAATGGGTTCGCCCTCTCCTTTCAGCTAAGAGCATCAGCAACGACATTTGCTTTACCAGGATGATAGTGTATATCATAGTCATAATCGTTCAACAGTTCTAACCAGCGTCGCTGTCTCATGTTCAGCTCCTTCTGGTCAAGAATGTGTTAAAGACTCTTGTGATCTGTATAAATGGTGCACTTCGTGCCATAAAGGTAATGCCTCCAAATTCTAAGAGCAAACACAACAGTACTCAACTCTAAATCACGAGTTGTGTAGTTCTTCTCATGGGTCTTGAGTTGTCGGGATGCATAGGCAATCTCCTTTTCTCTTTGCATCAAAATAGCTCCTAATCCCTTATGTGAGGCATCACAGTACACCACAAAATCTTGGCTTTCCTCTGGTAGAGCCAATATTGGTGCACTACCCAACTTCTCCTTCAGTAGCTGGAATGCTTCTTCTTCGTCCTTTCCCCAAGTATACTTCACCGTTTTCTGAGTCAAGATGGCCAGAGGCTTTGCTATCTTGGAAAAACCTTCCATGAATCTACGGTAATATCTAGCAAGTCCTAAAAATTGACGTATCTCGGTCGGGGTAGTAGGAGTGGCCCAATATCTAATGGACTCAATCTTGGCGGGATCCACATGAATACCCTGACTATCAATCACATGACCCAGAAACTACACGGTTTAAATCCAGAATTCACACTTGGAGAACTTCGCATAGAGTTGCTCCTCCCTGAGTAGCATTAGAATAAGTTTCAAATGTTCCTCGTGTGCTTCCTTGCTTTTGGAATAGATTAAGATGTCATCTATGAATACTATCACAAACTTATCCAAGTAGGGTTTGCACACTCTGTTAATGAGGTCCATGAATACAACTGGAGCATTAGTTAGCCCAAACGGAATAACCTGAAACTCATAATGTCTGTAGCGAGTTCTGAAAGCGGTCTTCGGTATGTCTTCTTCTCGAACTCGGAGCTGATGATACCCTGATCTTAGATAGATTTTTGAAAACTCGCTTGCTCCTTGGAGTTGATCGAAGAGATCATCGATCCTTGGTAGAGGGTATCTATTTTTCACCGTCAACTTGTTCAGTTCTCTGTAGTCAATGCACATACGGAAGGATCCATCCTTTTCCTTAATGAACAAGACCGGAGCTCCCCAGGGTGAGGAACTTGGTCTTATGAATCCATTTTTGGCTAATTCAGACAGTTGCTTAGAAAGTTCTTCCAACTCTGAAGGGGCCAATCGATATGGCGCCGACTCTACGGGTGCAACTCCCGGCACTAAATCAATTTGAAACTCGACTTGTCGAACTGGTGGTAATCCAGGCAAGTCTTCAGGAAACACTTCAGGGAAATCCCGCACCACCGGTACATCTATTAACCGTTTCCCCTCTTCTTTTTCGTTCTTCTTCTTCTCAACTTAGGCCAGGAAAAAGGAAACTTCCTTTTTCCAGGTATTTCTGGGCTTTGGTGCAGGAGATGATGTTTAATCGGGAGGAATTTCCTTGATTACTACCGTCTCCGTAGATGGTTAGTATTTCATTTCCGTAAGGCATGCGCACGATCTTTTCTTCACAAAGAATCGCGGCTCAATACTTAGATTGCCAGTCCATGCCAATTATGACATCGAAACTACTCAGAGGAACTGGCATGAGGTCGATGTTAAATGGGTGATCGAGAAGATTCAGGGTACAACCTCTGATTATGGTATTCACCCTTTCTATGTTACCATTGGCTATCTCGATATCATAAACAAAGTCTAGAGCAGTAGGGATCTTATCAAGTAGGGGGCTAAAGGTAGTGGACATGAAACTTCTATCGGCACCAGTATCAAATAGAATATCAGCATAACGGTTATTGAGAAGGAACGTACCCGTAACAACAGTTGGGTCCTCCTTGACTCCTTTTCCCTTCACCACATATGCTCTTCCACGAGCCTCTCCAACATTGCTATGTTGATTGCAAGCGCCTTGGTTTCCTTGGTGTCCTTCTGCCCCATGGTTCACTTGATTCCCACCATTTCCTTGGCTTCCACAACTTCCCGATTCTCGACACTCATTCTTAAAGTGTCCCTTCTTCCCACATCCAAAACAAGTAACATTTCCATTCCAATCCGGTCCAGGGGTGGTTTGAACCACATCAAGCGTCTTGGACTTGCAGTCCTTGGCTATGTGTCCAACCTTAGAGCATGAGCGACACACTATGGTACACTGCCCATAATGATGGCGCTTGCAACCATTACAGTAAGGTTAATTTCCCTCGTAACCCCTTTTCTCTCCAGACCCCATAGCCTAAACTTTAGCAGTCTCCTATCGCTTGTTAGGATACCTATTCTTTGAATAATCCACCCATTTCCTCTTGTTGTCGCCTCTACTCCTCGGATTGTCACGAATAATCAAATCCATCAGACCATGCGCCAAAGTGATGGTTTCGTGAAGATCAGTGGCTTAGAAGAAAGTACATCATTTCAGGTCGAGGGTGGAAGTCCATCAGTATAACACTTTATCTTAAGTGCTTCAGGGCGGACCATCTCAGGGCATAACAGTGCTAATTCGTGAAAATGACGAGTGTAAGATGGCATGTCAGTACCCTTCACCTTATGATTCTAGAACTCAATTTCTAACTTCTTCACTTCGTTTCGAGGACAATAGTTCTTAATTAGTTTTGCCTTAAACTCTTCCTAAGGCATAGCATAAGCTGCGTCGATCTCAACAGACTTAAGGTAGTTGTTCCACCAGGTTAACGCTTCATGCTTCAGTGTGAAGGAAGCAAACTTCACCTTTGATTCCCCTTCAAAATTGCAAACCTTAAACACAGATTCCATCTTTTCTAGCCAACGAGTCAACATAACAACTCCCTCAGTACCACAGAAGTCCGTGGGCATACAGCTTCGAAACTCTTTGTAAGTACAACCACGGTTACTACCATTTGGTCTAAGAGTTCCCACTGCGGTATTAGGATGATTTGGATCAGCCAGAATCTCAGCTACACGCTGAGCTACCAGTTGATCGATTAAAGCTTGATCGGTAACAGGAGTGGGTGGTGAAGGGATCTCAACATTCAGATCTTCACCAACAAAATTATTGTTCTGGTTATTGACATTAGGATTATTGGCATTTTGAACTGAAGGTCGACCGCGACGACCAGCAGCTGCAGTAGCAGTGGCAGCTATTGCTCGTGCGTTCCTGGTTGCCCTACGCGTTTGAGCCATTGATCTGAATCATGTACAAGAAATGAGAACATTGAGATCAGAATAGAGAAGTACATCACACGAGTATAAAGACCGATACATCACATTAAAACCACAATGATTATCGAGATACAATTTATGCCACAATTATGAACTCAACATAGATTTCATAAAACTCAAAACAAGGGTTCTCAATAATGAGCCATACTATGGCGAGAACGATAACAGTACTGAAAATGAGAGAATACGGAAATATAATCGATAAAGAGTGGTACAAAATCACTAGTCAAAGACTACTACTCAAATCCCAAAGCGAAAGTCTCTGAAAGCACGCTCCAGATCATCCAACCACCTCCTCATAGCAGACATCTCTACATTATCCTCGTATCTCCTCCTCTTAAGATATGCGTTCTGAGAATCTGTCTTAGACTGACGCCTCCACAACACCTAGCCATACTCTCTCGCAGTCTGAATAGATCGATCTGCTGTTCTCACTCGATCATCCATCTTCTGCAGGTCTCTCCTCATGGCATCAGACCTCTCCATCAATATACTAATGTCACTCTCAACCTTCCCCAGTCGCTCCGTTGTCACCCCTGCTAATTGCTCGGTTATGTCCTCTAGATCCTCCTCATGCATCCCCAACTGAGTGGCCATCCCACTCAAGTCCTCAAGGGTGAGTCTGGCAGTAGGAGAATCCGGATCAACCCAATCCACCTCGGATGATGGGGAAACCGGCTCTATCATGGGCTCATCAACATCCTCATCTAAGTCATACTCCTCCAAATCCCCCAAGATCCCCGAAGGCTCAGGCTGCATATCCTCCTGAGGCTCGGGCTCCACATCCTCCTATGGCCTAGCCTCAGGGTCATCCTCCCCATAAGAATCGTCTCCCAGGTCTTCCTCTTCTAGAGGATCTTCCTCGAGATCTTCCTCCTCCTCAGGTTCTTTTTCAGGATCTTCTTCTTCATAAGATATGAGTAGTCGGCGCCTCCGAGTAGGTGGAGAGTCAGGAGATAAAGGTGGTGACGAATCGCAGGGTACGGAAGATGAGGCACTCAGAATCTGAAAAGTAGAGGTAGAGGGTGTAAGGGACAGAGGAGAGTGAGCAGAAATGCAAAAAAATAGTAGGGTAGGTGGACGTACGGATATGCGTGCCATGCGACGATGTGTCAAAGTATGAGGTGTAGCAGTCCACCACGTGGAGCTAGGAGATGATCGTGTGGTTAACTGCACAGTGAGCGAAGTAGGAGAGACATGAATAGATGAAGAGGAACCCGAAGCAGTCCCATGTGTCACTGGCGGTGCATGTTGTGCCATGACATATGGGTCCTTCAGGTCCATCCCCGATATAGGTTATGCTGGTCGGGAACCATAAAAAAGAATGTCCTCAATGATATCGAAGGAAGGCATAGCTGTGACAACGGTGTTTTTAGTAAAGTCAGTGCATACGTAAAATCTCCAATGAATCCGAGTTTTCAAACATAATACATTTCCCAAGAAATCACATCATGGTTACAAGGCAAGCATTAGAAATTTAATACCACATCAATTCTTAACTCGAAATCTATAGGCTTCAGCTTGGCAGGTAAGCATGTCACGGTCTTTTAGATCAGTTTTTCAAAAATGGTTATAGTCTAGGTTTTGGTAAATACCCAGTTCTCTATAACCTGGCTCTAATACCAATCTGTAACACCCCCAAAATCGGCTCTGATACCAATCCGCTACGAAAATTGGTACACAACACAAGGATACTGATTGTGCAAAAGATTGCACTACCAGGCTTCGATGAGGATCAAGGTAATGAGGGGTGTGTGTTCCAGCCAAGGCTCGCCTGTAACCTGAGAATAAGAAATACTAAGACACTACGTTAAGTGATTGCGCAGGGGTAGGACCCTGCGAACCACCTCCGGCGTGAGAGTAAGTATGAGTTATGGTTGTATAAGTGTGTGAAAGTAAAGAGATAAGTGTGAAATGAGCATATCATAAACCATCGTCCGTCTAACCCATTTATAGTGGAAGAAATACGGTTAGAGGCACTCTTGCATGAATATCGGAGATCATGGGGGCGTCCCATGATTGTGGGTAACCGCTAGGGGTTAGTGACCCACGTTCTCAGACTTGACGGGAAAGCCAAGAGAGAGAGGGAGATCGTGGGTTTGACTAAGTCAGGAGGTTCCTTATCCATTGTTCCTTCGTCAGCCATACCCCGAAGGGCTTAAGGCTTCGAGTGGCGAATTCCCCTTAGGTAACCTTCGTACCAACGAATGGTTTGACGCCTATGGGTATTTCAGAATCCTAACTTGGGCCTTCATATGGAAGGGCTTCGACACGTCTCGGAGGAGTGTCCTTCGAGCTACTCGGAGGGTACATCATCAAGCCCCCAGTCAAAAGTGATTCATATGAGCGAGGAGGCATTGCTTTCGACTTCATGCTTCGAAAAAACACCATCATGCTGCTAAATATGCTAGTTGGGAGATAACTACGCAACTAACCAAGCGCATTCAATGCTAATTACATCATCCAGCTGCCCGCTACAGTGATCACTTATCCCCATGTAACCCAGAGACCACAAGTCTTTATTTAAAATTTAAAAAGTGGCTTGGCTTGGATAAGAGTAATCTAGATGGACACGTGTGTGAATTAGGAGACGGTAAAAAGGGGTATTTAAGGGGAATATGATGAAACCCTAAAATACTTTTACTCTCTCCGTCTTCATTTACACGCAGTAAACTTTCAAGCGCCCCATCTTCGAAAACCAAGGTAAACACTTTTCTCCTCTTGCAGATTGTTTCAAAAAATAGGAACATGGATTCTAAGTTTATTATAAAACAACAAAAGTGCACTTTGTCTGCTAAAGATTTGCATGATCATTTAGCCGATTATCCTATTCCAATAGAACATAAAGTGATGTTACCCAAACCCACTCAGGGTATCTTTGATGCCCCTCCAGGTTTTGTAGGGTTGTATACCCATGCATTTAGTCACTCAAACCTTAGGATTCCACTGCACCCATTGATTTTGGAATTTATGCAGTACTATAAAGTTCATATCTCTAGATTCAATCCTTTTGGGTTTGCCAAATTGACTACATTCATAGTAATGTGCAAAGCCTACGGATATGAACCAACCTTGATAGTTTTAAGAGGATTCTTGAACTTGTACCCCGGGGGCAATTGGTTGACACTAGCAAAAAGACCTGAGCCAGATGTACCCAATCTGTTTGAGAAAGTGTACACAAACATATCGGGTTGGAAGGGTAGCTTTTTCTACGTGCAAGACACTATTGTTTCCTCTACATATTCAGAGCTGCTGAACAAGGAGAATAGGTATAATGCTAAACGGTATAATGACCCCCTGCCCTACGAGGTTCGGAGTGATCCTTGTTACCTGCGTTTGGCAAAGTACCCTGTGGATGTGCAAGTATTCCCTGAAGCCATCTTATACATGGTTGGGATTGCTCAGAGTTGGGAGGGGTCTCCCAAGAAGCCTATGATCATATACCAAGGACAAAGTATGTTTATCCACTTTTATTTAAATAGGACCAATGTAGCACTGATATTTATTTCTTTTTGCTTCTATTTTGCAGAGATGTCGTTCAGAAACTTCATGTTCCAAGAATTTGATGAAGATTTAAGTTTCATGCCTGCGGAGAAAGCTGAGGAGTCTTATGGCGTTGGCTCCCCTTCAACATCTGTGAATAACAATGAGGTAAGCATTCCAAAGCCAGAGCCTATTTCATCAGCACCCCCACAATCTGCTGTGGAGGGCACATCCCAACTGGTGGAGAACATTGCTGACTCGGATGATCCTGCGGATGAGGATGTCCCCGTCGTTGGTTCAACAGGAATAGCTGATAGGCTAAAGAGTAGGAAAGGGTCAGCGGCCAAGACTGTGAAAACCAACAAAAGGAAGCATCCCCTGCCTACCTCTGGGAGTAGAGTTGTGAAGCATAAAATTACCGAGGGCAGAAAGCTTATCAAGTCTGCCTTCGAATTGCCCGATGAATCCATTGAGGTTCATGGTAAGTATTTTTGTCTTATGAGACATTGTGAAGGTAAAAATATAACTGTTATGCTAACCTGTGTATATTTTGTTGCTCGTAGGTCTTCCAGAGACGAAGGAGCTTCCAAATGCCTTAGCCTGTCATCGGATTATTGACCATGTGATCCCTCCACAGTGGAAGAGTATGCTAGAGAACATGTCCATTGAGAAGTTCTGTGACATGCATGATAATGGGGTTGCGAGGCAGGTGGTGATGGATAATCACTTGAATGCCAAGACTAGGGGGTTGCTCAGAACCGTGGCCAAGCTGGAAGCAAAGTGTGACGAGATTGAGGGGAACGTTGAGAAGAACCCCGTCGTCCAAGAACTTCGAGAAAAGATAGCTCAGTTGACCGTGGAACGTGGCAATCTCAAACTGGAAGAAGCCAAGGTTATTACTCTCACTGGTCAGAATGCTGCTCTCGAGGCTAAGTGCGCTGGGTTGGAAAGTGAGAGGGTTAGGCTTGGAGAGGTAGAGGTAAAGTTGAGGGAGGAGATCGATGGCCTGCAAATGAGGTATAAGATGCTGCAGAAAGATCGTGCAGAAGTTGTTTCGAAGGTGGTGCCTTACATAGCCATGGAACTCTACCACAGTGACGAACTGGGAGCTCAGATGTGGAAGGTCATCAAGTCAGCCCTATTTCATGGACGGTGTTTGGCTCTGGAGGAGGCCGCCAAAACGGGTAAGCCTGTGGACCTCTCGAAGATTGAATGCTACCGTCCCACTTTGAAGGCTGAATATGATGAGGCAGGAAATGCATTTGCAACTGCAGAGTACTCCTTCCTTGCTGAGGCAACCAAAGATCCAATGGCACCCCTCGAAAATCTCATGTCTAAGAAACCTCGGAAACTGAAGCCTACCACTCCAACCAAGAAGACCATGTCTACTAAGCCAGTCTCAGTGCAACCCTCCTCCACTCCCTCTCCGAAGAAACAAGAATGAAGGCTGCTCTGTTAGCAGTAATTTGGTTCCAAAGGGTGGCATGTACCCTTAAGACAATTTATTTTATGTGACAATGTGTGTCTTGTTACCCAAACAATTTAAATGCTTGTGATGTATGGCCATGGGCCAAGAACAATTTGACGGGAGTCTAGGCTCCTCATGCAGGTATAAGGGCAGTAGCCCATATTTTGAATGCAATAGTGTAGAGGACATACCTCTACATACTTAGCTTAAGTTTGTTATGTAAACTTCTCTTACGCCATTTTTGCGACGCTTAAATTTTACAACCTAAGGTTCAACAACCTCATTGTGTGTAAATTACAACACCAAGAATATAATGGCCAACTTGACCATTGACAGAGGGTCGCGACCCACTCTATCTCAAATCCTTTACATAGCATGGCTTTATTAAATTTTTTTTACAAGCGCCAAAATCTACTAGGAGAGTTAATGTGAATGTTTAAGTTGGCTTTGAATAATAAGGCATATGTTACACCTCAAGCCATTCGACATTGAAACTCATTAACGACTTGGTTGAACAAATCTTTGCGTTTAAGAAACGAAGCAACAGATTTGTGGGAAATATCTTATTTATCATTGAATTGGTAGGGAGGATTACATCATTCTTGAAATGAATACTAAGACAACTACCAATAATGTGTGCTTTCCCTTGAGAAGCTTTTGATTACAAGAAAAAAGTTAAAGTACTTCTTAAACATAGAAATTTCGAAGGTTCGTACCATTCCATGTCCTGTCGATGGGTTCTCCGAGAAAAGTGGCCAGTTTGTATGCTCCATTGCCGTAGGCCTCAGCTACCATGTAGGGTCCTTCCCAAGTTGGTCCCAGTTTTCCCTGATACTCTGCTTTGCTTGCACTGTTGAGGCGCAGTACATATTCTCCGGGCTTGAAAGTGGAAGGTCTGACCCTTTTGTTATAGTAGCCTTCGATCTTATGTTTGTGTATTGCTTCTCGGATGGAGGCTATTTCTCTTCTTTCTTCTAGGAGATCAAGGTTTTCCCTGATCTTATCATCATTTTGGGAGGCATCATACGTTGCCACACGCTCCGTGTGTACAATTAGTTCCGAAGGGATGACCGCTTCTGTTCCGTATGTTAGGCTGAAGGGAGTTTCTCCGTTGGTTGACTTAGGATGTGTCCGGTGAGCCCATAAGACTTGAGGGAGCTCGTCTTTTCTCGATCCCTTTGATGATTTCTCTGTTTGTAACCTCCACTTGTCCATTACCTTGTGGGTGATAGACAGATGTCCAGGATTGCTTTATGTTGAGCCCTTGACAGAAGTCATGGACGACTCCTTCGACAAACTGTTTCCCGTTGTCAGATATGATGATGTGGGGTACTCCGAATCTGCACACAATGTGTTCCTATACAAACTTTTCGATCTGTCTTCCTGTCACCGAGGCTAGGGGTTTTGCTTCCACCCACTTGGTGAAGTAGTCGATCGCTACTAGCAAGAACTTGACTCCTCCGGAAGCTATAGGCATAGGCCCTACAATATCGATGCCCCACTGGGAGAAGGGCCACGCGGATGTCACACTTGTCATATCTTGCTTCGGCATTTTTGGAACGTTTGAGTGTATCTGACAAGCTTCACACTTGAGGATGATTTCGGCTGCGTCCCTGTGCATCGAGGGCCAATAGTAGCCCAACTTCATTATCTTCGAGACAACTGAGCGGGGTCCTGTATAGAGACCGCAAGATCCTTCATGGACTTCGGCTATGATGCTCGATGCTTGCTTGGGGCCTACGCATCATAACCAAGGTGACAAAACGACCTCCTATATAGGGTTTCCCTTATTAGCCGGTACTGCGGGGACTTAACCCGAATCTTTCTTGCAAGCTTGGGATCTTCAGGGAGAAGACCACTTATCAAATATTCCCTTATGGGAGTCATCCGTGTCTCTCCTTCTTCGTGAATCACATCGGCAACCTCTTTGAGAACGATGGATCTTTCAGGAAGGACTTCCACGAGAACCTCCTTAGTGAGATGAGCGAAATCCATGGAAGCTAGCTTGCTTAGTGCGTCTGCCTTTTTGTTCTGGTTCCTACGAACATGTTGGATGGTGTAGGAGTTGAAGTTTTTGAGCATTTCTTTTGTCTTTTCCAAGTACTGTTTGATGACGGGTTGCCTTGCTTCGTAGGAACCTGTCACTTGGTTTGCCACCAATTGGGAATCTACAAAGACAGCGAGAGCTTTGACCTCCATATCTTTGGCTAGTCGGAGTCCTGCTAGTAGCGCTTCGTATTCCGCTTCGTTGTTTGTGGCTTCGAACTCAAACTGAAGAGCATATGTATGCTCCTTCCCTTCAGGACTGACTAACATTAGACCTGCTCCGAAGCCATCGGAACTGGATGCTCCATCTGTGTAAAGCTTCCATTCAACCTGAACATGAGAAAGATTAGCTTTGGGCTTTTCCTTTTCTTCATCGGGTCCGGAAGGTGTTTCTGCCAAGAAGTCTGCAAGAATTTGCCCTTTGATAGAACTACGTCCTTTAAACTCGATTTCATGTTCTCTGAGTTCAATAGCCCATTTAGCCACCCTCCCAGACTTTTCAGGTTTAGGCAAGATCTACTTCAGTGGCTTATCGGTTAAGACTGTAATTGGGTGGGCCTGGAAATAGCGTCGGAGCCTCCTTGCTGCGTAAATTAAGGCGAGTATTAACTTGTCCAAGGTTGGGTAGTTGATCTCCGCTCCTTGTAGGACCCTGCTAACAAAGTAAATTGGGATCTGTCGCTTTTATCTCTCTGCCATAAGGACTGCGCTAACACTTTATGCTGAGGATGCCAAGTACATAAACAACACTTCGCCTTTGATTGGGGCTGTAAGTGTTGGAAGTATTTCAATGAACTCCTTCATCTTCTGAAAGGCTACTTCAGCGTCCTGGCTCCATTGGAAAGTTTTCTTGTCCGCGCATCCTTTGAGTGTCTTGAAGAAGGGTAGGGACTTGTCAGCTCCTTTCAACAAAAATCGACTTAAGGCTGCCAACTTCCCATTCAGGCTCTGCACATCTTTTAGACACTTAGGGGCTTGGAGATCGGAGATGGCTTTGACCTTAGAGGGATTAGCTCGTATCCCCTGCTTAGTGATCAAATGTCCTAAGAATTGTCCTTCCTTGACACCGAAGGAGCATTTCTTAGGGTTCAGCTTCATGTTGATTGCCCGGAGCTGATCGAATGCTTCCTGTACATCAAGGAGTAGGTCCTCCTCAGTCTTGCTTTTGATAACCATGTCATCAACGTAGGCTTCGAGATTCCTGCCTATCTGTTTGTTGAAGGCTTTATCTATGAGACGTTGGTAAGTAGCCCCTGCGTTCTTCAAACCGAAGGGCATCTTTCTGTAACAGTAGACACCTTTACTCGTGTAGAAGGCTGTCTTTTCCTCGTCCTCCTTGGCCATCTGGATCTGATGGTACCCTTTGTAGGCATCTAAGAAGCATTTTAACCGGAAACCTGCCAAGGATTCTACCTTCCAGTCAATTTCGGGTAGGGGGTAGCAATCCTTAGGGCATGCTTTGTTGATGTCAGTGAAATCCATGCACATATGCCACCCTCTGTCGCTCTTTTTTACCAGTACTGGGTTGGCCACCCAAGTTTGGTATTTAACCTCCCTCAGGATGCCTGCTTGTGTAAGTTCATCAACTTCTTTGCAAGCTGCAGCGTTTCTCTCGGGGGCAAGGCTTCTCCTTTTCTGCTTTATGGGCTCAATGTGCTTGTACTCATTGAGTTTATGCTCCGTTCCAAAGGACTGTCCATCTATCAGCAATGTTCTTGGAACACTTGTCATGTCAGAATATTTCCAAGCAAAAACATCAAGGTTAGTACGCAACAGTTCTGTGAGCTTCGCCTTGAAATTCGCCGGGAGTTGCTTCCCTACTACCACTGTCTGTTCAGGATAGCTAGGGTTTACGACAACTCGCTCTTCTGCATCTGTACAACTAAGAATTGCCATCGGAGGCTCCTCCGATTCCTCTCTGATCTTTTTGACACCATATACACCCTTATCCGCTCCATAACTAGAATGAACAGTTCCTACTCCAAAGGGGGTTTGGAACTTAACAGCAGCATGTATAGTAGAAACAGCAATTCCCATTTTTTGCATAGCTGTTCTCCCTATTAATAAATTATAAGGAGAATCTGACCTTACGATGACGAAAATGAGTGTCTCCGTGCGGGATAAGGGGCCTTCGCCTATGGTGACTTCCAACGGTACTTCTCCCAGAGGCCATGAGTGTTCACCAGAGAACCCTACTAGCGGTGCCTTCGAGTCGACCCTCTGTGAGCGTATAGATGACTTGAGCTTTAGGAAACAATGCTCGTAGATGATTTCGCAAGAGCTTCCGCAATCCATATACGCTCGGTTCACTTCCCTGTTGGATATGTGTACCTTGATGATCACGAGATCGGTCGAAGGTGTCTGCCCTAATATGTGGGGAAAGGTTATTTCCCCTACACTTCCTAGCTCTTCTTCTGCTTCCTTCCTTTTCAAAGTGGTATCGCGTTTGTGTACCATTAATATCGGAGCTTCTGCAGGCGTAGTTTCCTTCTTGTTCCCCTTCCATTCTCCCAGCTGAGTGTCAGAGAATTTGTCCTTTCCCTTCTTTATGCCTTTGACCAGGTGTGCTAACTGTCCGGACCATACCGCCTCTTCGATCTGCTTCTTCTGCTGGCTAAAGTGTAACCGGAACTTAGCCTTAAGATCATCTAGACTCACAATGCTTCCCAGCTTCTGTCCGTTCCACCATATTCTTGCGGAGTCTCAGAGCGTGTAAGTGAACATATGGCATGCTACCGGCATGACCCACTTTTGCATTTTGATAGCGCCTTCAAATAAGTGGAGAAAGTTATCGGGATCACCTTTTCCATCGTAGGTGCCTATATGTGTAGGCATCTTCACGCCGTCAGGTAAAGGGTAGTCCTCGATCCATTTCACGAAGGGTGTGCAAGCTCGAGAGGCTTCGGCACCATAAGGGTTGTACGGAGGTGGATAAACAGGTGTAGGGTTATACGGGTTAGGAAATGGCTGTGAATAGGTAGGGTATGCAGTGGAAGTTTGGTACGAAGGGTATATTCCCATCGATTGTGTAGGAATCTGTCCGTAGGGCATCTGCTGGTAATTCTGGTTTGGGATTAAACCATTTGGAGGGTAAGTGTTGTAGGTTTGAGTAGGTAAGTAGGGATTCATTCCCGGAGGGGGTAATTGGTTCATGTTGGAGTAGGGAGATGGATCTCCGATACTCGAAACATAAGAGGGTGGTACTAGAGCCCCCGCCCCTTCTCTTCCCAAATGTGCTGCTAGAAGAGGAGGCAGTTTTACCCCTCCATTTCCCACTGGGTTGCTTCCTCCGTTGGAGTTCTCGCTCATCCTTTCACCATGCATTTTGTCCCTTCTACCCGGATTTCCTCCAAGTCCTTCTTCAAAACCCATTGTCCTTCCATTTGACCTTCTAACGGGAGGGGAACCATTTCGTAGGGCCGGGCGTCCCCTGCCCATAGGTTGAGGCCTGTCCTCTACTTCAATCTCCTCGTCATACTCCTCGCTGGAGTATTCCAACTCCCTCCGCATTTCTGTGTTACGAACTTGTCTCTTGTGAGCCCTTAGCAAAGAATCTAAGGCCTCAAAGTTTGCCTCTACGAAGGCGGGACTGATGTCTGGAATAGGGTTAGCGGATGTTGAGGCGTGATGCACGGGAGTAGTTTCCAAATGAGATCGTGTGGTGAAGGTTGAGGTTGTTATGGGGGCGAGGTTATCGGTGTTAGTTGTGGTGAGTGGGACCAGAGTAGAGAAACCTGGTGGAGGTGAATCTTCTCTTCCTGGTTCCATGCCGGAAAAGTAGCGTAGTAGGTCAAGGTATTAGGACTGGGTGATTACGGGACTAATAGTTGTGGTCCCACGGATGGCGCCACTGATTGTGCAAAATATTGCACTACCAGGCTTCGATGAGGATCAAAGTAATGAGGGGTGTGTGTTCTAGCCAAGGCTCACCTGTAACCTAAGAATAAGAAATACTAAGACACTACGTTAAGTGATTGCGCAGGGGTAGGACCCTGCGAACCACCTCCGGCGTGAGAGTAAGTATGATTTATGGTTGTATAAGTGTGTGAAAGTAAAGAGATAAGTGTGAAATGAGAATATCATAAACCATCGTCCGTCTAACCCATTTATAGTGGAAGAAATACGGTTAGAGGCACTCTTGCATGAATATCGGAGATCATGGGGGCGTCCCATGATTGTGGGTAACCGCTAGGGGTTAGTGACCCACGTTCTCAGACTTGACGGGAAAGCCAAGAGAGAGAGGGAGATCGTGGGTTTGACTAAGTCAGGAGGTTCCTTATCCATTGTTCCTTCATCAGCCATGCCCCGAAGGGCTTAAGGCTTCGAGTGGCGAATTCCCCTTAGGTAACCTTCGTACCAACGAATGGTTTGACGCCTATGGATATTTCAGAATCCTAACTTGGGCCTTCGTATGGAAGGGCTTTGACACGTCTCGGAGGAGTGTCCTTCGAGCTACTTGGAGGGTACATCATCAGATACCGAACATCATAAATGAAAGTTTATCACTTGAAAACATAGCCAAAGTAATAATTAAGTTTTACATTTCTTGAAAAGTGCAGAAGTAAGCCCAACATAAAATAGTTTAAGAAAAGGGTCCCCATATAACATGAGAGTAAGAAGGATACAAAACCATGCTGTCACTGCCAAACGCCTTCCCAAAGATTAGAAAAGCTTTCACATCAATTACCTAAGAAAAACATGATAAAAGGTCAGCATAAAGCTGGTGAGTTCATAGGTTTAAGTTCAAATTCAGTAGTGAACCTGTAAGAGTTTATTTGCTATGCGAGACTAAGATAGATGCACAAAACACACAATCACATAACAATTCACAAGTGGGATCCCAAGCGACTCTAGCTAGCACGGTTGTAGCATGGTTAAACTACCCTGGACTAGATCGGAATAAATAACCATTCACAAGCTAGGTATCACGTTATAGCATAAATATGCTACCCTAGTAACATGCAACAACTACCACACATCTATATAAACCAGTTAACGCATAAGCAAATCAAGAGAGTTTAAAATGTCCAAAAGAGTAGCACGTTTTCTCACCCCAATTTAATAAAAAAAAGATAAAAATGGGGCTATGAAACTCACCTTAACAAGGAAATGCACAAACAAGCACTCTAGAGGAGACTAGTACAACAACAACAAGAAATCTCACAGCACAACAGACACAGCTCAACCTAAAATAACAAAAGACGCGACTCAGTATCGATCCTCACGGAGTTGCCAAAATAAAGTCGCTTAATACGTAAAGATTCTTGTGGGTTGGAGCATAACAAAAGAATGGACACTTGGCTTTGTCACTTGTGGAATGACAACTCAAATAACGCACACGATTAACAATGTTTCGCGTAGTTCAACAAACTTGACAACCAACTCACGTGAGTCACGCGACCAAAACAAACAAGAATATGTGCATCATATAAGTCACAAAATAGTCAGGTCTAAATAGATTGAACCATGCATTAATAAGGTACTCAAAGGATTCGTCAAGTCTTATTAGGGTCATCAACTTAATAAGATTGGCGTTCCCTTCGCCTCGTTTATTAATCCAAGGTAAATCTAGATGGGTTGCACGTAAAGACCTTTGGAT
The DNA here is from genome assembly GCA_019973895.1 of Chrysanthemum seticuspe. Lineage (NCBI taxonomy): Eukaryota > Viridiplantae > Streptophyta > Magnoliopsida > Asterales > Asteraceae > Chrysanthemum > Chrysanthemum seticuspe. The sequence goes on along the minus strand of BPTQ01000005.1, from coordinate 352,873,788 downwards.
GGGTTGCCATTAATAACCTCCTCTTCTCATATTTATCGAGCTCTTATGGGACTCGTCAATCCAATAAGTCCAAATAAATATGATAATAGACTTTTATTAATGTTAACCAATCCGCGATCGAATTCACATTAAATTTCTTAAATAGAAAACTTAGTATATTTAACTCATTCGAAATGTGTTACATTATTATTTCTTTTTGAAAACATTGATCATCTTATACAATTAAACTATTGTTTAATTGCATTATTTAATGCTCACGATTTTTCAAAATGTAGTATATTTAACTCATTCGACCTATCATTTTAAGTCAACCCTTCTCAAGTCAATACTAATTGACTCGAGCCCATCTATTCCCAAGTCCGTTTTCCAAGTCAAGTATCTAATTCGGGTCATAGTCTAATAATAATAATATAGTCCAAAATGTCAACAAATCATAAAGTCCATATCGGCTACTCGTGATCAATCCGAACCATAAGGTCTCGGATGATTCACGAAGTGCTCAAATCATCACGACTCAAATCCACGACATTATTATAACGGCTTAGACATTTATTATTATTATTATTATTATTATTATTATTATTATTATTATTATTATTATTATTATTATTATTATTATTATTATTATTATTATTATTATTATTAGTTATCTGTTTTTATTTTTCAAGTTTCGATATGTTTAGCATCAATAGTATCACAAGATTGACCAAGTCAACCTGAATCATTCGGATATCAAAACTGCCACCATTGCCGTGACCATAAGGTCCCGGTCTCAAAGTCCCAATCGTGTGGTAACCGCCTCGCCAAGGTGACCCTTGGCTGCGGAAACCTTAACACGAGCCAATCCGTGACACACAAGGTGTCTCGGCCTCAATACCTCATCGACATACCCAATAATACCACCACAGCCGCACCACCACAAGGGTTTGGTGGTGGCGGTGGTTACATCCGAACAATAAAACACTACAACAAATAATTCATACCAAGGAGTCTTGGGAGACTCTTGACACTACGACAAACCTACACCGACGCACGGTAACCTTGGTTACCATGTCGGTTTCGCAACAACAAACACCAAAACATCACCACCGAGTATCACACGACCCAAAATACGAACCAAGAGCACTACAAAAAATCTGTCATTTAGCGGCACACAAAAAGTGCCACAAAATCTCAAAAAAGTGCCACTAAAGACCACGTCAGGAATCGGTGGCACGAAAAAAAAGTGTCACTAAATGCGGTGCCACTAAAGGGTTTTAGTGGCACCTTTTCATTGTGTTGCTGCAAAATTTTTGGCTTTAGCGGCACATTTACTTGTGTTACTATATAGTCTCAAGTATTTAGTGGCATTTAGTAAATGTCATTAGATACATGTCATGGTTAAGGAACCAATTGGTTTTGGTGGCAGATACTTCATAACACAAAACATATTCCGACATTAGTTCTACGCCATAATAGACTTTTAGAATATTTATGCAACAATTAATCCTTAAGAGTAAAGACAAATACTTGCAATCAAATTACTATGAAGAACAATTTCATTCCATTAAGTGAAAATACTATTATCATTATTCAACAATGTTATAAAGATATATGAAAGTAATATACAACACATAACTCATAAGACTCTTTAGTTGTACTAAATATTATAAAAAGACTTGAAGCTTCCATATAAATAGCAGCTGCTATGGCAAAAAAAATAACCTCTTGATAGCTCTTGAAAGATCAGTACACAAAGTGAATTAAACACCGAAAATCAATATTTTAGATAAACACAATAACACATTATTTAGCTAAGTGACAAGGTGTATTAAATTGATCAGATCCATAAGTACAAGAATGTTCACCTGTGTGTTATAAACTAAAAGCTGTCCACAACAGTAAACAAACAACTTGTTAGGTTCATGTCATGTAGCAAAATTGCTATAAAGTGAATATCTTTTTACAAGATATCAAGGGCACTTAAATACTTACTTGCAACTAATTAAAACAAAGCTTTACGCTCCATGAAACAAACCTGAAAATCATCAAATATAAAGACAATGAACATTGAAATAGAAAAAGAAAACAGAAGATTATCACAACAATTGGATTATCACAACAATTGGACAAAACACTAATCTGTAAGCATTAGACATAAATCAAAATATAAAATGTTAATGACGGAATGCATACTCATACGGTGATACGAGTCATGCTTTTCACCAATTGGTCCTGAAAATATGAGCTAATAAGTTGGATATAAAGCATAATCATAGAATTGAAGCTATATTATGTGGTAGCAATCATAAAAAGATACCGGTCAAGGAACCACAATAAATCAAATGAATGACATGGCTCTTGAGATCTATATATATCTTGAACCAAGATAATGCCGAGAAGAAACAATTGATGTTCACCATCATTATTGAAACAATCGAATAATCATAAAATCAAATTTGTAATCCTAAACTATCTCGATTTATAATTAACTTATCTACATGGTTCAGTTTTTTAACTATTACACATAACAATAAATCATAAAAACAGATCTACACTATTTCAAATAGTAGAATTCTCAAAAAAATAAAAAAATAAATAATAAATAAAATAATAAATAAAAAATACCAACATCAAAGAAGAAAAAGGGAAGAAGGGGCGTGATGGGCTGCAATGAACAAGTGAGGAAGGGGTTATTGATTGGCTGATGTTGATGAATGAAGATTAAGTTTTTGAGGCATTTAAAACGGAATATTGGGATCGGTTTACCTAAAGATCCGGAATTTGATTAAGTTTTAAGGCTTTTGAAATTGAAAATTCTTAACATAAAGAGAATTCAAAGTGGCCCGCCCATATTTTTCAATTGGGAATTGGTGGCACAACCAAAAAATAACAAAAAAAATATAAATAATATTTAGTGGCATAAAATTAATATTTGACACAGTATCTCCATACATTTACTGGAATAACTAATTTGCGCCATTGTAGCAAATGAACAATTATGGCACAAGAATTTAAGTGTCACTAAATCACTGATTTTTTTCGTGGCACCAAAATTGTGTCACTAAGTACATGATACAGTGGCACATATTATTTTGCCATTAAAAATGTGTGCCACTAATTGGCATTTTTTTTGTAGTGGCAAAAACCCTCGTTCCACAAGGACCAAGCCAAGTCAACCGTGTAAAACACGGTTTACCCACGAAAATAACACAACCAAGCACGGGTATACGCGTGAAAACATCACGGTAACACATGCAAGACGAAAACCCAAAAACTTCGAAACTAAAAACATAGATCTAGGCCGCGTTAGGAGGTTTCACCGCGCGTGCCCTAGGTCAAAATAATCACCTTCTGACGATCTATCTTTTGGTATAGGCGGTGTACTTTTCCGGTGACGGGTGGCCGGAGAAGACGGCGGCAGAGGTTTTTCGGTCGCCGGAAATGTTAGAGAGTGGTGAGAAAGAGAGAAGAAGCTGTAGGAACTGCATGTTATGTGCATAATAGAAGCAAGGTAGTGAAGCCTCATAACAAGACCCCCTATGAGCTGTTACATGATAGGAAGCCTATGATAGCATTCCTCAAACCTTTTGGGTGTCCTGTTACTATCTTGAATACCATAGACTACCTAGGCAAGTTCCAAGAAAAAGCAAATGATGGATACTTTCTTGGCTATTCTTCAAATAGCAAAGCCTTTAGAATATACAATAGGAGGACTAAGATTGTAGAAGAAAACTTACATGTTAAGTTTAGTGAAGAGACTTCTAGTGTTGAGACAAAAGGACCTGATTGGCTGTTTAATATTGATATGCTAACCAAATCCTTGAATTGTGAGCCTATCATTGCAGATGCTTCCACTAATGTTGATGCAGGTACACAAAAGAATTCAGATGCAGAAACAATATCTAAGGAAGCTGATTCTCCAAAAGAGTTCTATTTGGTTGAAAAGTGGAAAGCTGGTTCTGTCTCACCCATCATTGAAAAGAATAGTCCCACTGATGATGATATTTTGGATTCTGGAAACAAAAGTGATCATCATCAAGATAAGGAAGCTTTGTTGCAAGATAACTCAGTGTCGGTAGAAGAAATTGAAAGAAAGAAGAAATCTTCTGAAAGCACTACTAGGCATAACAAAAGCACTGCTAAGCCAAGTTCTACCACTACTAGTACAAGTGCAACCACTGCTGCAGATTCTGATAGCTGTACTTTCTTTGGACCCACTGCTAAGCCACTATTTGGTGAAGATGAGTATCCAAATGATCCGGACATGCCTGATTTAGTAGAAAGGGATACTCCAACTGATGATGAGAATCTGGATGACTACTTCAATGATGCAGATTTTACAAATTTGGACACAGTCATCACAGAGAGTCCAATTCCTACTACAAGAGTTCATAAGAATCATCCCAAAGAGCAAATACTTGGAAATCTGAATACTCCAGTTCAAACAAGAAGCAGAGCTTTAAACAATAAAACCTTTCCTGCACAAGGTTTCTTTGCCAGATCACTTCACAAAAGAAATAGTCATAAAGATCTGCAAAATTCTTTGTTTGCCTATTTTCTGTCTCAAAAGGAGCCTAAGCGAGTTGAAGAAGCTTTGTTAGAAGAAGGATGGGTTGTAACCCATACATAGCCTTTTTCACCCTGTAGACCTTATCAGGATGATAAGGATCTTCAAAACCAGGAGGTTGACATTGATGCAGGTTTTACTGACCAAGTCTTAATATTTATAGTGTCTCGCTATACCTATGGTCTACCCTAATGCACTAACAGGCAGTGTACCCAGTCGTGTGTAGTGTAGTAAATGGTAAAGCCGAGGTCGTCCCAAGAGCTATGTGTGTTGGATTATTACTAAGTCTAATTGTCACAGAATAATAATGGTTTCGATAGGGATTTAATTAATTAAACTACTAATGCAGAATAAAATAAAAGCAGATAAATGGTAAAGGGAAATCAATAGAGGAATGGTGGTGCTAACCTAGTCAATCCTCCTAGCTAGTTATGTCTACGTCTACCTACTTCCAATTACTTCAGGTGGGGTCAAATTCGAGAGGACAACATTTGGTCAATTCGCACTAACCTATCAGCAAAGATGCCACCACAGGAGAAATCAGGCGCACCGTCATAAGTCCTGTTGTTCCTGGTCCCCTAAGCCAAGTCATTAAGTACCGCTACATGCTAGATTCTAAATAGTGAGTGCCCGGCCGTTAGGAACTTAGACACTACACCCCTCAATTCTTAAGTTCATCCAAACGATAGGTGATCAGTTGGTCAAATCGCACAAGTAGAAAGGGTCGTCAGTTGGTCATATCTTACCCTTCCCGTCTCATTCCGCTCACCTAGGGTCAGTTGGTCATATCTCCTAGGCAATTGGCCTCTACCGCCATTCAAAACCACCGAATCAAGGGTGATTACCAAAGAACTATGCATGCATACACTTAGAAATAATTGTACGGAAGTAAAGGTAAACGCAAACAAAACTATTAAGGAATCATAACTAGGCTAGCACCAAAGGGTTCTTAGCCGCTCATATTAAACATGCAAATCAATTCAATATTCAAATGTACGAAATATATGAATTGAAAGTAAAAGAAATATAAAACGCTAAAGCTTATCGTAATGGTGTGACTTCTCCCTCGGAAACAGTTCCGAATGCTCCCTTAGACATGCCTTGAGCTTTTTCCCACATTCTTAGAGTGTTGTGTGTGGAATGGGATGATTTGAAATGCTGGAATTCGTGGGGTATTAATAGGCTAGGTCTGGGTTACGGCGTAACCAATAGAGGAGTTACGCCGTAACCTTCTATTTCTTCATAAATGCACTAGATCTGCTAGTTACGGCGTAACCTTATAAGTGGTTACGCCATAGTCTTCAATAAACTCGGTTACGTCGTAAGTGATCCAGTAGTTACGGCGTAAATAACAGCGGCATGGAACCTCTTTTGACCTAATGGAGTTACGTCGTAATCTTTTGACCTAATGGAGTTACGCCGTAACCTCTTGATAAGTTGGTATTCAGGGTCACACATTAGTTACGGCGTAATGTGAGAGAAGAGTTATGCCGTAACTTCTTCAAAATAGGCATACTGTGATAAATCTTTAGTAATGTTTCCATTTCCGCGTCTCTTTAGCTCCAATGCTCGTAATTTACCTGAAAGTGGAAAACAATGGAAAACAAGCGTAAATCCATATAAATGATATAAATAACGAGCATTATCAGGGGAAATTGACACTAAATATTCAGGACTATTTGATGTTATCAGAAATACATACACCTCGTCATCAATAGTACCATAGAGAAAGGCACTTTTAACATCCATTTGATACACAACAAAGTTTTTGAATGAAGCATATGCCAAAAACAATCTTATAGCTTCAATTCTGGCAACTAGGGCAAATACTTCATCATAATCCAAACCTTTAGTTTGTGTGTATCCTTGAGCAACCAACCTTGATTTATTCCTTACCACTATACCTCTTTCATCCCTTTTATTTCTGAACACCCATTTAGTTCCAATAGCCCCTTTTCCATTTGGAAGGTCAACCAATGTCCACACCTCTTGAAGCTTAAACTGCAGTAGCTCCTCTTGCATTGATTCAACCCAACCACCTAATGACACAAGCTTCACAACACTCCCTCACCACCTAAGGCTTCTTAGCAATGCCCCACTCTGGCATCACTTTCTACACTCTTGGACCTCCAATCTCCTTCCAAACCTTGGGGCATGCCAGCCCAATCAGCCTTCCTCTGATGGGTGGTGATGATGATGATGGACCCTCTGCTGGAGGTGGTGCTGTCAATAGTGCTTACTGAAGTGGTGCTTGAAGCTCTTCTGGTGGGATTACTGCAGCTAGGGGAGGCACAACAAGGACTCTTGAAGAAGTTTCATCATCTGTACCTTCATAAGGAGACACATAACTTGACATGGAACTTAGGTCTGAGCTGGATTCTTTAATAATAGCATCTTGAGGCCTTGGTTGAATTGCAGAAGGTCCAGCAGCTGAAGGGTTTGTCTTCACACAAGAAAGGGAGGTGTTCTTTGGTGGAAAGTAGTTGTTCCAACCACCTTTAGAAGAACCTAAATGAGTTCTTTTCTTTGATGACACTTCCTCATCAACTCTGCCCGTTTTCAAAAACTCTTCCCAAACACTGTCAGAAGAGGAGATGTCAGTTGAAAGGTTAATGGGATTTGAGTTACTCATGATCTTTGGTGAGATGGAGTTTGCAAGTATTTTTAGTGAGAGAATTCTGGGAATGTGAGTGATATTTGTGATATGTGAGTAAGATGGTCTTAAATAGAGTTAATATGAAATCAGGGAGTTAAATGTGGGGAAGGTGTGAGTAGTTGTGGAGTAAATAAAGTCTTTTGACTTTGGTAGACGATTTAGCGACTCGGAGTTGACCTTTGACTGGGTGTTTAGTATTGTTCTAACTACTGCCAGTATTCATTTTGAAACCACTCCTTGTTTTACTAACCACTGCAAACCTTAATCATATTTCTTGTTTTTGGTTTGTGTTGTGATGTGCAGGTATGAAGGACTTATGTAAAATTTGGAGCTTTTAGGAGCTGTTGCTGTGTTTAATGATAAAAAAAATAATAATAAAATAAAATAAAATATTATAAAATGTGTGAATCTTTTGTAATCCTTCATATTTATGCTTGCTATCACTATTTTTGGTTTAGATTTGGTTGCTGTAATCTTTGTAATGGAATTGGTAGTGATTACTGTATCCACTGCTATAGCATTTCAAACCACTGCTAGTGGTTTTCAATTCACTGCCATAGTATTGCTGCTGATGGATACTTAAGGGGCTGTTTTGTAACTTTGGTAATAACGTATTTATTTCCCCAAATTACTGCCATATCATTTACTTGATCTTCAAATCACTTCCAAATTGGCGCCTATCACCAACCCTAACCACTCCCAACTGGTTAATTCACAATCCCACATCATATCACATCACTAATCACCAATGCCGTCGCTGTATTCCAAAACCCATAACCTAGTTGCTTATTTGATAAAAAATAATCAATCAGCAGGCTTTCATGAGATGATTGATTTCCTTAACCACAGTTCCATACACTATGCATTAACTGTAGCACCAACAATTCTTAAAACATATGTACATCAATTCTGGTAGAATGCAGAGATACAAGAGAGAGATGGATTAGAGGTTCTTCGGACGGTTGTGGATGAGAATGAGATTTTGGTTAAAGAGTTATTAGGACTATCTTGAAGTTAGAGGATGCTGATGCGGTGATTAATCTTTCTGATGCTGCTATTTTTGAAGGGTTAGAGAGATTAGGTAATGAAAGGAGAGAAGGTAGAACTAAATTTCATAAAGGTATCTTTTCACCTCAGTAGAATTTTTGGATCCACACTTTGTTGATGTGTATGAGTAATAAGACCATAGGGTTTGATGAGTTTCCCTCCAAAATTGCATCTGCAATTATTTGTCTTTCTGAAGGGAGGAAATTTAATTGGTCTGAAATGATTTTTGATGGGTTTTTGAAGAACATTAGGGAGAAGGGAAAGTATTACTTGTACCCTAGGTTTGTTCAACTGATTGTGGATAGTCAGATTCCAGAACCTATTGATCATCATAGGGAGTATGAGGTTCATTATATGCTTCCTAAGGTTTTTACACACATGAGGCATAAGAATCCCAATTTCACAGGCAGAGTTACCCCTTTGTTTCCTAATATGATTCCTTTGCCAGATATTCCTGATTTTGATGATGTACCTGAACCCCAACCTTCCCAATCCACTGAAGCTGAAACTCCTGCTACTACAACTGAAACCGCTGCTATCACACATTACAACTGAACCCACTACTGGACCCTTAACTTCAACCTCTGAACCCACTAGGATTTTGTGTACTAGGAGAAGGAGGAAGGGCACCAAGCTACCTCAGGCTGGTGTAGTGGTGTAGCTGATGAGGCTGTCACAAGGAGTGGAGGTGACATGACTGGAAGGGCTTCCACTACTGACTCATGCTCAGATGTTGGTCAGGACTGTGGAATCATCAATAAGACCCAACCTTTGGCAACTCCTAATGTGGAGAGTTCCTTGGAACTCAACACAAGTGGAAGAATCCCTAGCCAAATGGCTACTTTAAGGTGCATAGATGATCAGGCTTGGTCTGATGCTATGTTTTCTTTACCCAATGATTCACCTCTCGGAGCAGGTTACACAGCTCGAATTGATGAGGGTAGTTTGGAACATGATATTGATTTGACGGATCCAACTCAGGTACATGATGAGTTTTCCAATGAACCACCTCTCGGACCAGTTAACACATGTTGAAGTGGGGAGGATATTCTTGAACAATTATCTGAATTGACGGCTAAATGTACAAAGATGGAGGACACAATCTCTAGTCTTCAAGAACTTGTTGTGTTTCAGGGCAGACAGATCAGAAATTTGAAGCACAGGGTGTTTGTTTTGGAGAAGGTTAAGAGACCAGGGATTGTTGTTGTAAGGAAGGTTAGAAAGCAGAGAAAGAAGGTGCACTCCTCTCAGGATGTAACTTGGAGGATGTAACCAAACAGGGGAGGAGTGAGTGCATAGATTCAGGGGAGGTTGCTGTGAACATGGATGATGATTTGGATAGTGGAGATCAAGGAGGTGCTTATGTGGTGTCTGATAAAGATGGAAATGAAGCAGTACTTGAAACTGTGAAGTGTGTAGCAGAAGACAAGGAGAAGGAGGTGGTGCAGGCAACAACCACTGCTAGTGTTGCTGCAACCACGGCTAGTTTAATTGAAACCACTGCTGCAACTTCATCTGAGGTAAACTTATCCACTGCTACTTTACAAACATCCACTGCTGTATTAACCACATCTACCATAGTCACAACCACTGCTATTTCACCACCCAAACCTAAAGAAGTTGAGAAGGAAGCTGCTAGTACACTAATAAACTTAAGTCAAACCTCATCCAACCCTACACCTACAATTGCATCTGTTCCATTATTTCTTAAACCCACTGGACCTAAACCCTTAAGTAAAAGTTTGACAATTGGTGAGCCTTTGAAGACTAAGATGGTTATACCAAACATTGGAAAAGGGAAAGGTATTGCTGAGCCTGAATTGAAGTTTAAGAATAGGCAAGAGCAGATTGATTATGATAGGGAGTTTGGTGAAAGATTGGTAGCTGAAGAAGAAGCAGTTGAAGAAAAGAAAAAGAAAGAAGATGAAGAAGCTACTCAGAAATTGATAGCATAATGGAATGATCATCAGTTTGTTCTTGAAGCCTCTGAAGTGATTAAGACAGAGTATTCTACTCAAGAATAGGCACTGTTATCTATTGATGAGAGGGCTAAGGTGTTGCATGGCTGCAAGGGCAAGGAAGTTAAGTCAAGAGAAAAGCAAGTTAAAAAGAAGAAACCACCTACAAAGAGTCAAATGAGAAATTCAATGATGAAGATTATCAGAAACATGGACTTGTATAAGGGTGAAGATTTAAGGAAGTGTACATATGAGAGGATTGAAGAGATTTATAAGGAAAGTTAGAGAATGAATGATGATTTCAATCCTCTAAATTATGAGAAAGAAGCTGAGTGGTTAAAGAGAAAAGCTGATTCTAAGAAGGAATCTAGTTTAAAAAGACAAAAGGTGAATGAAGAGATGGAGAAGAAAGAAAGAACAGAAATGTATCTTCTGGAATGTGATAAAGCTTTACCTATTAATCCTACTCCAGTAAGAGCAGTTCATCCTATTGAAGATTGTCAGATTATCATAGAGCATGGTAAAGAAGTAATTGAGATTACAAGAGCTGATGGATGGAAAAGTGCATATCTCAATTTTGGATTGTTATTGGACTGTATGACTAAAGGTGATCTAGAACAACTGTGGAAGGTAATGGAATTTACGTATGGAAAGTTTGGTCCAATTGGAGAGTTAGCTAAATTTGTATGGACTTCTGTAAAGAATTTGTGTCAGCCTAATCCTAATGAAGAATTTTAGGAAGACTGTGAGGTGGTTGAGTGGCTGATGTATTCATATTGCAAATTTCATGCTGTGCAGACCACAAATGAGAAGTTCTTTATGTTTGCTGATAAGGATTATCCATTATCAAGGAATGTGGCCAGAAAAATGTTGGAAGCTAAACTTAATCCACAAGGAACAAAGGCTACACATCCTATTCTTGATAAACTGTTTTAGAAGATTGAAAAGATTACAGACTGATAAAATTTTAAAATGAACCTTTTTGAGGGGTCGTTTAAGCCCTTATTTGATCACTTTTGTATCCGTTATTATTTAATATCGTTCCTTTTCACTTTTTAGGTATCTTGAAGGCAAAATGCTGGAATGACACTTATTCGGATGAAAAGGCGCGAATATACGAAGAAAATGGCCAAAGTCAAGAATCGAGACACTCACGTTGCTGGAACTGAAGGGGACGGCGTCAGGAACTACAAGTGATGGCGTCAGGCACTAATAGAGACGCCGTCGGACAAATTTTGTGACGACTCAGTAGCCAAATTGCTCATTTACAAGTGACAGCTTCAGGTTTTAAAAGAGTACGGCGTCGCAACTCAGACGGTCTAGATTTGATCCAGACGACGTCAGAGACTGAAGGGGACGGCGTCACAAGCATAAGGTGACGCCGTCGCAAGACTAACGTGGCCAAGACGAAACCCTAATAATGGCGACCCGACGGCGTCACAAATCAAAGGGTGACGCCGCCGCATATGTAATCTTATATATAGAATCCAAATTTTTTAGTTTTCAGTGTGTAGTCTTTTGGAGTAAAAACCTAAACCGAACCAAGGCTGTCTTGTATAGTATTTTAGGGTTCCATACCCTATCTTACATTAAGATAAGTGTTTTACTTCATTAATTTGATTATGTCTTCCTTTGATTGTGTGTAAGCTTGCATGTTCCCCATGTCCGGCTAATTTACTTGTGTGTTTGCTTAGGTAACATGAAACTTAGTTATTGAATATTGATTGGTTGTTTCTTATCTTAATTGTGATTGACCTAGTATTGCGATAGGTCATTCGTTGTGTTTGTAATGCTTGATTAATCTTTGATGAACCTTAGCTTATAATCGTCAAGAGTAATTGTAGGCTAGTCATCCAAAGAATACCTTAGAGTTAAAGTTTATAAATCCTAGAGATTTTGTAGTCATTAACCTTTGGTAAATTCAAAGAGTTAAGGATAAACGCATACCCTACGACCTTAAAGACACAACGCAATTAAGAATAAGGACGTGACAATTCAACCACCAATAGGAGATAACTAGGGAGTAATAAAGCCTAAACAAATACATTTTTAACTATCATACGAGCACACAACAATAGACATAGACTACACTCACCTTAGTTTAGATAATTAGATAAGTAGAAGTAATTGGTAGAAATACCAACCCCCCAAATCTAAACCCCGAGATTCGTACCTTTCCATTTCCTAAAAAAAACATAAAAAGATAAAAAATAATCTTCCTCAACCCCAACCTTAGCGTAGTAACTTCTCACTAGCATTCCTATTCCCCTAGAGAACGATATCAATTCCCGTGGCTTACCCTAATACTACACTACAACGATTAGGTTCACTGCCTAGGGTGTTGAAAAACTTGCTCGACAAAATTGAATTTCCTTTGACCCCGAACGACGCGTATAGCGTTATCAAGTTTTTGGCGTCGTTGCCGGGGAATATAATAGCTAGTTAGGAGTCCACCTCGTTTAGGTTTCCTTGCTTGATTCCTATCAAGTATCCTTATTTTTTCCATTTTTAGCTTCCTCTTAGTCTATCCCCCTTCTTCGTGACCTTTGTTCGTAACCCCATCACTTTTCATCATGAAAGGTGATTGCCCATCAACCAACAACCCACCACCAAATAAACCACTTCCAATCAAAAACCAACCTAATGACCAACACAACCGCCAAAACCGTTATGTGAGTAGAAACACCAACCTTCAAGACTTGCAAAAGATATTTATAGTACAATTAGGGATGCTGTTGAAAAAGTGGTCAGCGCCTCTGTAATTGGCTCCATGATCGACAACAATTCAGAAAATGGCTTAGTGAATAGAAACGTGAATGAGGAGGATAGTGCTTATTTCAATCTTTACCCCACTAAGGAAGAAGTTGCTTACCATCAATACATAATCGATAATCCCCGATCACCCATCATTAGGATATGTCCAAAGATTAGGAGAGGAAATCCTTGGAACCTCAAAATTCCTTGTATGATCGGATATAGGAATGTCGAACATGCTTACTTAGATACGGAATCTCCCATTAATGTGATGTCATCAGCTGTTTACAATGACATTATGAATGAGCGACTTAAGATTAGGAGAGACCCTAAGCATCCAGGTGGGGTTTGCAACTTTGTGGGAAGGGTCAAGGATGTACACGTCTTTATAGGAAATTTCACCTACCTAGTTGATTTTGTAGTCCTAGAAGACATTGGATGTGTCATTGACTATAGCTTATCCCAAGTAGTGCTAGGAAAACCGTTTGTTAAACATCTAAAATGAGCCATAGCAAGTATGATGGAACAGTTAGGTTTAAGGAAGGGAACGATGAGATCACTTATAGGATGCCTTGGAAGACGAATGAATATGGCCATCTATCCCTTTTTGAACGAGACAACATTAGAGCTTTTGAAGACAAAAGCAAGGACGATGTTGAGAAAGGTTTTAAATTCATGTGGGAAAGAATGAGGCTTTATTATAAGGATTGCTTGACCCTAGGGCCTAGGTATAAGGTCGATGAAAATTTTGTCAACATGATAGAATTCTCATTGAGAATGCAAAACGAGACCACGTAGGGGCACGACTTCGAGTCTAGGTACAAGACTCATAAATAAAGAAAAGCGCTTAGTGGGAGGCAACCCATGCTTAATTGTTTGCTTGTTTGTGTCATTTATTTTTTATTGATTGTTTATTCTCATGTTTAAATTTGTAAAAATGCTTTATTTTGTCTTTAACCTCGTCTTAATTACATATAAAGGTATTTTACATAAGGGATAAGTGTAGGGAGGATTACGCACGTTTTCAAAAGAAACGTAAACATGAGAATTACAATTAATTAAAAGATATACATGTGTGTTTGTTCAAGTCAAATGCTTGTATCGAGTCATAATGGATGTTTTGCAGGAAATTTCTCCAGATTCTAAAGATGTAAATTTTCCAGAATTTTTTTCCAGAAAATCGTAGACCAGTTTTTGTCAGGATAACCTGACTGCGTCAGGATCGCAACCTAACGGCGTCAGGAAGGAGCAGAAACAACTGATTATTTTTTCTCGTTTTCTGAGCTACTTATAAATTTTTGGAATTTTCCAGGTCTTAATTTTCCATAAAACTTGTAAACATCCATTCCACAAGCATTATATCCTAGTTTAGTAGAGTCTTATATATATTATTACCGCCGATTTTACGCGAAGGTTTCGTTTGTGTTCTTCAAGTGTGCAGGTTTAATTTACCAAGAAGAAGATACATAAGGTGAGAAGGAGCTTTAACGCAAACATTCTTCTTGAAGAAAGATGTAACCACCACTTCACACGGATCCTACCGAGCTAATCAGGGGAGTATTAGTTTCTTTCTTTTTTTATTACCTTCCATTATCATAACTTTGATACTTTCTGGTAACATTGGGGACAATGTTCAGTTTAAGTGTAGGGAGGCAAAATAAAACGGGAACTTTGAAACTATGCTTATCCTTGATTATTTGCTTTGTCCAATTGCATTTGTGTAATAAACCATGAGAAATGTCGGTTAGGGTAATTTTGGCACCAAATTTAATTTTTTTTATAACATATAGGAGTGGGCCATTAGTCTTAATAAAGCATCTCATGGATAGGAAATTATATGACTAGCACAAAAACCCTTTACCTCTTAAATTCCACCCAAAATGTGAGGATCGCCCTTAGATTTGTAGGAATTAAAGCATTCATCTTTAATGCTTAGAGTGTGAACCGGTAGTATAATAGATTCTAGAACTTGTTTTGTGATGCATCCCGAGATCGCTAGTAAGACTACACTTGTGTAGTTAGGAATAACTAAATGATAAGAGGCATTAGGATAACCCTTGTTTGATACCCGTAATATAATTACTTCTTCCACATCGGTTGAGTAATTCTCCCACACCCTTGCGTTGTACTCATCTTTAGTACACGATACCCCTAGTTAACCCCTCAGAGCCTATCCTTTTCGCGGTTCTCGTGATGTTTCGGTTTTCCGGAATATCAATGAAGAGCATTGTTTACAATACACCCCTAAATGTACACCCAAATCGCCTTAGCCTACCTTGTATGCACTCACTTTTAGTGCATTATTATTATCACACTAAACCCTTAGTTCAATTATCTTGTTGCTTGCATAAGTTGCTAAGTCGAGTCATATCCTTTGTACACAGTTTTGGGACGATTGGGACTCATGGGAAAAGTTAAACTGTATGAAATGACGGGAAGGGAACGTTAGATTCAAATTCCCTTTATTTGCATAATAATGTACTCCAAGTGTTTTGATCTTTTTAATTCTGGTCAAATTAGTGTTAGAGTAATAAAAAACTCAAGTGTAGGGATGTGCCTATAAATCCCTATCATTTTGATGTTATCGTAGAGGATGGTAGAGTAAAAGTGTATGAATATATATATATATATATATATATATATATATATATATATATATATATATATATATATATATATATATATATGAAAAAACATATGGGCTACCATCCTACATCTATCTTTAATATATGTTTGTTTATTTCAGTTATCTAGAGTTTAGAGTGTCGAGTCTTGGCTTAGCAACGCCATTCTTCGCATGCTTGTAACATAAAGATTTTTGACTTGCCACCACTAAATAGCCTATCCCATCAAACCCTTTGTTTCCCTACCGTAAGCCTATCATTACAACCCTTTAAAAGACCTCTTGGATAGTTTTTCCTAGGTGCTTACGCCAAAGCGATGGAGGTTTGATCTAGTCTCAAGCCTATGGTAATCTATGTACTAGGACCGGTTAATGAGTGTTTATCTTCCATTTCCAACTTGTTATATTTCATATACACCCGAGAGATGTGAGTATCCAAACACCCCATGTGAGGTGCTAGTATGTAATTTCCGTGCTTCTTATGATTTTTGTGGGGCTTATATGTGTTGTGAATCGTTCTAAACTAATGCTTCATGACCTCTAACTTATAAATTGATTGGCTAAAAGCACATTTGCTTGAGGACAAGCAAATACCAAGTGTAGGGATATTTGATAAGGTTTTAAAATATACCTTTTTGAGGGGTCGTTTAAGCCTTTATTTGATCACTTTTGTATCCGTTATTACTTAATATCGTTCCTTTTCACTTTTTAGTTATCTTGAAGGCAAAATGCTGGAATGATACTTATTCGGACGAAAAGGCGCGAATATACGAAGAAAATGGCCAAAGTCAAGAATCGAGGCACTCAGGCTGCTGGAACTGAAGGGGACGGCGTCAGGAACTACAAGTGACGGCTTCAGGCACTAATAGAGACGCCGTCAGACAAATTTTGTGACGACTCAGTAGCCAAATTACTCATTTACAAGTGATGGCTTCAGGTTTTAAAAGAGTAGGGCGTCGCAACTCAGAAGGCCTAGATTTGATCCAGACGAAGTCAGAGACTGAAGGGGACGGCGTCACAAGCATAAGGTGATGCCGTCGCAAGACTAACGTGGCCAAGACGAAACCATAATAACGGCGACCCGACGGCGTCACAAATGAAAGGGTGACGCCGTCGCATGTGTAATCTTATATATAGAATCTGAATTTTTTAATTTTCAGTGTGTAGTCTTTTGGAGTAAAAACCTAAACCGAACCAAGGCTGTCTTGTACAGTATTTTAGGGTTCCATACCCTATCTTACATCAAGATAAGTGTTTTACTTAATTAATTTGATTATGTCTTCCTTTGATTGTGTGTATGCTTGCATGTTTCCCATGTCCGGCTAATTTACTTGTGTGTTTGCTTAGGTAACATGAAGCTTAGTTATTGAATATTGATTGGTTGTTTCTTATCTTAATTGTGATTGACCTAGTATTGCGATAGGTCATTCGTTGTGTTTGTAATGCTTGATTAATCTTTGATGAACCTTAGCTTATAATCTCCTAGAGTAATTGCAGGCTAGTCATCCAAAGAATACCTTAGAGTTAAAGTTTATAAATCCTAGAGATTTTGTAGTCATTAACCTTTGGTAGATTCAAAGAGTTAGGGATAAACGCATACCCTACGACCTTAGAGACACAATGCAATTAAGAATAAGGACGTGACAATTCAACCACCAATAGGAGATAACTAGGGAGTAATAAAGCCTAAGCAAATACATTTTTAACTATCATACGAGCACACAACAATAGACATAGACTACCCTCACCTTAGTTTAGATAATTAGATAAGTAGAAGTAATCAGTAGAAATACCAACCCCCCAAATCCAAACCCCGAGATTCGTACCTTTCCATTTCCTAAAAAAAACATAAAAAGATAAAAAATAATCTTCCTCAACCCCAACCTTAGCGTAGTAACTTCTCACTAGCATTCCTATTCCCCTAGAGAACGATATCAATTATCGTGGCTTACCCTAATACTACACTACAACGATTAGGTTCACTACCTAGGGTGTTGATAAACTTGCTCGACGAAAAGGAAGTTCCTTTGATCCCGAACGACGCGTGTAGCGTTATCACAGACATACAAGGACCTTTGACAATTAAGGCTAAACCTCAAGGAAGACTGAAGAGGAAGGTTGTTATGTCTAAAGTTGTGGATTTTGCATCTGAGTCAGAGACTGAAGAGGAGATTGAAGAAAGTGAGAAAAGGTTGATGGTTCTTACTAAATTGTCAAAAGAAACAGAACCAGAGGTTAGTGGTAAAATATCTCTTACAAGTCATCATCAGATAATTTCTTATACATTTGAGCTTAATATGAATGGAGGATATTAGGAGTTTGAAAGAGCCAATGGTGAGAGTTTTGGTTGTATCAAATTTTCACAAATGCTTTACTATTTGGTAAGAGATGATCTGATGGCTATCTGGATGTTATATAAAGATAGATTTGGAGGTGTGGCACCAGCTGACTATCATGAGAGGATTGTTTATTATAATTTAAAGATGATCTTTGAACCTACTCATGATGAACCTGAATGGAAAGGACTCTACGATGGCAGTGTTTCAAGTTGGTATTTGTATCAGTCTTGTGGAGTTCATGTACTATCTGTTTCTGCAGAAGTTATTCATATGTGTGTCAAAACTGATTATCCAAATTTGAATATCAAGCTTACAGGTTGCTGAGGAAATTTGAAAAGATTTTGAATCCTGATAAGTGTTTGGATACATCCTCCAAGTAAGAAGTTCTGATCTAAAAAGAAACTTGATGTTTTTGTTGGTAAATATCAAGTTTAGGGGAGGATTGTTGGGTTTTAGGTTCCACTGATCAAGAATTATTCTAAGTATGGAACCACTGCTAGAGTAAATGTAACCACGGCTAGAAGAAGGAATCCACTGCTGGAGTTAAACCACGGCTAGTAGTTTTGTGAAACCACGCCTAATGTATTGTAACCACTGCTAGTCTGTTTAGCCGGTTTAATATTTTGTATTAGATAAATATGGAAAAGATATTTATCTTGTAGGTTACGTATTGTATTATGTAAAGGACTCCTTAGCCTATAAAAGGAGGTCCTAGGTTAGATTAGATATACATGTGTTTTGATATATCTAAGGTCGATACACTTCAAGGTTTTAAAACCCTAATACTGTTTAGAGTATTCGTTATTAATATAATTGAGGTGTTTAAGCGTTATTACTGTTCTTCTTCTTAAGGTTAAATATTATATTCCGCGTAGTATTTAACAAGTCATTGTTAAGTCAGTTTCTATAAGGATCGTTTGCTCAACTGGGATCAACAAGTTCCACGATGTCCCTATGGTTGAATATACTCCCGATGGGCTGATTTTAATTGCTTCTAAAATTGGTACTCCTATGATGCTTGATTCTTATACTAATACCACATGTTTGGAGTCATGAGGACTTAGTAGTTATGAGAGAGCTTTGATTGAAGTAAATGCTTCCAATGAGTTTCGTGACGATTTAGTTTTGGTTGTTCTCAAACTCGTAGGAGAAGGGTATACTAAGGAAACTATTCGTATTGAATACGAGCAGGAACCACCTGGGTATTATACATGTTTGCTTTATGGTTATTTTAATGATGATTGTCCTAAAGCCGCTCTTAAAGGTGTGGTAAATGAGACGGGTAATAAAGGCAAAGGTCCAGTTTCGAGAGCTACTAAGGAGGTGTCGAATGATGGATTTACTACCGTAAATCGAAAGGGTCCTACATATAAGCGGGGTTTTTTGGTTTTCTAAGACCAAGAACATGGATTGCTGATCAGTTAATCCTCAGAATACAAATGATTATCCTCCAAAAGGCTCTACTAAGAAGGCATCAACTTCTAAGTAAAGATGCTATAGTGGTTAACACATCAAACGCCTTTGATGTTCTTGGTGATTTGGATGAGGATCATTGTCTTCATGTAGATCCTAGTGCTAACATTTCTAAATAACGTGAATACTACGACTACTATTGATGGAGGTCATGCTATTAAAGATTCTCTCATTGAAATGATTAATGAACTAGAAAGCCAAATAATCGAGGAAAATCTTGTGCTTTTAGGTGATAATGGGAAGCCGCTTCTTATGCAAAAGGAAGCTAATGTGGGACACTTGGGTAACAATGTGAATATATCTAGCTCATCCAATGTTGCTCCTTGTGTTATTTTCAATAGTACACCTGATATGGTTAATGGGAACAAAAGGTAGGTAATCCGTTTTCTAAAGTTGAAAATTTGGTTATTTCGAATAGTGGTAGTAATAATGAAGTCAAAGATGTTAATGATGAGACTTCTCATTTTATGACTAGTGGAGGTGCATATGATGCTAGTTTACATGATGATGAAGATTATGATCTATACGGAATTTATGACCTTCAAGGTTTAACTTCGGATTAACGCACGTTTCGTGAAGCAACGGATATAAATCTTCGTGGTTAGTTTAAACATTAGATTTATTTTTTGTTATTTTGTTTTACGTAAGTATGACATGTCATTATTTATAATAGTATAGGTAGTAAGCACTATATAAGGTGTAGAATGTGATGTGATAATGCTTTATCTCATGATGTATTATTAGAAGGTGTAAAAGGTGATGTTGCTTTATCTCGTGATGTATTATTAGCATGCAAAAAGTTGCATGAATTCCCAAATCGACATAAATCCTTAGCAAAGTTAAAACAGGCCTTTGTTATAGGTGTTGATGTTGAACTTGTCATTATTGTATGTTATAAGTTACCACTAACTTCAAAAACAAAATACCAAAATAAATAAAACCTTTATTTTGCAAGCTCACAAAAAAATAAATAACACTATGCTGATGTCTTCAAAGTTACAGGGTCATAAACCAATTTATTTTGATACCATAAAATCTTTTAAAATACGATTATGAACAAACGCAATGAGAACCTTTCTATCTCGGCCTATAAACTCAAGACTTCGTTGAACCTTTTTTATTGATGCAAACAACAACTTTAGGTACCCATTTAAACACAAAGCCAACAAATTTTGAAAAAATTAAAAGTCATTTGTAAGTTGAGTTCATTTTTTTTTAGAAAAGGGTTTGTCCGGTAAATATATTACTCCAAAAAACGGTTAAATGTTAAGGATATGGGTGAAGTCCTATATCTCGGCCTGTTACATAGGTGCCTAGGTGGTAAAGTGAATATAACAACACACTTCCTATCCTTAAAACAAGAAAACAAGCCACTACTCACTAGATTACATTTGACACAAAACCAAACATAAACTAACGTGTAGATTACTTTTTACCACGACCTTGAAGCTTTGTATCATACATGTCATAAAAAGCGTTCAATTGCTCTAGTAAATCGTAGACCTTATCCGCATAATCATCATAAAAATCTTCAAGCTCATGACCACCGCCAATCGCTGCGAGAAATTTAGCTATAGAATTATCTGACTGAGGCACCTACTCATCACTGTCAAAACAACCACATACCCCACTTTAGAAAATGTTGAATTTCACTTTGAGTTGAAATTTTGTGTTTCATTTGAAATAAATTTTTCAAAATCAAAAAGTTTTAAATCCCTTGTTGTTTTGGGTAGAAAATGATTCTCTTGTTTCATAACACATTGGTTCAAGCTAAAGTAATTTTGAAATGGAATATATGTAAAATGGTTTTATTCGTGTAGATTTTTTGTGAACAAGATTTCTTTAGATTCCATAATTGCTTAGTGTTTTGTAAGCATAATGTTGTATTAGCGGAAGAACCAAATTCAGATTTAGCTGAATAGCAAAAAACACTTTTGTGAAGTAAATGTTCTATGTGATTCAGGTTTCTTGTTATACTTCTTAGAGGAAGGGGTATAGTAACATTCACTCAGCTCTGCACCGTTCCTACGTGTCACCCAAAATGGCGCCGACATTTTGGCGCCACCACACCACCATAGCCCGACGCCATTTGTTGTGTTAGTGCAATCACGCACGCCGTATCGATTTATTATTATTATTATTATTATTATTATTATTATTATTTTCATTTTTTTTAGTTTTGTTTGTGTGGTATTAATATTTGGTGTGTGCATTTGGTGCCTAAAGTGTGTGCGCAGTTTGCAAGCTAGAATATGAAGTTGTATTCTTTTTTTTCTCTTCTTCTTATATATATCTATATCTATATCTATACTACTTATAATAGATGAATGCACTTCTCTAATATTAATTATTTTAAGATTTCCATATATAGAATTTTAAGTAAATACAAGATTGAAAGCATTATTTACAAGTATATAAAGCACATATAAAACTAAAAATACACTACTCATATATTACAATTAATACACTATTAAAAACACCCCTTCATTCAAAAATACATGTGAAAAAAATAATTTACAAGTAGTAGAATCACAAATAAAACAAAAAAACACTATTCAACACATACAATTAATACACAATTTAATTAACCCATTCACTAAAATATACAACTATTTAACCACAATGTACAATCTAATTAAACTTCCAAAAAATAAATCTGAATCCAGCAGCCCAAAACAAAATAACATTTGTTCGCCGAAAAATTTAGTCACAGGGTACCCGTCGCCGCATCGTGCGGGTACTCTGCTAGTTCCGTATAATAAATGGGCCACTTACTGGCCAACGTTTTTTTGTGTATACCGGGCAATGCAAGCTAATTATGGGTATGTTTGGCAAAAATTGATGGTGCTGGTGCCGGTGCCGGTGCCGGTGTTGTTGTTGTTGGTGTTGGTGTTGCTGTTGCTGTTGCTGAAAAAAGTTATAAAATGAGATTATTTATATAAGCTACATGAAGTAACCTTTTATTTGCTGAGATTAAGGAAGATTATTTTTTCTATAATCTCTTATAAGTTATGTCTGCGAAATAAAGATTATTTTTTGAAAAAATAAACATAATCTCTTCATAATCTTATTTGCCAAGCATAGCCTATATCATTCATAGGTTTACATTTTTATAGTAATTGTTTTTGGTAAATTTTAGATATATCTATTAAAAAAACAAAAAAATGTTATTTGTATTTTTATTTTTATGGGAAAAAATACCAAATAGTAATGAAGTTTCACAAGTGTTCCAATTTACTCACTCATACTTTTTGTGATGAGGTTTAACCACTCAAGTTTCACAAGTGTTCCATTCTTATGTAATTTTTTCATTTTTGTAGCCATCTTTGATGACATGGATATTTTTGATTACATGGAGACCTTGTTTTGCTGACATGGATTTTGAGTTGGCAATAAGGAACAAAAATACACAATCAGAATTTCATATCTGTTTATACTTGAACCCGTCTCATTACCTGCTCAAAGTAGGCTTTGATTTGATTCATTTTGTCCTCAAAATGTTGCTCTGTTGTTGAATTTTCAGCAGCCCAAAACAGGTTCTTGAACTACATACCACAGAATTTCTTCTTGAAATTAGTGTATATGTGTTGTGTACATTGTCGATGCTCGGCATATGGGAATATATCTTTCACAGCTTCCAGAATTCCCTATTAACAAATGACAATAACTTAAACACTTTAAGAAGCTAATCAATGATGAGATACGCAACCACATAAATAAATTTGCTACACCCATTGTTATAGTAATTAAAAAATCATAGTACTGAATATGCATATTATTTATTTAAACAAGACTAGACAGTTTATATTTATATTATGACTAGTATTTAATTGGATTCCTTTAAACACATGCCAAACAATATATTACAGTTTATGAACTTAAAGTATCCAAATGTGTTATAAATAGTCACACACCCAACACGGTATTGCGATTTGCGATCACTTCCATCCTTAGTGGTTCGCTATACATTAGTGCTTGCTAGTTAGCTTAAGTAGGCATAAAATGTTGACAGTGACAGTTTGCAAGCATCACTGAGTAGCAACAAGCTAACATGCATGCAATGTTATAGAGGTAATACAAAAATAAAAAGAGTAAGAGTAAGTAGTATTGTACTAGATAATGCTAGTACTTGACAAGAAATACTCCATCATGTTATAGAATTATAGACAAGTAGCTCTCAATTAGTAGGAAAATGATAACTTGATGACAGTAGCCAACTTTGATACAAAATGAGAACTTGATGACAGTATCCAACTTTTATAGTAGCTTGACAATTACAAAGAAAAAATTCTCAATATTCTGAGCTAGACAATTATTGGCAAACAAATCTTCATCGAGTTATAAGCGTTAACCCTAAACCTGAACTAAGTCATAAAATTATATCCTTAACCCAACCTTAATAAGAGACCGTGATAATCTGGTCTAATCTGAATAACATGATTAAGTTTTAACCCGTTTAACTCAACCCAAATAAGATTATACGAGTACGTGTCCAAATGGGTTACATGGGTACGGTATTTTTGGCAGCCCTTTTTTTTAGAAAAGCAACAATATATTGAAACCACAACAACAACGAAACAAACAAACGACATTCTTCCTCTCCAAACAAGACGATTAAAGAGAAAGAACCCGAACAAGAAAAACACAAATACATCAAGTATACCAGTGGACCACAAAGTCACTAACATCTGAAAACCATACCCCGTATCCCAAGTGGAAGTGCCGGAAGACAAAACACCACTAGGAATAAAGCAATTGCTTGGATTTTAGAGACATGGGATATTCATTAACCTCTTTTAGAAATGAAATTTTCATTCTGTTCTCTATTTTTATTATATGCTTTAACAATCATTATAAAATTAAGAGCATACTTTTAGCAATGTATATCAATATCGTTATTGTAGAATTTTCTAATCGTGTATTTTTGTCACTTAAGCCAACTCAAAATCCATGTCAGCAACACAAGATCTCCATGTCATCAAAAGTGGCTACAAAATTCAAAAATTACATAAGAATGGAACGCTTGTGAAACTAGAGTGGTTAGACCTTACCAAAAAAAGTATGAATGAGTAAATTGGAACACTTGTGAAACTTCATTACTATTTGGTGATTTTTTCCCTTATTTTTATGATTGAAAATTTAGTTTGTCTAAAAAATGAAATAAAAAATGGTGGGGCTTAACAACTGTGAAACGACACGCAAAAGACATGTGATCTGAATGAGGGGTATTTTTGGTGTGTAAATGTGAATTATAAAATGTTGATGTGATGATGTTTAACATAACGGCATGCCACCATACCCCTTCCTCTTATCTTTTTTGCAAAGAATACATAGTAAATTGAGACCCCATTTTTAAAACAGATTTTAATGATTTACCAGTATAGATCTTTCTTGCAACATTTGCTTGTTGTTTTGCTAATTTAAGGATCTTAGAATCAGAAGTTTCATTTTTAAAAATTAGTTATTTTCAAACTTTTTTTGAGGTTTAATTTCTTTTCTTAAACATTAAAAATCAGTTAACTAACTTACCACACACTTTAGAAAAACAAACTAATTGAAAGATCAAGTTAACTAACTAACCGTTAGATCACTTAATCAATGGATGAGATCACTTGTGCCTTTAATGTAATTAATTGAAAGATCAAGTCATTATTTAAAAAAAATGAAAAAGGTAAAAGGGTAATCTGGGTATTTCATTTATCCCCCAAAAAAATGCCAGATTATCTAACCCCCACAAGTGAATAAACTGCTCCCACATCTTTCCTATCTCTATTGTAAACCTAAAAACTAAAACTGCCTCCCAAAAACCTATTGCCGCCTCTCTCAAAATCCGTCGTTCGGCGAAAAAATAAATAAACATAACAAATCTCTTTAGATCTAGCAAACATGTCACGAGATCCGGGTATGTTCATAAATCATATAAGACTACAATTTTTTCTTTAAATACTGTATCATGTCAAAATCTATTTGTGGACTATATACGTCGAACTGAAATGGGGGCAAATCCTCACACTAAGTAAATGCTTTATAAATGATTTCACAAAGTTAAACATAAGCCTCTTTGTAGATCAAGTGGTTAAGGTGGAAAAAAGTTGGGCATGATGCACCGGTTAGATACTATCTATTAACCACTGTTTATTTTTTGATAAAAAAAAAGAACGTGTAACTAGTAACTATGATTTATCATGCTAAGGCCCATAGTTTAGTTTAAAATTTATTGGCTCATAACAATTAGGCTTACTTGGGTTTCTGTTAGTTTTTTACTTCATTTTTTCTATATACAATTTTTTTAATAGTTCTATAATTAGGAGCTAAAATTTATCATGCTACATTCATTTTTTCTTTGGCGAGAACAGTGTGTACTTTTTGTGTTTAACTTATGTTCATATTTGATTATTTATGTCTAGTGCATATATGTTATCTATTTTTCTTAAAGGAAACAATTAGTATATTGAGTTGTGTGATGATATAGTTTTGTATTGCCTTTGTAATTTGTTATTAGGCCTCTGTTACTTTATTCAACTATCATATAATATTAGTCATTTTAAGGATTTAGAAATGAAATACATTTTACTTTAAGGCGTGCATACATGTTCTTTGAAAACGTGCACACATGTTTTTTGAAAGCGTGCACATGTGTTTTTGTAATGATTATAGGTTCGTTTTGTGTCATAGGTCATGAATTATAGTCCAATAACATATGTGTTTTATTTAAGTTTTAATTTATCAGCTAGTTTTACAACTAACTTAACGTGACATTTGAAGGCGTGCGCATATGTTCTAATGATCAAGTTAAATGTCAGAGTTGATTGTGTGCAACTAGTGTTGATGTGTTTTAGACTACTTGTATATTATAATGTTTAGTGACTTACAATTTTCGTGATAATTTGTGCACCATGTTCTTCAAAACAAAGAATCCACAAAAAGTTGAAATGAATTCAAGTAGATTACATATAGGTTCACTTTCACAAACAAGGAATTAAAGTAGATCTAATATCTTGTTTATGAACGGTTGATTAACTTTTTGTTTGTAGGTTTTTTATGATGAGAGGCGCAACGTGCATATATGTTTGGAGAAGGGTACTCATATGTTTTAATGAATTTGATGAGAAATTGAAGCGTGCACATATGTTTGTGGAAGAGTGCACACATGTTCTTAGAATAGTGCACACATGTTTTTGGTTGACGTGTACATATATACTTAACAAGATACATTTGTATTTAAATTGTATTTCATTTGATATTAATTTTTGTGTATACTATTTATATTTCTGGTTTGTTATAAATTTAGAGGTTACATGTATATGTTTATGTTTTTTGTTAAAAATTTCGAAGATTAAAAAATGTACGCTAGAAACATATGTGCAATTACCATTTTAAGCAAAACAAGTTTGATGTATAACCAATTGTACACAAGAAACATATGTAAATTTTACAATATTTATAAAAAAAAACATATATGCACTTCATTTCCAAACATGTATACCGAAAAAAAAGTAAAAAAAAAAAAAAAAAAAAAAAAAAAAAAAATCCGAAAATTAAGGGAAATTTAAAAACGTTTTTTAATTAAAAAATTTTAAAACAATTTAAAAATGTGTTTGACTATTATGCCCTTTTCAATTAAATAAAAATGTTTATTAATACTTAATTCCTATTGGTCTAAATGAGTACTGTAAAGTACTGTATCTAATAATGGTACTGCATAGAACGCGCCCCTATATATATATATATATATATATATATATATATATATATATATATATATATATATTTTAAGTTACCACTTTTATGTATTAGTGACGAAAGGGAATTCTCTTTCGTTAGATTTCTTCTTCTCCAGTCTGTTATGCCATCTTTTTCGACAAATTAACAGACTTGCAGTTAGGGCAAATGTTTTTAAAAGGCATCATATTTGCCACAAGTTGCTTTTGTGGGTAGTGAACAATATCTTTTGCTTTTGAGGGTACTTTTATTTCAAATTCATCATTTTTAGGGTACTATGTGACATTTTTGCCCTTCGGGAAACGAAGCGCGTTAACGGGCGTTAGCCTTTGGACCTCCGGCGTTTAAGCCGCGTTAAAGCCCCAACGGGCGTTATCAACCTTTAAAAAAAAATAAAAAATAAAAAAAATAAAAAATAAAAAAAAACTTTTCAAAAGTTTTACAAAACACCCCCCTAACGGCTAGTATATATATATATATATTTTTTTTGAACGGCGGCTTTTATATAAAACTAGCAAAAGCTAGGAAAAATACAAGATAGTTACTATCCCAACTAAGCTACCCAGCCTACCTACCCAACTAAGCTTAAGCTTGGGATTTCTAGAAGAAATCCATAAAAACGATTGCGAAACTATACTATCCCAAAGCACCTCTTTCTTGGGGGGATAGTTAGAAAAAACCAAACGATTTTGAAAGCTCCATATGGACCATAAAAGAGTCCCTCCGACACCATCAAGGAATAATCGAGCTTTATTATAGAAGGGATAGGAGTCTAACCACGAGAACCACTCTGACGTATTCTCGCAAAAAGGAACGTCAAGCTCCCACCATCTGGCCAAAAGAGCCCCCAAGTCTTTTGCCATCTCACATTTAAAAAAGATGTGATTAACCGTTTCCACGTCTTCAAGACAAATGGGACAAAGAAGCGAATCCATTTCAATACCCTTTCTATCCAAATTCATCCTAGTAGGGAGCTTGTTTAGCAATAACCTCCACATAAAAACATTGACTTTAATGGGAATGTTATTATTCCAACGAGTAGCTGAGGTACCCACGTCTAGGATGCGAGAATCAATCAAGGAATGCACTGAAGCGACAGAGAAACCTTTGGAGATGTCAAGAGACCATTTCCAAGTATCATTATGGTCAGATAATTCGACCGACCCTATTAGATGTTGCAATTTAGAAAACTGATTAGCTTCAATTCCACCTCTCGGTTGTCTTTTTAAAATGGTAGACCAGTTAGTAAGACATAACCAGCTAGCAATGCAACAACTTTTATCGTTGTCAAGCATAAAGACGCGCGGAAACTTAGCTTTTAAAGGCTGTTGGTTGCACCATATATCATCCCAAAACCTGATAAATATTCCATTTCCAAGCTTTCGAGTACAAAAGGAGAGGAGGTCGATGCCTTTTTGCTTTAGATACTTGACCGAGGAAATGATACCGCTCCAAGCACTATAACAAGAACTATAAGATGGAACATAAAAAATACCTCCATTACGTCCATGAGTCTCCTTGATAACAACAGCCCAAAGATCACAAGGATGCTTGAGCAGACGCCAAATCCATTTGAACAATAGACCTGCATTAAACGCGAGGATGCTGCCAATACCAAGACCACCCGACATCTTATTAGCCATGCATTTATTCCAGCTTACCCATGTCATTTTCTTCTCGCCCAAGTCACCACCAATAAAGAATTTATTCCGCAAAGATTCCAGCTTATTGCAAATGGAAACAGGAACCCTGTATAACGACATATAATATGTCGGTAAACTTCCAAGAACCGACCTGATCAAGGAAAGACGACCGCCAATAGAAAGAAGCCAAGCATTCCATTGAGTAAGCTTAGAGGAGAATTTTTGAATGATGGCATCCCAATTATAACACCTCGCCATGTTGCAACCAACATGAACACCAAGGTACTTAACGGCTAGTTACCGTTGGGGTTTAAAAATTTTTACGTTTTAGCCCCTAAACGACTAGTTTTATAAATATAAAAAAAAATTAAAAAAAAAAATCAAAAACATTTTCTTACCACTATAAATACCCTACTAAAACAACATTTTTTTCACACTTCCACTACTTAATCCTCTCAATCCTCTCAATCTTTACTCTTTAATTCACTGAAAAAAAATGTCGGGAGGTAACGATGATACATTCTTCAATCTTCTAGGGGGTGGGTGACAACAATATCTGTATTGGCAACAAAGCCAACAAAGCACCTTAAACTCCAACTTTTAAAATCTACAATTCTCACAACAGTCACAACATTCACAAACTGAAACACATGATGTTCCTGAGACACCTACGTCTCCTCCAAAAAAATCCAAAGGTTGTGTTAAACGAAAGTCAAAAAAATCCAAAGACCCCGAGCCCGAACCAATCGATGATAATGAAGAAGAATTCGCTACTGTGCGTTGGCAACCAGCAGAGGAAGAATTACTTGCCAGGTGTTACATAGCTGTTACGGAGGATCCGAAAATTGGGCGTGCACAACCCAAGGATACGTTTTGGTATCGGGTCACAAATGAGTTCAATAGACTCAACTTTCAACGGCGCAACAAGCATATGATGTCAAGCAAGTGGAAAATGTTGAACCACTGTTGCACAAAGTTCAACGCTTTTTACAAACATGCGTAACGGGAACAGAGAAGCGGGGAAATTGAGATGGATGTCATGAAACGGGCAAAGCAATGGTATCGTGAGGAATCCAAAGCAGCACCGTTTGCTCTCGATGAAGCTTGGGAGGTTTTGCGTCATTCTAAGAAATGGAATAGGCCGGAACCGGTTGATTTAACCGGCGATGTCCCAAGCAAAACAAACGAGGCTTTGTTTGGTCATGATGAACAACCACGCCCCATGGGAAAGAAACGTGCTTCAAAGAAAGCAAGATCCGAGACCACGACAAGTACTGGGGGAGCGAGCACGGGAGGAACGAGTTCGTCAATTTATTTCACCGAAACTATGGTAAGAGTATCGTATCAAACGTGAAATCGCCGCAGCGGCGTATCGGGCCCGGCAAGAAAAATATGAAACAATAACAAGGTTGGAGGAGATGAAGTTTTTGATGGTTGATACTGAAGGAAAAGACACAAATGTCGTGGCTTAAATCAATGACGAAAACGACGGAATCATCAAAAAATATAACTTGCAACCTCGTTAGTAGATTGTATTCTCGTCATTTCCTTTATGTTGTAACATTTAATTTTCAGTGTCTTTTTTTATTTCGTTGTAACTTTTTTTTTTTAATTTCGTATTGTAATATGTTTTCAAATTAATGATATGTTTTTTAAATAATGAAGTGTTTGTTTTAGTTTAGAGGTTGAAATTGAAAATATTAATTGTTAAAGTTTAACTTGGGATGTTATTGTTGTGGGTGTTTTTTGGGGATGTTAAGGTGAAATGTTAAAGCTGATGTGGCGCTGACGTGGCAGATGTTAATGTTTAACTTGTGTTATTGATGGAGATGCTCTTATGACTAGACATCATACAAAAATAGATCAAGCTAGTATCAAGTTATCGATACACGCATCTTCATCCAAAGTCGATCATCTACTGAGAATAAATCTTGGACATGGTGCATTGTTGGCCTTTCCTGTGGGTTCTGGTTCAAACATGCCCGTGAGACATTCAAAATTGTTTGAGCAAGTTTCTCAACTAGAGATAATGGTCGCGGAATCCGTCTATCTCCTATATTGGCTAGCAATATATCATCACTCGAAATTGTTGGTAGACTTGATATAAGTTCTCCAGGATGATTTCCCATAATCACTTCTAGTGCAACAACTCCAAAACTATACACATCGCATTTCTCTGTCACCACCATCGTATAAGCAAGCTCTACAATAAAGGAAGCAGGACAATCCAAAAAAAGTTTTTATATAACTTGAGAATAAGTATGTATTGTATATATAACTTTAAAATATATGGTAGTTACCTGGTGCAATATAGCCATAGGTGCCTACAACCGTAGTCCAATTCGATGAATCCAGCTTTAGAAGCTTCGCTGTTCCAAAATCCAAGATATGTGCCTCATAATCAAAATCGAGAAGAATATTAGCTCCAGAAATGTCTCTATGAATGATAGGAGGTGTACAATCATGGTGCATATCAGCCAAACCATTCGCTATAGCCCTAACAATTTTTACCCTTTTGAGCCAATCCATTTTCGTTGCTGTGATATCGCTACTTAAAAGCGATTTTAAACTTCCCTTCTCAAGATATTCGTAAATTAAAAATGAGTAACGAGCATGGAAGCAGTATCCATAGAGTTTAACTATGTTCATGTGCTTTATGTTTGTTAATGCTCGTACCTCATTTAGGAAGCCTTGATCGTCATTCTCAGATGATGAATGAAGTTTCTTGACAGCTACTAAATTGTTGGGTTGTAAGACATCTTTATACACAGTACCGTATCCTCCGATCCCAATACAATGTGCATTATCAAAATCATTTGTTGCCTTGATGATTTCATCATACATCGCTTGTCCATCAAAACTGGTTATTGCGAAAAATTTGGCACTATCTTCGCCTGATGGTTCCTGTAGAGAAGTTCTCTTTCTACGTCTGATAACATCAAATAGTCCTGAATATTAAGTGTCAATTTCCCCTGATAATGCTTGTAATTTATATCATTTATATGGATTTACGCTTGTTTTCCATTGTTTTCCACTTTCTAGTAAATTATGAGCATTGGAGCTAAAGAGACGCGGAACTGGAGAAATATCTAAAGATTTATCACAGTATGCTACTTTGAAGAAGTTACGGCGTAACTCGTCTCTCACATTACGCCGTAACTATTGCGTGACTCAGAAAACCAACTTATCAGAAGGTTACGACGTAACTCTTCCCAAAGGTTACGACGTAACTATATTAGGTCAAATGAGGTTCCACGCCGCTGATACTTACGCCGTAACTATTGCATCTACTACGACGTAACCGAGTTTATTGAAGACTACGGCGTAACCACTCATTAGGTTACGCCGTAACCAGCAGATCTAGTGCAAAATACAATGAAATAGAAGGTTACGACGTAGCTCCTATATTAGTTATGCCGTAACCCAGATCTGGCCTATAAATACACTACGAATTCCAGCATTTCTAATCATTCCATTCCACACAAAACCCTCAGAGAACGTGGGAAAAAGCTCAAGGCAGGTCTAGAGGAGCATACGGAGCTGTCTCCAAGGGAGAAATCACTCCCATACTATAAGCATTAGCGTTTTATATTTCTTTAACTTTCAATTCATGTATTTCGTACCTTTGAATATTGAATTGGTTTGCATGATTAATATGAGCGGCTAAGAACCTCTTGGTGCTGGCCTAGTTATGATTTCTTAATTGTTTTGTTTGCATTTACTTTACTTCCGTACAATTATTTCTAAGTGTATGCATGCATAGTTTATTGGTAGCCACCCTTGGTTTGGTAGTTTTGAATGGCGGTAGAGGCCAATTGCCTAGGAGATATGACCAACTGACCCTAGGTGAGCGGACTGAGACGGGAAGGGTAAGATATGACCAACTGACGACCCTTTCTACTTGTGCGATTTGACCAACTGATCACCTATCGTTTGGATGAACTTAAGAATTAGGGGGTGCGTGTCTAAGTTCCTAATGGCCGGGAATTCACTATTATAAATCTAGCATGTAGAGGTACTTAATGACTTGGCTTAGGGGACCAGGAACAACATGACTTATGAGGGGACACTTGACTTCTCCTGTGGTGGCATCTTTGCTGATGGGTTAAGGCGAATTGACCAAATATTGTCCTCTTGACTTTG
Source organism: Chrysanthemum seticuspe (assembly GCA_019973895.1). Taxonomy (NCBI): domain Eukaryota; kingdom Viridiplantae; phylum Streptophyta; class Magnoliopsida; order Asterales; family Asteraceae; genus Chrysanthemum; species Chrysanthemum seticuspe. The sequence goes on along the minus strand of BPTQ01000005.1, from coordinate 352,840,881 downwards.
ACCCCACCTGAAGTAATTGGAAGTAAGTAGACGTAGACATAACTAGCTAGGAGGATTAACTAGGTTAGCACCACTCTCCTCTATTGATTTCCATTTATCTTTTATTTGCTTTTATTTATTCTGCATTAGTAGTTTAATTAATTAAATCCCTATCAAAACCATGATTAATCTGTGACACCTAGACTTAGTAATAAGCCATCACATGTAGCTCTTGGGACGACCTCGGCTTTACCGATTACTACACTACACACGACCGGGTACACTTCCCGTTAGTGCACTAGGGTAGACCATAGGTATAACGAGACTTTATAAATATTAAAACCTGGTCAGTAAAACCTGCATCAAGTTTTTGGCGCCGCTACCGGGGAGTTATTTTAGGATTAATATTAAGTCTTTCATTCTATTTTATTATTCTCACGATCATTATTCGAGTTTTCAGGTACTATGGAAGTTGTTAACATCGATGACCTCACTCTTGAGGAATATTTGGCGTTGACAAGAGCGGAACAAGGGCCGGGTCTCGTAAGACCGACAATTGGAGCGGATATCCATTTCGAAATCAAAGACCAATTTATGAGGGAGCTTCGTGCTAACCCTTTTTCAGGAAACATGGACGAATATGCATATGAGCACGTTGAAAATGTCCTATACATCGCAAGCCTTTTCAACATTCTGGGCGTGTCTCATGATACTGTTATGCTAAGGGTATTCCCTATGAATCTTACTGGAGCTGCCAGAAGATGGATCAAAAGATTTCCCGCCGGGGCAATTAATACTTGGGCTCTACTTAAGAAACATTTTATTCAAAGATATTGTCCGCCGTCGAAGATTTCTAACCAGCTTTTGGAGATCCATAATTTCAAGCAAGAAGACGACGAAACGTTGTATGAAGCCTGGGATAGATACAACGATCTCCTTTACAAGTGTCCTACACATGATCTGAACAACCAGCAGAAGGTCAACATTTTCTACAAAGGAATTAACGTAACTACAAGGCAGATGCTGGACTATCAAGGACCCATCCCGAACATGATCCCTACTTTTGCTATTGAAGCCATTCAAAAAATGGCTGATCACTCTCAAAAGTGGCACGACGGAGGAAGTAATAGAAACCAAGGCGGAAGTCTCGATGGAATTGTAGCAATAACCAACAAGCTTGAGAATCTCGGTAGAGATATGCTAAAAATCAGAGAAACTGTTCATGCCATCCAAGTCGGCTGCGAAAACTGTGGTGGGGGACATTTGACAAAAAATTGTCCTAAAATTGAAGATACGATCGAGGAAGCTAAATATGGAGAGAATAGGCCTTTCTACGGGGATAATAGTAATGGGTTTCGTGGAGGACCCCCACCGTATTATGAGCGTAATGAAAGAAGAGCTAACCTAGAGGAAATTATTAACAAGTACCTTGTGGATACTACCAAGAGGCAAAAAGAGCAAGAGGAATGGCTTAAAAATTTCCAAGCTAATACAAACAAGAGCCTCTCTTCCCATGACACATCACTAAAAAACTTGGAAACTTTAATTGGAAAGCTTGGCGACGAGGTACAAAGAAGAAATGAGGAACAAAAGAGCAAATATACTATATGTAAGGCTGTATTCTCTGATAACAACAAGTACTCTGATAAGTCTGATACTGATGGCGAAAGTGAGTTACGCCGTCATCACACCTCAGAGTTACGGCATAACCCGAATTCAAGCAAAGACATGGGCACCAAGGTCGACAACCCTAAAAGGAGAAGTCATTGGTGTAAGGCTATTGCGATTGACAATAGGGAATGCTACAACTTATGAGCCTCGTGTGATCCTCGGAAAACCTGCGATGGAGGAGTTGATAAAGAAAGGGTAAAAGATGACAGATACATGTGGACTACACTTAACAACGAAGAAAGATTAGCTAAATTCTCAATTAACGAAGTGGAAGGACCACCTATCAAGCATTACTGCAAACCCTTACTCGTCATGGAAGATGAGATTACTCACGCTTGGCCAACGTGCAACCCTTTTCGTGAATATTGCAACTGAGGAGGTAATGTGAAGAACGAAGTTTGGATATGCCCACATGAATCTGGGAGGCATGACGTTGATTTTGGAAATCTATCATTCAGAGATTGGTATTCAGTAAGACTTTCGGATGCGATAATTAATTCGGCTTTGTTTAGAAATCTGGAACTCAAATATGAAAAACATATTCTTCGAGGAAAAACCATTAAGACTTTCGGAAATCTATCATTCAGTAATATGGGAGGCATGACGTTGATTTTGGAAATCTATCATTCAGAGATTGGTATTCAGTAAGACTTTCGGACGCGATAATTAATTCGGCTTTGTTTAGAAATCTGGAACTCAAATATGAAAAACATATTCTTCGAGGAAAAACCATTAAGCCCCTTGATGATATTCCTTCTGAAGATGACAATGACAAAGGAACTCAAAATCATTGGTGTGAACAAATTAAGACTAGTGACGGAAACGTTTGGGCTTCCTGAAACCCTTTTGAGTATGAATGTGATGGGGGAAGCATCATTGAGAGGGCTGGGGAAGACGAGTTCCTATGGACTTCAACTAATGATTCTGAAAGAACATAATTGCCTTCGCCAGATGATCTCGGATTCAGCGATTGGGTCAGAATCAAATACAGAAAAATTGACGCGTTAACTAAAGAGAAAATCTTGAATGGATGTATGAGTAAAGATCAACCTAACGACGAAATTCCTAATGAAAAATCAGAAGATAACACCAATGACTCGTCTAAGGTAGAAAAAGAAGAATGCAAGCAAATACTGGTAGAAAACAATGACCAACTTGAAGATACCGATTCCGTCGATGATGATTTCGATTATCTCGAGTTACAAGGCGAAGACGGTTTCATTGACCCAGATGATGAAACGAGAAAAGAAGATGAAAACTTTTTGGCATTCCGTTTAAGAGACCACCACCTATTATAGCCGAAAAATATGAGTACACGAGATACCATTTGGGACCTGAAGAAAATTTTTGCAAGATTCGGAAGATTGAAACCAAAGAATATCTCCGCACTGCCACAAATGTCGGTTGGGTTAGGCGTAACTTAATGAAAGACATGGAGGAAGTCGGGGAAGTCCAAAGGCCCCCATACAAGCCTCGCGGCTCTGAGTCTAACTTAAAGACTCGTAAATAAAGAAAAGTGCTCTTTCGGGAGACAACCCGAATTATCCCTTTCTTTTATTTTATTTCCATTTCTGTGGGGTTTTGTGTTTTCTAACTATTTTTGTAGGAAACGAAGAAGTAATTGCTGCTACAGTTTGCTGATCTGAACAGAGTTACGGTGTAACTCATCTATGTGATTACGCCATAACCAACCTTTTAGCAGCAGAATTCTTGACGCATTAACAATTACGGCGTAATACCATCTTAGAGGTTACGCCGTAACCACTCGCTTTGCAGCTTATGTCAGGTTTTGCCAGTTACGGCGTAACTCCCTAATAGAGTTGCGATGTAACCTTCCTCTGCTTTAATTATTTCATTTTAAAACACAATAACCTTGTATTAGTATTTTAAATGAACTTTGTGGGTGTGTTCCCTGTAAACCCTCACGAGACTTCACTCGTCCACTTGGGAAACCAAGTGGTTTAAAAGGCTTGTTGCATTCGCTAAATGCAACCGTGATTCCTACAAAAGTAAGTTAGGTTTGTTTTTCATTTTTTCATTTTTCATTTTGTCTTTTTAGAATTATGCTTGTCCGTATTGTGATTTCAGGGATTGAAGTTTGCTTATGATGCTTATACGAAGGCACGTCTCTTTTCGTGGGCCTTCTTTCTTTATGGAGCAAATTTCAGGGAAGTTCTCGCTCTAATTCTACTTTTCTCTTCACCTTTATTTAATGCTTAGTACAAAAGGGACTTTGTACAATTCAAGTGGGGGGACGGGAGTAGAATTATCTCTTGAACATTATTTCGCCCTCATTTTTCTAGTTTATTTTGAAAAATTATGCAATTTTTAAAATTTTGACATGTTTTTCTTAACCTAACTAGATTAGACCTTAGCCGAGCACATACAAACCTTGATATTATATGGTGAGATTAGCCTTATCCGTATCCAATATTTTACCCCAAATCCACCAAATTATGAATGTGCCGGTAGCTGGTAAACTTTAGAACTTGGCCTTTGCATCATTTCAAGACCATAGACGAGGTATGTTGAGTTAGCTCGATGTATTTGGACTTTTCAGTTTTAGAAGGCAATATTATAGGATTATCACCCAAACAGCCTACCATTGTGTGTCTATCGATTAGTCTCCTCGACTTCTCGACCCCCATGTGAAACCCTTTTGTTGCACTCACCTTTAGTGCAAGATAACCCTAGATACACCCATCTGAGCCATTCCTTTCATTTTGTTAACCCGATATATTGTTTCAATACACCTTAGCCTACCCTGTAGTCTTTATTTGTGATTGGGAAGTCATCATTTGCCTAAGTTCAAGGTTCGAGTGGAAAGGTTCGGAAATCACGCTTTCATCGACAACATTCCTGAAGATCATTGAAGACCCCCGGAATTCCAATTGTTCATCTCAAGTGGGGGGATATTATGTTTAGTATTTATTGTTATGTTGAAAAAAAAAAAAAAAAAAAAAAAGAAAAAAAGAAAAAAAAAAGAAAGTGATTCGAAAAAATAATAATAATGAAAAAAAAAAGAAAAAAAGAAAGTGATTCGAAAAAATAATAATAATAAAATAAAAAATAATAATAATAATTGTTATGTTATTGTAAAGTGCGATGTTATAAGCACTATGTTATGAGCTTTATAGATTTCGTATCGAGGATGCCACCTCGGTCACATTTGAAGATTGGAGTTGGTAGTTATGCCAACAGTTGGAGAAAAGGTAGTGTGCCCATCACGACGTCCTCTAATGACACATCTACCTTATATTTCATGACCCGGTTTCTTGACTTCAAAGCTTGAATTTTGGGCAGACGGTAAGTGGTGATGACTTGGTTATAGATTCAGACTACCTGCTTGTTTTTTTGTTTTACACCAATTATATATCCCATGTCTTATCCTACCCATTAGTTATGAAGCGTGTCTAGGTGATGCAGCGAGCAATCTTTGGTGTCTTGGCCATGGATTTGGTCATGTATCATTAATTTTTTCCACTTCGCCGTGACATGTTAGTAATGACGAGTCACCCCTTAACCTTTGTCGTGTCTACCCATATTGCCTTCGAGAATTGTTTAGCCCTTAACTCTAGTGGTGGAGATTTGTGTAACCGCCAAGCTTATGATAGAATACATGCTATGACTGTGTGATTTAGTGATCACCCCGAAATTGACACTTAGAATAGTTGAGAGATTTGAGTGTTTTGTTCCCCTTTCATCAAGTGTTCGGCTTTGTTTTATTCTAGCATAAGGGATTTGTAAACTTATATTTTCCAGGTTATAGGAGATATCTTTTTAGGAATCTTTCTAGTAAGGTCTACTTGAGGGCAAGTAGAGTTCAAGTGGGGAGATATTTGATAACATCAAATAGTCCTGAATATTAAGTATCAATTTCCCCCGATAATGCTTGCAATTTATATCATTTATATGGATTTACGCTTGTTTTCCATTGTTTTCCACTTTCAGGTAAATTACGAGCATTGAAGCTAAAGAGACGCGGAACTAGAGAAATATCTAAAGATTTATCACAGTATGCTACTTTGAAGAAGTTACGGCGTAACTCGTCTCTCACATTACGCCGTAACGATTGCGTGACTCAGAAAACAAACTTATCAGAAGGTTACGGCATAACTCTTCCCAAAGGTTATGACGCAACTATATTAGGCCAAATGAGGTTCCACGCCGCTAATACTTACGTCGTAACTATTGCATCTACTACGACATAACCGAGTTTATTGAAGACTACGGCATAACCACTCATTAGGTTACGCCGTAACCAGCAGATCTAGTGCAAAATACGATGAAATAGAAGGTTACGGCGTAACTCCTATATTAGTTACGCCGTAACCCAGATCTGGCCTATAAATACCTCAGGAATTCCAGCATTTCTAATCATTCCATTCCACACACAACATTCAGAGAACGTGGGAAAAAGCTCAAGGCAGGTCTAGAGGAGCATACGGAGCTGTCTTCAAGGGAGAAATCACTCCCCTACGATAAGCATAAGCGTTTTATATTTCTTTTACTTTCAATTCATGTATTTAGTACCCTTGAATATTGTATTGGTTTGCATGATTAATATGAGCGGCTAAGCGCCTCTTAGTGCTGGCCTAGTTATGATTCCTTAATTGTTTTGTTTGTGTTTACTTTACTTCCGTACAATTATTTCTAAGTGTATGCATGCATAGTTTATTGGTAGCCACCCTTGGTTCGGTAGATTTGAATGGCGGTAGAGGCCAATTACCTAGGAGATATGACCAACTGACCCTAGGTGAGCGGACTGAGACGGGACCAACTGACGACCCTTTCTACTTGTGTGATTTGACCAAATGATCACATATCGTTTGGATGAACTTAAGAATTAGGGGGTGCGTGTCTAAGTTCGTAACGGCCGGGCATTCACTATTATAAATCTGGCATGTAGCGGTACTTAATAACTTGGCTTAGGGGACCAGGTACAACAGGACTTATGAGGGGACACCTGACTTCTCCTGTGGTGGCATCTTTGCTGATAGGTTAGGGCGAATTGACCAAATGTTGTCCTCTCGACTTTGACCCCACCTAAAGTAATTGGAAGTAAGTAGACGTAGACATAACTAGCTAGGAGGATTAACTAGGTTAGCACGACTCTCCTCTATTGATTTCCCTTTATCCTTTGTTTTCTTTTATTTATTCTGCATTAGTAGTTTTATTAATTAAATCCCTATCGAAACCATTATTAATCTGTGACACCTAGACTTAGTAATAATCCATCACGCATAGCTCTTGGGACGACCTCGGTTTACCGATTACTACACTACACACGACCGGGTACACTGCCCGTTAGTGCACTAGGGTAGACCATAGGTATAACGAGACTTTATAAATATTAAAACCTGGTCAAAACCTGCATCAATGTCGATAAGCAATGAGGCCACACATGAATAAACCAAGTAAAAGAGCCGCAAAAAGTGGGACCATGATTACAAGGATGAGCTTATGATGAAAATGATTATTTTTCTTCATAATCTTCTGATTTTCACAAAGTTTCAAACCTTTAACATTTCCACACAGACCATCATTCCCTTGTAATGCTTCTCTAGACACATTTAGAAAGACAGCATAAGGGGGAACTGGACCTGTGAGCACATTGTAAGACATGTTGATATCAATCCCTCTTGGAAAGTTACTAAAACTATTAGGAATAGCACCGGATAGCTTATTGTGAGAAAGATTCATCATTACGAGACTTTTTAAACTTCCTATTTCTGATGGTATCTCTTCTGTGAATGGATTCCAAGATAAATCAAGACCATTGAGCTGGCTTAATTTACCAATCTTCGATGGGATCTTTCCACTAAGCTTGTTATTACTAAGATATATGGTGTTGATTTGTACCGAATCACCAATATATCTTTGTAATGACCCGTTTAACCTATTTTTGGAAAGGTTAAGAGTAAGGAGGTCATGCAATGATCCAAGCTCTTGAGGTATAACACCTGAAAGGTTGTTATCACTCAAGTTTAAATTTAACAAACTTTTCATCCCCCAAACTCCTTTGTAATTTGGCCAGACAACTGATTTTTCTCCAGATGTAGCGTAACTAATTGTAGACTTCCGATTTCTCGTGGTATAGGGTCGGATAACTTGTTCTCATTGAGATACAGAATCTGAAGGCTTCTCAGGTTTTTAAACGATGAAGGAATTAAACCATTGAGTTTATTCCTGTTCAACGCTAATCCAAATAGAGACTTCATATTCCCTAATTCGATTGGAATGGGTCCAGAGAGTTTGTTTTCAAATAGACTAAGGATCTTCAAAGACGCCAACTCACCCAACGATGAAGGGATTGAACTAGAGAGTTGATTTTGGCTCAAAGTTAATCTAGTGAGAGACTTCATATTCCCCAATTCAGTAGGAATGGGCCCAGAGAGTTGGTTTTTGCCAAAAGTTAATTCAGTGAGAGACTTCATATTCCCCAATTCAATTGGAATGGTTCCAGAGAGTTGATTTATGTTCAGATATAAGAATTTTAAAGATGTCAAGTTACCCAACGATGAAGGAATTGAACCATCACTACTACAAAAATAGACATAGAGCCCCCTTAATAGAGCCCGGTTTTTCATGAAAAATGGGTTCTAAAGAAATTCCACATTATAAAAAAGGGTATAAAGCCATGTTTTCTTTTACAAAACCGGGCTCTATTCCTCCTAAAGAGCCATGCTCTCTTTTATAAAATCGGGCTTTATCTAAGAAGCCATTAGAGCCCCATTTTATTTTACAAAACCGGGCCTTATCAAATGAAATTACTAAAACCTTTTGGCGGGTTATCTCCCTCCCCAATTTTCATACCTTCACAAAACCCTAAAATCTTTTCCCCCTCTCTACTTTCACAACTCCGAACCCTTTCTCCAAATACTCTAAACATGCCTAATAATTCCAAAATCAAACCTAATTTCTAACAATATTAAGGCTTGAATAACCACAAATGGTTCATTCAAACAGAATTAAACTCATCTCAGTAATTGCTTGTCGCTCAATCTTCAACAATCAAGTATATATTTTGTCATTTTAATAATTTTGAATAAATATTTGTTAAAGTTTTAGTTTGAATTGTTTGGTTGTTGTTTGCAGTTATATGAAGTTCGCTATGGGAGATTTTGATCATTAATTCATGGAATATATAAGATTATTAAGTGTCTTAATTATAAAAATGGTGAATTTTGTTGTTACGAATTATAAATTGATAAGAGATCTTATTAAATAAGCTCTTATTAATCAAATAAGCTGGTAAGTGGGTTAAGCCATATGGCTCGTGAGGCGCAAGTGTGTCAATACACACGTGAGGTGCACGTGACACTTTCCTTTGGCTTAACTAACTTTCCCTCTCAATATGTCTTTTAAATACTTTGAACTGTATAATCATTTTCTAGCTTTTGTGATATACAATTTCCTCTCTAAACTCTATCTCTCTATAATCATTTGTAACCACTTTGTAACAAACTATCCACCATTGATAATACATTGAGCTTTCGTTGATCTTTTCTTAATTCTTGATTGACCAAGTTCTTGTAAAACACTCTTATCGATCTTCAGTGATCCTAACTGTGTCTATCAATTAGTATCAGAGACCTTTCCTGGTAAGGTCTCATTACAACAAATTCTGTTCAGTTTTCCCGCCAAATTCTGTTTTTCTTGAAGAATCAAGATTCCGGCGATTATTTCAAGATTCAGAGTATTACACTGATACTCTGTTTATACGTTTATGCTATCCGTCAGAAAAACGACCATGTTGTCAAGTACTCATCGCAACCACGAGAACAACGCATTAGTTCTTAAATCCTCTGTTTTTGGATTAATGGTTTGTTTTGATTGATTTGAAGTTGGCTAAGAACGGTTACGGTTGTTGGTAATTGCTCATTAGAAGAAGAAGGATTGATCACTAACAACTACTTTCATACAATTCAAGAAATAGCATAACCTGATGGCAGCATCCACAAGAAATGCAAGTACAAGCAGTCATGGAGAAAGTGTGGATCAAAACACAAGAAGATACATTGATGAGACATTGGCTGGGTTCAGACAAACTATGGAGCAAATGATGGGTCAATTCTTGCAAAGCCAAATCACAAACAGTGCTGTATCAAGAACATCCACTCAGGGGCAAAATGGTCAAACTCAAGTCAGTAGGATGACTAAAGTGGAGTTTCCAAAGTTTTCAGGGGATGATGTGAGGGGATGGATGTTTAGATGTGAACAATTTTTTGCCATTGACAATATTCCTGATGAACAAAAGGTAAGACTCATATATGTCCATCTTTTTGATAAAGCATTGACAGTTCATTAGATTGCATGGTGAATTGGTGTTATGGACTGTGTATAGAGATGCTATCATTCAAAGATTTGGTACAGTGTATGATGATCCCATGTCTGAACTTAAAAATGTGAAGTATGAGTCAAATGCTAGAGATTACCAAGATGTGTTTGATACTTTGTTAAGTAGAGTGGAGATAAGTGAAGAACATGCCATTAGCTTCTATTTGGGTGGGTTGCCTACTGAATTGGAAATGGCAGTCAGGATGTTTAGGCCCAAAACATTAGTTGATGCTTATTCACTCACTAACTATCAAGAAGCCACTTTGAATGCTATTAAGACGAAGAACAAGATACACACCAATATTATTAGTAACAGATTTGGTCCTGTCAACCAAGTTCCTAAACCATTGTTAGCATTCCCAAGTGCTAATAGGAATTGGAACAATAGGCAAAACAGTTCTCAGCCTATAAGATAGTAGACACAAAAAGAGTATGAGGAAAAAAGGGCTAAAAATCTATGTTTCTACTGTGATAAAAAGTTTGTGCCAGGGCATAAATGTGAAGGACAGTTATTCAGTTTAGTGGTATTGGCTGAAAATGAGGAGATGGAAGATGAATTTGAGGATGTTATAATGGCCAACAGATCTCTGATATGGTGAGGTCCATTTGTTTTCTATGAAATGGTTTGTGTTAACCATTGTTCCAGTAAGATTTGTGTTTTGGTTTGTGAAAGAGATATGCAGTGAAGAAACGGATAGTTTACAAGTTTGGAGGGAAAGAAACAAACTATAACTGTAATATGAATTGATATTGATATCTGTAAGATACAAGGGGTTTATATAGTTTATGGACAGGCATGCATGAAGGGTTGCGATGGTTACTTTTGTCCAAAAGACACACCTCTTCAATGATAACTGCCATAAACGTTTTACCCATAATACCTATATTAACTGCCACTTTTGACAGGTCATCAATCCTTGTATATCAACCTTATTGGTTGATATAATATGTCTGTAAATATACTACTTAATAATAAATACATAAAGTCTTGCAAATAACTTAAGATATACAAGCATTTGGACTTATAAAATCCAATACTTGCCCCTAAGTTCAAATGTGATTCTTCTGTCTTGTTCTTCAGACAATGACTGAGAAGTCATCTTTGTTGTCTTTGATCTCTTTGGTCCCTATGATGTTCCTGCTGGTTGTTCCCTGTTCAAAGTGAGTGCTGATGTAATGTTCTTGGCAAGGGTCAGTGGTGTCTTCAAGTTTTACACCGAAATGCTCCATCTTTTGAATGTCCTTTGTAGAGGTTTTTGTCACTTGATCATCTCGACCATCTTGGCATATTTCTTTGCCTTTGGAAGCAAGTCCTTCTGCTCCATTATGTGACACATTTGCTGTTTTATAGAAGCAAATGAAAACATTCAAGTATTTGTTATAGCATTCTTTTATATCCTGACCTTGTTTCTTTTCTAAGCCAAAGATTTCAGCAATGTAAGGGAATTTCTTTGAAAAATCTACACCAAGGTATCCCCCTAGTGCTTCAACCAGGATGTGAAGATCCATTAAATGGATTTCTTTTCCATAAATCTTGGGTGGGAAGGGTACTGGTATATTTCTTTGTAGATAGACAGAATAGAACCAAGTATATGCTTCCATGAAATTGTTTCTAAAGATGTTCGAATTTTGACTGTTTAAGTTTTCCTTTTCAAGTAAGTTTAAAAAAGATATACATTCATTAAAAGATCTAATAGAGATTGGAAGATGTACACCTTTTACAATGACATAGTCATTGTCTTCTGCAGTCATGGGGTATTGTGGACACATGTAATCGATATGCCCATCTTCTTCACAAATATTGCAATTTTGTGTGAAGGTGACTGCTTTTGCTTTGTGGTGTCTTTCCTTGTGATCTTCCTTTTGTTTGGAATCTTCATCATGCATTCTAAAATAACCTTCTAGGTATTCGTTGTGCCTCTGGTTCATCCTATTTGCATCAAAAAGACAGGCTGCAGGGTCCTTAAACATTGGAACTGGCTTGCATCTATTGCCTTTAAAAGTGAGTTCCAATCCTTGTGCCTCCATTTGTGATGCAAAGAGGATATTGAGAGTGATTTCTGGTGTGTAGTGAACACCAGGGATGATAAGAACATCTGTTCCTATCTTGATTTGCACTTCTCCCTCTTCGTGAATGAAGATTAATTTCATTTGTTCTTCATTCTTTTCCACCATGAATTTCTCCTTTAATTTTGAGAAAAGGGACATTTTGCAGCAAACATGCCTATTGATCCTATTGCTAACGTACCAAATCTGATTCCAATCTTGTTCATCGGTACCTTCTATCATGAAATCTGTAGAAAGGTGAATTGATTCAGAGTATGCAATTTGGATTTGTGGTGTATGAGTGATGATTCCAGGGCTTTCTGACTTTGTGTGACTTTCTTCTTGTGGACAATACTTTGCTATATGTCCCCTTAGTCTACACGTGAAACATATATAATTCTTGTGTCTTTCATCCATTGCCTTCTTCTATGCTAGTTTGTTGTTGTGCACATGGATTTCCTCCATCTTCTTTCTTAGCATATCTTTGCATGCTTTTGATACTTGTTTGATTTGATTGCTTATCAAAGCCTCATTGTTTCTTTTAATTTGTCTCTGGACAAATTCAGTTTGAGACCTGTTGATCATGTTTTTTCCAGGAGATTTGCTCTGATGCCACTTGTTATAATGGCCAACAAATCTCTGATATGGTGAGGTCCAATTGTTTTCTATGAAATGGTTTGTGTTAACCATTGTTCCAGTAAGATTTGTGTTTTGGTTTGTGAAAGAGATATGCAGTGAAGAAACGGATAGTTTACAAGTTTGGAGGGAAAGAAACAAACTATAACTGTAATATGAATTGATATTGATATCTGTAAGATACAAGGGGTTTATATAGTTTATGGACAGGCATGCATGAAGGGTTGCGATGGTTACTTTTGTCCAAAAGACACACCTCTTCAATGATAACTGCCATAAACGTTTTACCCATAATACCTATATTAACTGCCACTTTTGACAGGTCATCAATCCTTGTATATCACCCTTATTGGTTGATATAATATGTCTGTAAATATACTACTTAATAATACATACATAAAGTCTTGCAAATAACTTAAGATATACAAGCATTTGGACTTATAAAATCCAATAGAGGATGCTAAAGATGAGTTGGAGGAATCACAGTCCCTTGAAATTCAGCCACAAATTTCCTTAAATGCATTGAATGGAGTAAGTTCTTATCAGACATTGAGAGTAGTAGGGGTGTTTGGTAATAAGCATGAACTGCACATCCTTGTTGACTCAGGGTCTACTCACAATTTTGTTGACATTAATGTAGCCAAAAGGATGGGGTGTAAGATTAGGAAGACTTGTCCTTTGACAGTCACTATGGCTGGTGGTAGGAAGTTGCTCAGTGTAAGTGAGTGCAAGGGATTTGCTTGGAAATTGAAAGGGGAACCTTTTGTATCTGATGTGATGTTGCTTCCTTTAGGAGGTTGTGATATGGTTTTGGGAATTCAATGGCTCTATACTCTTGGAGAAATCATGTGTAACTTCAAGGAGTTGAGAATGCAATTTATGTACAAGGGCAAACATGTGGCTTTAAAAGGAACTCCTAAACCAACAGTTCAATGGATGAAAGGGAAGAAACAATTACAAAGGCTAGAAGGTACACCACAAGCAGAGCTTTCAATGTTTGTGTGTGTATCCAAATACTGGAATTGAGCTTATGTCTGTAGAAGGAACAGGGAAAAGTCAAGAGATGAACTCTGAATTAGTTGAGGTGATTAAGGAGTATGCTGATGTATTTAAAGAACCCAAGGAGTTGCCACCACAGACAGATTTTGATCACAGAATTCCCCTATTCCCAAATACCCAACCAGTTAACACTAGACCTTATAGGCATCCACCTGTGCAAAAGGATGCGATTGAGGCCATAGTCAAAGAGTTGCTTGAGGCAGCGGTGATTAAGCAAAGCCATAGCCCATTTGCCTCACCCATAGTAATGGTCAAAAAGAAAGACAATAGCTGGAGGATGTGTGTGGATTATAGACAACCAAATAAGCACACAGTCAAGGACAAATTTCTCATTCCAGTCATTGATGAGCTCATTGATGAGTTACATGGGGCAGTAGTGTTTTCAAAATTGGACCTCAGATCAGGGTAACATCAGATCAGAATGTTTGAAGATGATATAGCCAAAACTGCTTTCAAGACACATGAAGGTCATTATGAGTTTCTTGTCATGCCCTTTGGACTTACAAATGCACCATCTACTTTTCAAGCCCTCTTAAATGATGTGTTTAAAAGCTATTTGAGGAAGTTCACCTTAGTATTCTTTGATGATATTTTGGCCTATTCCAAGAATATGTCTGATCATGTGGAGCATTTAACAATGGTACTCAAGACTATGAGACAGAATAGGTTGTATGCAAAGAAATCTAAATGTGTGTTTGGTACAACTCATGTGGAGTATTTGGGGCATGTTTTATCTGAAGAATGAGTTGCTACTGACCCCACTAAGATAGTGGCAATGCAAGGATGGCCTACACCAACTAATATCAAACAGCTAAGAGGATTTCTTGGACTCACATGGTACTACAGGAAATTCATCAAAGATTTTGCTAATATTAGTAGACCATTGACATAGTTGCTGAAAAAGAATGCATTCAAATGGTTTGAGGAAGCTATGACAAGATTTGAAACTTTAAAGAAAGCCATGACACAAGCACCTGTTTTAGCACTTCCAAACTTTGACATTCCTTTTGAAGTAGAAACTGATGCTTCTGGAAGTGGAATTGGTGCAGTACTACAGCAAAATGGTCATCCCATTGCCTATTTGAGCAAAATTTTGGCCCCAAAACACCAATCACTATCACTTATTAGAAAGAATTCTTGGTTGTAATGTTGGCATTAGAAAAGTGGAGAGGTTATTTGTTGGATAGACATTTTGTTATCAAAACAGATAACTATAGTTTGAAGTATTTACTGGATCAAAGAATATCTACCCTTGCACAAATGAAGTGGCTTCCAAAATTGATGGGGTTTGACTATAAGGTGAAGTACAAAAAGGGAATTGACAATGCAGCTGCTAATGCATTATCTAGAGTACAAGAAGGGGGAACATTAATGCAGGCTACAGTAGTCACCATGACCACTGAATTAGCTGCTAGAATAGCTCGAAGTTGGGGTACATATGTAACATTGAAGACCATAATTGAGAACTTGCAAACTGGTACTCCTACTAAGAAGCACTATATTTGTTCTAATGGACAACTTTTAAGGGAGAATAAGATGGTGGTTGGTCAAGATAAGGAGTTGAGAAAAGAATTGATTGCTCATTTCCATGGTGGATCTGTGGGAGGACATTCTGGTGTTAAAGTAACCACCCACAAGATTTGTTATGCATTATATTGGAAAGGGTTGAGAAAGGAAGTCAAGCAGTTTATTAATGAGTGCATTACTTCTCAAAGGAGTAAACCAGATTTGGCAGCATATCCTGGTCTTTTACAACCCTTGCCTATTCCTCAAAGGGTATGGGATAACATCTCCATGGATTTCATTGAAGGTTTACCAAAGTCTAATGGGTGCAATGTGATTTTGGTAGTGGTTGACAGGCTTACCAAGTATGCTCATTTTATGGCACTAGCTCATCCATTCACTGCAGTTCAAGTTTCTCAAAAATTCTTAGACACTATCTACAAATTACATTGGTTGCCCTCTACCATTGTATCAGATAGGGATAAAGTGTTTCTAAGCAGTTTTTGGAAAGAGTTGTTCAAGTTATTGCAAGTTAAACTACTGATGTCCACCTCCTATCACCCACAGAAAGATGGGCAATCAGAAGTGGCTAATAGGTGTTTGGAGTGCTACCTTAGATGCATGACAGGAGAAAGGCCAAAAGAGTGGACAAAGTGGTTATCATTAGCTGAGTTGTGGTATAATTCTAATTTCCATACTTCCATTTTGACTACACCCTTTGAGGCATTATATGGCCAAGCCCCACCAATCCATGTGCCATACATAGGAGGTTTGAGCAAGGTTGATGCAGTGGACAGAACATTGGCAGCTAGAGAACAGGCTATTTAGTTTCTAAAGTTTCATTTGGAAAGAGCTCAAAACAGGATGAAGCAGCAATCAGACAAGAGCAGAAGTGATAGAGTTCTTAAGGAGGGGGATATGGTGTTCTTAAAATTGCAACCTCATAGACAGGTGTCTATTAGGCAAGGGAAGCAGAATAAGTTTTCTCCAAAGTATTTTGGACCCTTCCAAATCACTAAGAAGATAGGACAAGTAGCATAAAAATTGGCACTACCAGCTCATAGCCAAATACATAATGTTTTTCATGTGTCCCAATTGAAACTTTGTGAGGGAATACCACCACCAACACAAGTCAGTGACCTTCCCAGATGTGATCAAGAGGGTTGATAGCAGTCCAGCCTATGGTGATTTTGGATAGGAAAATGGTGAAGAAGAAGAATGCTGTTGTAGTGTATGGACTAATTTAGTGGACCAATGGTACAAAAGAAGATGCTACTTGGGAAAATTTGGAGGAGTTATATGCCAAGTTCCCATCTTTTGATTCCCATTCTTGAGGACAAGAATGATTTGAAGAGGGAAGGATTTATAAGAGCTCTTAGTAAATAAGCTCTTATTAATCAAATAAGCTGGTAAGTGGGTTAAGCCATATGGCACGTGAGGCGCAGGTGTGTCAATACACACGTGAGGTGCACGTGACACTTTACGGGACTATTTCTTTTGTTTCATAATGTTGGCACTTATTAGGATGCTTGTAAGTGTCCTAATAATTTTTTCACTTTATACAACACCTTTATATGTGACACTTATATCATTGGTCCTATTATGCTAAAGGTCCCATAAAGTAACCTGATAGGACACTACTCGGCGTCTTATAAAGCCTGATTTTTTGTAGTGCTTTCCTTTGGCTTAACTAACTTTCCCTCTCAATATGTCTTTTAAATACTTTGAACTGTATAATCATTTTATAGCTTTTGTGATATACAATTTCCTCTCTAAACTCTATCTCTCTGTAATCATTTGTAACCACTTTGTAACAAACTATCCATCATTGATAATACATTGAGCTCTCGTTGATCTTTTCTTAATTCTTGATTGACCAAGTTCTTGTAAAACACTCTTATCGATCTTCAGTGATCCTAACTGTGTCTATCATAAATTTTGTATTTTTTTGTTTTGTTTTGTAGATTAATGGAGTGCTGACGGTGTTTTGTGATTTGTAGGGTGAATTCGAGATATCCGTCGCATTTTGGGATGGTTAATGCAAGATCTATTTATGGCACTTGTATATGGTACTTTCTGTGCTAATTTATGAGTTTGTAAAAGCTGGGACTTTTTATTTGTTTATATTGAATTTGATGGAGTATGTTCTGCTGCTTAACATCACCACTTAACCAATATAAAGACAATATAATCAGTTGTAAATGGGTGTTTTGGTTGTGCTATTTGCTGTCATAAATGGCCGTTTGGTCAAACTTTTTTGCTATAAAAAATAGGGTGTTTGAACCTGCTGTTTGCCCTAAAAATTAGGGGTTTCAGGACTTTTGTTTTATGTTGTAAAGGGATGTTTAGTTATATTGTTTGCTGTTATATTGGGTGTTTATGCTTGTGGTTTGTTATACATGTAACAATGTATACTGTTTGTAGTGCCGTTAGTCGTGGTTGTGAAAATTCGACATTCATACACACGACCACATGCGTAAGTAGTACATTGCCTTATTATTTGATTTTGTCATCTGCTATATACAGTTCTCAATATGTTTATACCATTATTTTTTGATGTACTACAGATCCAGATGGTTCTAAATCCCAAAGTGATAATACCAATCATAGTTTTCCGCCCTAATTCAGAATATGGTATGTTCTTCACTCCCATCATCTTTCTCATTTCAATAAACTGAATTCGAGGCAACGGTTTCGTGAGAATGTCAGCCCTTTGCTCCTTGCTGCAAACATACTTGACAACCACATCCCCAACCTCAACACACTCTCTTATAAAATGATATTTCAAGTCAATATGCTTGCTCCTTCTGTGGAACACCGGATTTTTAATCAGCTCTATAGCTGATTTGTTGTCTAAATAAAGCACAAATGGACCAGCTTTCTTCCCTGTTATCTTGTGAACCAACCTACTGACCCATTATATTAAAAGGTCTAAGGATCATATTAATAGTAAAAGATGCTGTTAATTAAATACTTGGATTTTTACTTGCTAAATTGTTGTAGCCACATTTACTCTTACAGGACACCTAGTGAGTCAGCCACATTCTACCTCAGAATTGTTCCTCTTATACATGAATACGAGCGAAGTAAGATCGAATCAGATTGGTGTCCTATGATTCTATGTAAAATCTTATTTTCATGCTGTATTCGTAAGATTTCAAAATTAAGATCTGAATCTTAAGAAAAATTCTAGAGAAATATCATATTATATATCTACTGATGTTCGTTAGATAGCAACTAAGACTCCAGTGAAGCATGCATATTAAGACTCATATGATCATGCATAGGACCTAATCAAGAATATTATTAACATTCCAGTGGACATAGCATCCATTCTGGATTTTAGCAAAGACCAGGAATTTCCAACAATATCAATAACTTATTCAACATAGGTCGTATTTACCTTGTCACCAACCTTAGCTGCGTCCTACAATGAACATGTTCAGACAATGAAAATAGCAATACTGTTCTCACTAGTTGTACGGGAATACTTATCTTGGCCAGAATGATAATTCTTATGCTAAAATTTTCACTAATTTCAAGTAAGCTCTTGTCAGTGCTAAAACTGTAAATGTTTCTGCTAACCCTCGCTTTTCCAAACTTGTGAAGAAGCATGATCAAGATCCTCACTAGCTATCAGGACTACAAGAATGCGGATGAAAAAGTCCGCAAAACTGCGCGTGAGGTATGATACTCTAGCACTAGTGGAACATCTAACTATATCCTGACGTAGTAAATGTTTATGATGCTATGAACGGTGGTATAGAAAGAAATTCATTGGCAGCGGTACTCCATAAATAACAGATGTAAAACATGTAACATTACTAGGAGTAGTAACGAATTCTAGAATGGGCTGTGATACTTACATATTGATGATAACAGGTTATGCTGTCTAAATATACAACTCAAAGAAAAGTTTGCCGTAGGCCTAATCAGACAGTATTGAAAATAGAACTCAATCTGATTTTAGGTATTATCGCAATTTTTTTACAATATTTCCTACTTTTGCTGCAAAATTTGGTTCGATCACCTGTCACAATTTATTACTATCTACAACCAGGTACATATCAGGTGACAGTAATGTTTCTGAAGCACAAAGTTTTAAATAGGAAATTATCCTTCTCTAAGATCTCCCTACAGTGGTTTTCGCACATCGCAGTTGCGACTTGCGACCTATTTTCCAAAATTTTATGCTCATTTCATCTTGCTCAAGACCACGCGAAAACAACGTCTCACAAACTGCAAGCCTGAGATTTGAATTGGTATATGTGTAGTGACTTCTATATTTCTATGTGCAGACACAGTTGATGGTGGGAGCTATGAAGGCACTGCAGGAAAAGGTACACCACAACATCCATATATGCTGATTACTGTTAGTTTTTAGTTGGCTGCTTGTTTGGGAGAGCCGTTATAAGCTACTTCTCATAACTCCCTATCTCTTAATAAATTCAGCTATCTAAACGAGATCACTTCAAAACTTCCAGTCTTGTCGTGAACCCATTAGAACAAGTAATGTAACCCTATAAATTTATGCACCAGTTTAACACCTTTAATGTTGTGAATACAAAAGTAAGAACTACCTAGAACTAATAGCCCTGTTACACTACTCAAGGCACAACCTTTTGAACAGTGTAGATGTATTTAGTATGTTGATAGTGCCCTTAAAACAGATGAGGCAAATTTTTTTGGCAGGTTTTGAAAGAATCTAAGAGTGTATGGTATTCACTCTTAGTCGTAGAATACGACTCAAACTATTTCCATTCTTCATTGCTATTTCCACCATTGTTTGCTTAATTAGATGTCATTTTGTTAAGTGCTAATGGTAATAACATGACGACAAAGACAAAACATAGGCATCCTAATAAATAGATGTAAAAAACCCGCGGCAACGCGCGGGTGCCTCAACTCTTTGACATAAAATAGAAAAGTGATATTTTTTAAAGGAGTAAATGATTTGATTACTTATTATTTCTTTTTACCAGATCAAGTTTAGCAAATGGAATGGTGTCATCTTCCCAAAGTAAGTTTGATGATAACATTGAAGCATCTGTTGGTTTTATGGACAATAAATTAATAGACGTGTGTTAGGATCGAACTCGAGACCACGGGATTGCACACTTTACGTATGAGAATTAAAGTTAATAATTAAATGTAATAGTTATATTTATTTATTAATTAAACGAAATAACTATAACGGACGTTAAGTAATTAGTTGTAATGGACTAACGGTCGTTAAATATATTTGGGAAGGACTAAAGATGAAATTAGAGATCGAGAAGGTTCTAGAATCCCTTGTGGGTTTCCTAAACTGATCGTCCATATGGTTTCCATAAACCAATCCATAGCCAACTTGTTCACCAAGTTTAGTTGGGTATATAAACAAGGCTAGGGGTTTTATTTTTATATCTCTTGTACTCATTAAGCTAAACCTAAAAATTGGTTTGTGTGTGTTTTGCTTAAAACGATCGTACACCACCTTTGGGTGTCGATCACCATCTTTTCCAAACACAAGTTATTTTGTTTGATTAAAACTAGCATTACTTTAATTTGTTATAGTACGTGTGTACAAGAACGTGGTACAATCACACTATTGATTGTATCTTGGATTGAATTACAAAACGGTAAGGGGTAATTCTTATAATCCTATAAACCCTTATTAGGGTTCATCCAATTGCTAGTTTTGTGGATTTGATTCTTGTTCGGCTAGAATCAAGAAAGGTACGCATATTCTTGTTTATGTTAATTAATTATTCATTAATCTTTCCTATACGCTTCCGCATGTGTACTTGATGTTTATTGTTTATATTTATGATTAGTCATGTTATATAATTCCAACAGTGGTATCAGAGCCAGGTTTTAATGAGTAATTAATTACTAAACACGTAAAAAACGGATATTGTATTGTGTTTGATATGATTTATTCTAGGGTTTTGGTTATGATTATATAAACCCTAATTTTAGGGTTAAGGATTTTGCCCTAATTTGGTTTTAAAAATCTATTATGGATCGAAAAATTTTTTTGGGTGGAAACCCTAAAATTTTTTAGTCGATTTCCTAATTTTTTTTAGGGGTTTATATTAATTGTTATGTTATCAATATCGAAACCTAGATTTAATATATTTGTTACGTGATAAATTCATGAATAAAGTGTTATGTGACATGGAGTTGTATGCGATCTTGTGACTTTATTGAATAATTGTTATGTTATATCCATGATGAAACATGCATGTTTGTCATGGATAGTTGCTTGTATTATTATTTAATTGTTAAGATTGGATTAATTGTTAAGTTTTATACACATGTATATTTATGATAAATTTTGAATTGGGGATGACTCCAATTATATACATTAATGAATCAATTATGTGCAATTTGGTATATCATTAATTATGGGTTTACGCAATCGATTCGTCGATGTATGTGGCTCACTTTCAATTGAGAGAGTGAAAGCCCTAATTAATATATACGTTAATTTAACCTAGACATTGATTATTAATAGGGTTTTATTGAATAAGTTGCATGTGGCTACTTGTTTACACGTATAAATTGTTTATTATGTGTGCATTGTTTTTTAGTAGTTTATTTTTTATTTATTACTTGTTTGTTTATTATGTTAGACAGTTTTAAGCAAAGGGTAATTTTGAATAGAAAAATAATACGGACTAAACAATGGTGAAATTTGATTTGTTTTGGAAGAGTTAAGTTTTCAATAGTTTAATTGATTGGTGACTTTGGTACAATGACTGAACGGCTCACCCATTCGAATGAACTATAAAGGGGTTATTTAAGAAGTGCGCACAGTCACACTAAATGGATGTCTAAGGTTATGCGTTTGCGCTTACCTGGTCCTCTGCCCTCTGTAAGTTCGAATGGAGCTACTTAGTAAGCCATAAAAGTACAAGCTCATCTTAAGGGCGAATTAGTTTTAATTCCATGCGCCACTTCGGTGGTAATTATCCGAAACACTAAGTGTTTACACTTATGCAAAAGTACGGTATAATGGATGATAATTAACACTAAATTCCTTGATTGGTGAACCCAATACCTCAATCAAAACTTTGATAATTTGATCTTTATGAATTGGTAATAAAAAGTTTTTTTATTAAATTTATGATACAAGATGAATGCATGACATCTTTGTACCTATTTGATTTAACCACATAAAATCAAAACTAGTACCCTTTTAAATTAAGGTATATGCCATCTAATTAAAAGGAACACTTGAAGTTGCAATTTAAGTCATGAGAGTACTTGGCTAGATTGTGATGGAGAGGTAAATCTCTATGTTAAGTGAGACCTTACATGGACATATTTGCAGTTCTTTAAGTTAGACACTTAAGTTGAGTAGGAAGTGAGATCTTGGACTCAATGGCATAAGATGGGATAAAACATGTTTATATTTGCAATAGCGTTGGAAAATATAAATCCCATAATGATCTAGGAATTGGAAATTGTTTGCAAATTATTGTTCGACAGATTACCCTATTATGTGCTTTCGTTACTAGCAGATCAACTGATGTAATGGAACTACGATAATTTGGATCCTAGTTTTTCGAGAAAATTCTATGGTTATATGAATATTACCTTGGGTATTTTATTTTCTTGAAAAGTTTAATTATCGAAAATACTAAAATTGAATTTTGCTAATTCTTTAAATGTATTAATGCAACATTAAACCGTAAACGAAGGTTATTCCTATATTGGTAAATTGATCTACACCTGTAAGGGTTTTTGGTAGAGTCAACCTTACTAAGAGAATAAACCTAGTCCTCTTTTCACGCGAAAGAGTGAGATTCAACCCTATTCCTTTTCATGAATGAAGAAAGGTATGATAGGACAATTAGAATTGTCTAAATTCTAAATACATAACTCGTAAGCAAATTTTAATAGTTAAGAAAATTGCATATTTCTGAGTTATTAAATTAGAAGCTAGACTAATTACTGTATAATTGGTAAAAGACAAACTAGCATATTTTATCTAGTTGTTGTGCTTTGACCATTTAAAAGTACTACTTACAATTGTTGGAATAGTAGAACTATTAAGAAAGAAATTGCATGCCCAATTTTTCAAGTTAATAGCATTGATGGATAAATTCATCATCTACATAGTAGAATACATTCTTTTAAGTACATTTGTAATTGTTATGTATGGACTTTCTCAAAGGTGTAGGAAGTAAATAATACACTATTTTCTTTCACTGGTTAATGAAACACTTACAATGTTGTCAAATCCAGTGGGAGTGTTGTGTTCTTATTACTGAATAAGGAATTAATGTAATGATCTCCTATTCAGTGGGAGTTACAAGCTTTGTCATCTTGGTAGTAACCCAGATTATCTCTAGAATGTCTTAAGATAATTACTTTCCACTTGTAGACACTTATGTTTTCAAGGATAGTCATGTACGTTTCCTTATTAGACAATGAAGTGGTTCTACATCTACTAGTTATGCTAATATCAATGACACAATCATATTAGTCACATAAACAAACATATGTCGTGTTGTTTATCTGCTACATGATGTTGTTCCATGCACAAGTGGGAGAAATCTATATTATGTGCAAGGTACAACATATAAGTATATGATTTAACGGATTCTCTTGACTGCAAGGTAAGAGACTAACGTTCTAATATAACTTGTACATATCTAATTCAAGAAACACTTGGTGTTACAATTTACGTCATGTGAGAACTTGGCGAGATTGCAACAACAAAGTAAATCTCTATGTAAAGTGAGATCTTGCATGGACATATTTACAGTTTCTAAATTAGCCAAGTATTTAGAACATGTGTAAAAATGATATATAAGACTACTTCAAATTAGATTTTTATGTATTATTAGAATGACATAAATGAAGTAATCTAATACTACTTCAAATTTGTTTATTTATGTATTTTGGAATGACATAAATGAAAAATAATGTAGTCCTGCATTATTGTGAAGTAAAATAAATTAACTTGAAATTACTATTGAAACCAAGAGTTGTGTTCATAATTACTTTAGTTAAACATGTTTATGATTCATTGTAAAGACATAAACATAAAGTTTTTTTAAGACTTATAATAAAGTAAGACGTTAACTTGTTATGTTTTTTAATTAAGACATATACAAGAAGTCATTGAGTTGATCAATGATTTATAACGTATAATGGGATTATAACAGTTTATGTTTCTTGTTGAGACATGGATATGAAGTAACTTGATTAAAAGGTACTTGTGTTATAAAGCATGAAATTGGCTTGGAAAGTCTATTATACCATTAAGTTGATTTAGTTGGTAAATAGGTAAGCCAAAAGGAATATGTTTATCTTATATATTGTTAGATTGTCTTACAATATTAATTCTAATGAATACCACAAGTTGATGGTATGTTCAGTTAGGAGAATCAAACTCTATTTGATTTGTTTGATTCATGATAACCATAACTTCTTTCTTAAATAGTAACAAGGTTAGAATATTGAGTATGGATTGAATATACTCAATATGACTCCAACCAAGAAGATTAATAAAACACCATTTCATTATGGAATGTGATGAATCACATTAAGTTTTAAAATTGAAGATTCTGAATTTGTTAAACTACTTATGAATAGGTTATTAACAAACTTAAGTCAGGAATTATCAATGTGTAATTTGTAATGTCCCAAAAGAGAACAATGTAGTTTTGCTCTAATTGCTAAGTATATATAGATAGTCTATATATTACAAAAGGCAAGTGGGAGTTTTTTTTTATCGTGAAAGATAAAATTACAAGATACATAATCTTCTAAAACACACTAGTAAATATCATGATGAGGTTAGACATGTAAATGATAGACCTCATGATGATGGAATTTTCATTCATAGATCTGCAAGGATATCTCAGATATTTGACTTATATGCTGAGAAATATGAGTTACAGGATTATAGTAAACCTGATAATCATTATGATAGATTACCAAATATTGAATTGGGTAAATAACTCATACTATGAATGTTAAAGATGTTGTCTATAAAGATAATCAATTTTGGAAATTTGGTTTATCTTAATAGTTAGATTAGAGAATGGAAATGAGCTTCTTCAAAGAGATGAAAAACCCTAGTGGTTTGAATTTCTATGTAGAAATCATATGGACAAAATATTGTACACATATTTAATGCATGACAAGATTATTAATCATACTTAAGCAATTAATTATGATTGAATATTTTTTTCAAGACACATTAAATATATAAAGATGATAATTGTCATACTAAATTTCATTAATATGAAATATGACAATGGAATATCAAAACTCTTTCTTGAGAAATTACTTGAGCGAGGACGGTAAGTAATTGAAAGGTTTTTTGAATTCATATAATCTTTGGAAGTGTACGAAATGCAATAATTCATGAATGGATAAATGCATGCATCTATAAACTTATTCTTATATTTAATTATTAAATCTTAGTTTTGATTTATAATTGAAATAAGATAAATTTTAAGTATTCTTAAAAGCTAGTGGGAGTATTATGTTAAGTTTCTTAAATCTTATATGTTGTATAACATATAGTAAGTAACATTCCTTGTAAGCTAAATGTTAAGTCTTAGATTGGAATGAAACTTCACTTATAAGATTTAAGAATTAAAACATACAACCTTGAAATATATGTTTATTGTTAATAAACATGTGCAGTAAAATAAATGATTCTAATAAAACATGATATATCATTTGGGAAATTGATAAATATTTTTTGACAAGATAGAACGTGAATGAATTCTAAGGTTGACCTGTAGATTCACCATGTACATCATGTTGTGTATTAAAATTGTTGTATCATTCTTGAATAAGAAGTGATTTGACAACATTGATATCTAACTAAAAGTTATTAGATAACTTGTGTAATGAATATTCTAATAGAATTACATCCTTAAAACCTGGAATTGCTCCTAGATTCTATGGATGAACAATATGTCAAATGTTATGCAAATTGTCATCAGCTTTAAACTTGAAAGTTAGGAAAGCATCAAACATTATACAATAAGATATTAAAGTTTACGGAGTTTTAATGAGCATATTGTTGTTTGTATACAATGATGCTGGTTTAATTGAGATGACACTCAATACTAGTCATGGTAGGATTTTATCCTTGTTAATGGCCATGTGAACTAGGTGTGCTACTAAGAGCGCAGTTGCATTATACATTAAAAGAATAAGAATACTTTAAACTTTAAAATGTTTGAAAGTATAAATTGTCATAAATTGGTGATAGAGGATGTCACACACTTTATGAATTATTATGTGGATTGTTGAATGCACACATACAAGGACTTCATTAATTGAATTCTTGAAATAAGTATTCTCAAAATTACGATAGATCAAGTTGGTTGATTTATGCCTTGTCATACAAGTATGATTGTCATTACTTGAGGCATAATTCATCAACAAGAATTTTCATGCATTGATCTATTTGGTATTTGGATAAGGGATGTTAAACAATTGTTATAATATAAATCAAATACTTGGTATGTTTGATTTTATAATATATTGTATCCTATATTTGCATGTTTAATCCGTGAATAAATTTATTTATTCTAAATCGTTCATTGTCGATTAATGATATGGGAGTATCATTAAACTAAGACAAATCTGAGAGATGTGGTAGAATATACTTGAAAGTATATTGATGAGAATGCATACCAATTTCAGATGATATTCAATGAATTGAATATAGGACTTATCCCAACTACATAATTACTTTGTGGATATTGTTATAAGTAAATTATGAATAGTTATCCTCAGACTTGAGATACCAGATAAGTGTCATGAATGTAGTGTACTTCTGTGGGGCAACTTAACGCTATACGTAACTGGTAGTCATAAGGGTTGTTTCCTGAAGTGTTGCAAAGTTTGTGGGTTATTCTTGTAGTCAAGATAGAATTTGTTCCTTCAAATTTATTTTGGAGCTTAATACTGCTGGGCCCCTCGTAGGGTTGACAAGATGTTTGCATGGCCATGCCCAAAGTTCTCCCCTGAATATGTTCAGAAGATTTGGTAATCTTGTTCAATCACTAATAACGAGAAACAGAATGGTTGAATAAAGAATGACTTAATTCCATATCTTTATTTAACATGGTATTAGAAACAAAAGGATAATAATAATGAGAAATCATTAAAAGGTTTTCCAGGAGCCTTACTCGAGTTGTACTAGAGGCATCGAAGTGTTGCTAGACGCTAACCGAATGTGATCACTCTATTAAGATATGTCCAAGTGGGAGCTGTTGGTTTTATGGACAATAAATTAATAGACGTGTGTTAGGATCGAACTCGAGACCACGGGATTGCACACTTTACGTATGAGAATTAAAGTTAATAATTAAATGTAATAGTTATATTTATTTATTAATTAAACGAAATAACTATAACGGACGTTAAGTAATTAGTTGTAATGGACTAACGGTCGTTAAATATATTTGGGAAGGACTAAAGATGAAATTAGAGATCGAGAAGGTTCTAGAATCCCTTGTGGGTTTCCTAATCTGATCGTCCATATGGTTTCCATAAACCAATCCATAGCCAACTTGTTCACCAAGTTTAGTTGGGTATATAAACAAGGCTAGGGGTTTTATTTTTATATCTCTTGTACTCATTAAGCTAAACCTAAAAATTGGTTTGTGTGTGTTTTGCTTAAAACGATCGTACACCACCTTTGGGTGTCGATCACCATCTTTTCCAAACACAAGTTATTTTGTTTGATTAAAACTAGCATTACTTTAATTTGTTATAGTACGTGTGTACAAGAACGTGGTACAATCACACTATTGATTGTATCTTGGATTGAATTACAAAACGGTAAGGGGTAATTCTTATAATCCTATAAACCCTTATTAGGGTTCATCCAATTGCTAGTTTTGTGGATTTGATTCTTGTTCGGCTAGAATCAAGAAAGGTACGCATATTCTTGTTTATGTTAATTAATTATTCATTAATCTTTCCTATACGCTTCCGCATGTGTACTTGATGTTTATTGTTTATATTTATGATTAGTCATGTTATATAATTCCAACAGCATCTTATGCTATATTTACTATTCTGGGTAAAGGGGAGTAATCCTGCACCCTGGTAAATAAATTAACCAAATAAAAGTTTAAGTACAATGGATATGAGTGAAATCCCATATCTCAGCCCGTTACATAGGCATAGAGCTTACATAACAAGATACTTCCTGTTTTCTAACCAAGAAAACAAACCACTACTCAAAAGATAACATATGACACAAAGAAATAAAATTACTTCCTAGGACCTTGAAACGTTGTGCCATACATGGCATTAAAGGCATCCAAATTTCCCGGAAGATCACGAACCTGTTTCGCATAGTCATCGAAATCATAGTCATCATACTCATCTTCAAACTCTTGGCCACCACCAAATATATTAGCAGACTCATCAAATGGGTTAGCAACAACCTCATCTTCAGAATCAGACACTACAATCTCTCCCACTTTAGTAAAAGGATTACTTCTCTTAGTAGAAGAGGCAGGCGGTATACAAGAATCACTAGTTTGAGGAGCCACTACCGACTCCATCTCTTTCAAATCACTCACAAGAGGCTCTTGTGATGCAAGACCTGTCTTAGTAGACTTATCATCAGTAACTTCCATTGTACAACCAGACTCCACATCCTTGATAGTGTCATTAGAAGGAATACCAGACGCTTCCGTATGTTCCATATTAAGAGCGTCAAACTGGTTAGATGTAGCGATCTTGGTTCCACTCGAACTAGCCACATCAGAAGCATTCTTCTTATTGACTACGACTTTCTTAGGTTCAGAAGGATTCTTCTTGGGTTGGTATTGAAACTGTTTACCCACAACAGGTTTGAAAAACCCTCCTTGACTCGGATTAGAAGACCCACCTTGCTTTCCCTTCTTCCTATTATTAACCGTCTTGAAACCATCATTTGCACCATCATTTGCACGCTTAGAAGGCTGAGTAGGAGGTTCAACAACTATAGGACAATCAATAGGAGTATGACCAAAAATCTTACATTTATCACAATGTGGTGGTTTCCACTCATATTCAACCCGTATCGTCTCGATAGTCGACCCCGACCCATCAAGTAACGGAATCTCAACAGTAAGGCTGTCCCTAAGAAGCTCATCCGACTTCACATCAATCATGCATCTAGCAAAACTACTACGGCCCCACGAATCCTTGCACATTTGGCTAGTGATGGCATCTAACCGTTTAGGCGTACCTATCAATGTGGCAAGGAGACTAAGGCCATCATCAGAAAACATAGCAAGAGGAACGTCATGGAATTTAACCCACACCGGGATATTGGTCAAATCCTCTTTGAGTAAATTGGTGTTCACTGTCCATGGTTTAAGAATAATAGGTACATTATTAATCAACCAAGGACCGTTTTCAATAACATCATCAACACCTTTTTTCGAATTAAACTTAAAAAAGAAGAACCCCTTTGCATTCATCATTACCTTATGTATGCCAAACTTAGCCCACACCTTGCGTACAAAGTAATCGACAACAGGAAAAGCAAGGCGTTTACCAAGGAAATACCCATACAAAGTATTCTCAAACCTAGTGTTAACCTCTTCAACCACTTTCATCGGGACAGAAAGATCCACACCATTAGCTTTCTTATTACACTCCAACCTACGAAAGTTAGAAGTGTGTTTCTTTGGGTCATTAGAAGTAACACCAGCATACGATGGAGAAGGTTGTTGCAATTGCTCCGATCAAATCATTGCCACTCATGAAAGAAGATATGCTAAATCTAGGGAAGCAGCTGCATGATGTGCAAAAGAAAAAATTAAGGCACAGGAAACATTTGATTGTCAAACTGTTGTTGTGATATTTATTTATTGGTATTTAGCATGTTTGGTAGTCCATAGGACCATATTGAACTATTGTAAACTGATATTGGATCTTCAATCCCAATCCATTGGTTTTTGTATATACCTTCATGGTTATGGTTTTGTTACAATTTTGTTGTTGGTTCTGCTTGTTTCTTGTTGTGCTGCATCTTTATTCGTGGAAATTTAGTATAAATAGGTGGTACGTATTTATAAAAAAAAGGTTCATAAAGCCATGTTTTCTAAGCTAAAAACAGGGCTCTATGCTAATTAAAAAGCCTTTTTTTAATCACATAGAGCAAGGTTTTCAACTATCAAACCGGGCTCTATCACACATCATAAAGCCCGTTTTTAAAACCGAGCTCTATGGCAATTCCTCATAGAGCCCCTCCCCCTTTGTGCCCTCATGCATGCTTTATTAACGTTTTCAATCGGGCTCTATGTCCATTTTTGTAGTAGTGCATTGAGTTGATTTTCGTACAATTCTAAATTAGTGAGAGACTTCATATTCCCTAATTCAATTGGAATGGGTCCAGAGAGTTGATTTTGGTACAGATAAAGGATATTCAATGACTCCAAATCACCCAACGATGAAGGAATTGAACCATTGAGTTGATTATAGCTCAAATCTAATTCAGTCAGAGACTTCATATTCCCTAATTCAATTGGAATGGGTCCGGAGAGTTCATTTGTGTACAAATAAAGGATATTCAAAGACGTCAAATCATCCAACCCTGAAGGAATTGAGCCAGAAATATTGTTGTTATGGAGGCTTAGCTTCCCAAGTGAGACAATATTCTTTATTTCTTGTGGGATTGAACCAGTTAAATTGTTTTCGTAAATATGCGAAATGGTTAACTACCTTAGTTTACCAATGGTAGGTGGAATTACACCAGACAACTGATTGGTTGAAAAATCAAGATGGACAAGTTTGGACAGGAGTCCGATTTCTATTGGGATGGGACCAAAGAAGTTGTTTACACTAAGATTGAAATGGGTAAGATTGCCTAGAATGGTGAACGGGAAATTGTGAAGCATACCTTCTAATTCACACATCGAGAGGTTCAACATGTTAATGTTCCCATCAGTGTTGCAAGCAATTCCAAACCAAGAAGAACACGAAGCGGGTGCACTAGTATTCGTTGGAATGGGTGTCCAAGAAGATACAATTTGGGAGTTGTTTGGGATTGTAAGGCTTGCTTTCCATTTTTTAAGAGCATTTGCTTCCTCCAAAGAAGCAGAAGTAAAGTTTGGTTTATATGAGAGAACAACGAGTTGTAGAGCTAGAGATAAAAGTAAGAGCTTTGAAGAGGCCATTACTTGTTTTTGCATGTTTTTTTCAGTTAAGTGTATTGGGTTAATCCCAATCGACCCAGTCAACACCCATATGACCCCGTCAACCCAGAAGTCAAACAAGAAAGTCAACCAAGCACTTTTTATGACAGTTAAAAGGTAACATCTAAATGGCAGTTACACACCACCAAACCGACATATCTATTGGTTCTTTTGAACAAACATGTCTTTTCATTGTACATTTTCATTTGTTATAAATAGGTAGCAACTTTGTAGAGAATTCATGATGACATATTGATTAATACAAAGCATTATTTAGATTCATTGTTTCTTTATTACTTGGTATATTTTGACATAAGTTAGAAAGACCATTGATCCATCAATTGAGGCCAACAATTGGTATCAGAGAGGTTTGGTTATACTAACCAAAATCATCACTTACCAATCTATTCATTTTAGTTTCAGGATAAAAAAGAACAAGAGACTGTTTCGGAAATTTTGTTTCTGCAAATAATAATTCGAACACAAAATCAAAAGATCATCTTTTGTGTTTTTGAATCTGTCGCAACAAGGGAACAATCACAATTTGTGATTGCTCAACCGGCATCAGATATCAATTTGCAAGAAACCTTTTTGATAACAATTTACAACGAAACAGAATCAGCAAATCCAATAGGATCAAAAACGATTAAATCGTTTACCTTTTGATTCAAAACAAAACTAATAACGAAGTCATCAATTAGGGAAAAATTATAACGATTCAAATTAGAACAAACACACCTGTTCAGATTAACGAATCAAGCCCAGAACGTTAATTGAGTCACCAATCAACTCAATTACAGTCTCCAATCATCCATATCTCTCATGGATTTAAAACCCCTAAATTCACCGAAACCCTAAAAGTTTCAATTGAGGGAATCAGTGCTCGCGAAGAACACCACACACTGGAGAAGAGAGGAAGGCCAAACAAGCCATAAAGATTATGAGAAATCAAGATCGGATCACATCCCATAAGCATAAGAGATAATAAAGTCTCTAAAAAAAGAGACGTTTCACTTTTCTTTTATCTCAAAATTAAAGAGATAAGAAACATAATAAGGAGGCATACAAAACAATAGGGCAACAAACAAAGGATATTTTTACCCATCAGGTTCCAGAATTTCAAAACCACACCCTCTATTTTATTTTTTTGTATTTATACATATAGTTTTGTTTTTGAAAGGTTTACATTATTTTTCAGTTTAAGCTTTAAAGTTTTTCTAGATTTAAGTTTATAAAGTGTATTAGAGTTTTTAAGTTTTTTAAGTTTCAAAGTTTTTTTCTTATTTGGTTTATGATAAGAAAAGTTTTAAGGTTTTTTTAAAAGTTTCAAGTTCTCTTATTAGGTTTGTGATAAGAAACAAGTTTTAAAGATTTTTCTTATTTGGTTTATGATAAGAAAACAAGTTTTTCTTTAGATTTTACTTATTAGGTTTAAGATAAGTAATATATATAAAGTTTAAAAGTTTTAAAGATTAAAGTTTCTAAGTTTTAAGTTTCTTACAAAGTATTTAAAAGTTTAAAAGATTTTAAGATTTACATTGTTAAGCTTTTTTCAAAAGTTTTATAAGAATATTATATCGAAATGGGAAAAGGTGAAACAAGTAGTCAAATTAAAAGTTTAGATACCCTAAACTTTCAATGTCCCTTGTTAAATTCCACAAATTATACCTCTATAAGAATAATTGTTAATACAAATAAACTGTAAAAACGTTTATTAATATTTTGCGATCTCTTTGTGTTTTGTTGATAACAAATATAAAGTACAATTATAAGGATACATGTTATTTTTGTAAAGCATTTACATATAGCCATTTAGTACAAATTGTTGTAATAAATCATTTGTTGTAATAGTTTATTAGGATGGGTAAAAATCACAACCCATGGATCATATCCATAACCCATGGTATTGACCCATGCCCACTTGACTAGATACATTGTACTCATTAGATACATTGAATCTAAAAGAATACCCATGGACCAACCCATAACTCATGACCCATGACCCATAACCAAAAAACCCATGGGCAAGAGGAGCGTCCCACGGATCCATAGGATTACACTAGACGGATCCCTTGTGGGAGGAATCCGTGGGATCTGGGGAACAGTGGCAAGTTTTGCCTATAAATAGAGAGCCATTTCTTCATTCTAACTCACCCCTCTTCTTACTAATTCTCTCATATACTCCCATTCTCTTCTAACAAAAGATCACTTGATCTAGAGAGTACTTCTTTCTTTCTTTCTTTAGTGATTCTCATATAGGTCCTTCTCTAAGGCGAGATCACGAGCATTCTACAAGTCATCCAAGCAAGGGGTCCTTGATTGATTTGTTCCTCCACAAGATTTCATTAGCAAAGATCTTGTATTTGATATTTCACATATTTTTTGTGTAATAGTCGTGTTGGTTTGGTCCACCGTGTTACGGACTCGGTATTTAGCTTTGTACCGGAAAAAGGTGTAAGCAACATTGTGAAGGCTTCTCCGCTAAGTTGAAGGAGTTTGTTGACATAGTGCTTGAACACTCGAGTAGGTGACTCTGGGAGTGGAGTAGGGCAAGGAAGGTGTCCTTGTAGCCAAACCACTATAAATCGGTTCTGTCATTTCTATCCCTTGCTTTACTTTATTTACTTGCTTTATCATTAGATCTATACTTTCTCTACATCCATACAATTTCACATAATATCGAATCTAAAGTTTTTGAAACTAACTTAAAATCGGCAAAACTATTCAACCCCCCTTCTAGTTTTCCACAATTGGCATCAAGATCTAAGTTTATAAAAGTTTTAAAGTAAACCGTATTTTAAAAACTTTTCGATCACTATGGGTTCTGAAAATTACAAGGAAGCGCAATCTATGCAACGACCACCACTACTTGAAACTAGTGGTTTTATATATTGGAAAAATATATTCGAAACGTATGTGAAGTCTAAAGATATTAATCTTTGGTACATTATTGTTGAAGGCGATTTGGAGGCTACCTCAAAAGATGATAAAGGAAATTTAGTTAACATACCTCATGATAAACTAAACGATGAAATGAAGAAAAAGCTTTCTAAAAATAGTGAAGCTAAAATGGTTTTGTATAATGCTTTACCCAAAAAGGAATTCAAAAGAATTTCTATGTTTAAAACCTCTAAAGAAATTTGGAACTCTTTAGTTGTAACTCATCTAGGTAATCAACAAGTTAAAAATAATAAAATTGATTTATTTGTTCAACAATATGAACAATTTTCAATATCGGATGAGGAAACTATAGATCATTCATTTGCTAATTTTAATACTATTATTACATCTTTACAAGCACTTGATGAATCTTCTTCTAGTCGTAACCATGTTAGGAGATATCTACGAGCACTTCCACCCAAGTGGAGATCCAAGGTGACAGCAATCGAAGAGTCAAAAGATTTGACAATCCTCACCCTTGATGAACTCATAGGCAACTTAAAAGTCTACGAGCTTGTCCTTGCTAAAGATTCCGAAGCCTTAAAGATGAAAGAGAAACACAAATCTCTTGCCTTTTAAGCCAAAAAGGCTTCAAGCGATGAAGAGAACTCCTCTTCGGATAGTGACGACGAGGAGTATGCTATGGCGGTAAGGGACTTTAAAAAGTTCTTTAGAAGGAAGGGAAGATATGTCAAACAACCGTATGACGACAAGAAAGGATTCCGGAAAAGCAAAGAGGACGAGAAGCCAAGGGATGATCGTGCTTGCTTTAAATGTGAGGAACCAAACCACTTTATTAGTAAGTGTCCATAACGGGATGATCAAAAGGCGTTCGTGAGCGGAACGTGGGGAATGAGCGACGAGGAGGACGAAGAAATTTGTCTCATGGCAAATGACGAGGTATGTCACGAATACTATAGTAGCTCATCACTAGATGATGACTCATTACATAATGAATATGACAAACTTTGCAACATTAGCTTAAAACTAATTAACAAAAACAAGCTTTTAAAAAGTCAAAACCAACGTTTAGATAAAGAAGTCATAGAATTAAAAGCAAAATTGAAACGTCTAGAAAAAGGTAAAATAGCAAGTGGTGAATGTGAACTTTGCGTTCAACTTCAAACACTAGTTGATCAAATAGATTCTAAAATTGCTAGAATGAGTACGAATACTTTAAATATGATATTAGATAGTGTTAAAACCGGAAACAACAAAAAAGGTTTAGGTATTCAACAACTTGATCCATCAACTAGTGAAAACAAAGAAACACAATTTGTTAAGGCACTAGAAAAACAAGCCACTGTTGTGGCAGATCCCACGGATCCCACAAAAAGGGAACCGGCTAGTGCACAGCCAGGGATCTGTGGGTTTGCTGTAGCAAACAGTGGTAATAACATAGCTTCTTCATCTAGAACTGATTTTGTTATCGTTAATAAGAAGAAACCAACTCATTTTACCACCTGACAACCACCTCCAAAATATAATCCCATTTTTGCTAGAAACAAGGCTCCATCTTTTTCAAAATCTAACCCATCTAGGAGACCTAATAATGTTTACCCGAGAAGTAACCATCAAATGGGATGGAACCCAAATATGCAAAATGGATTTCCTTTTCAAAACTTTGCACCATGGAATGCATATTCACCTTATCCATACATGTCTAACATGAATGGAATGTTTAACACTAATGGACCCATGAACAAATGGGGACCAAACTTTTAAGTTAATTGTTTTCTTACGTGTGCTTAAAGGTCGACCTAGAACCGGATGAATGGGTCAAGGATAGCGGGTGCACGAGGCACATGATCGGCAATAAAGATCTATTCTCCACATATGAATCCTTCAATTGAGGTAATGTGGTGTTTGGAAATAGAAAAAGTAAAATCATCGGTAAAGGTACGATTTCTAACAAATCTCTAACCATTAACGATGTGTGTCACGTAGAAAACCTAAACTTTAACCTCTTAAGTATAGGACAAATATGTGATAAAAAGTGCAATGTACTTTTTACCGAAACCGATAGTAAGATATTAAAAAATGGCATAACCATAGGAAGAGGAATTAGGAAACATGGAGTCTATGTCATTAAAATTGGTAATGAACCTAAAGACAAACTTTGTCTTACCTCTATGGATGATACTTCGACCTTATGCCATCAAAGATTGGGTCATGCCAATATGCGACTTCTTCAATCGCTATCATCCAAAGATCTAGTAAGAGATCTACCTAAGTTAAAATATGAACATCACTTTTGTGATGCTTGTAATGTAGGAAAACAAGTTCATTCTAGTCATAAAGCTAAAAACATGGTGTCTACAACTAAGTGTCTAGAATTACTACACATGGATTTATTTGGTCCATCCGCTATCCAAAGTTATGGAGGCAACTACTACACTTTGGTCATAGTGGATGATTACTCTAGGTACACATGGACAAAATTCTTAAAGAACAAAACGGAAACGTTTAATTATTTTGAAATATTAAGCAAGAAAATCCAAAGACAACTAGGAAGTCCTATAGTGTCTATTAGAACGGATCATGGTAGGGAATTCGATAATGAAGTGCAATTTGGAGCCTTTTGTGACGCTAATGGTATTAGTCACAACTTCTCGGCTCCGCGCACTCCACAATCGAATGGGGTAGTAGAAAGAAAGAATAGAACCCTACAAGAAATGAGTCGCACCATGCTTAATGAGCAATCCATACCTCAAAAGTTTTGGTGCAATGCCGTTGATACTTCAACGTACATACTCAATCGAGTCTTAATTAGACCAATCTTACGTAAAACTCCATACGAGTTACTCCGAGGCAAAAAGCCTACGTTAGATCACTTTAGAGTCTTCGGTAGCAAATGTTTTCTTCTTAACT
Organism: Chrysanthemum seticuspe; assembly: GCA_019973895.1. Taxonomy (NCBI): domain Eukaryota; kingdom Viridiplantae; phylum Streptophyta; class Magnoliopsida; order Asterales; family Asteraceae; genus Chrysanthemum; species Chrysanthemum seticuspe. The sequence goes on along the minus strand of BPTQ01000005.1, from coordinate 352,803,667 downwards.
CTAAAGATTACCTTACAAAATTTGATCCTAAATCAACCGAAGGTATCTTTCTAGGTTACTCTCCAAATAGCAAAGCTTACGTCATATTAAATAAAGAAACATTGAAGGTAGAAGAGTCATTAAATGTAAAATTTGATGAAAGTCCACCCAAACCTTCTCCACCTCTTGTCGATGACGAGATTGTAGAAAGTGAAACTATAGTAATAAAGAAAAAGATAAATGAAGAAGAAGAACCTTTAAATGATGAAGTCATAAATTTTAAAGAGTCCAAAGATCACCCCGTAGATAAGGTCATAGGAAAATTAAACGAAAGATCATTAAGGTCTCAAGTTCAAAACCAAAGTAGCTTATTTTGTTTTGTTTCAACTACAGAACCTAAGAATACACAAGAAGCCATAAAATATGAAAGTTGGGTAATGGCTATGCAAGAAGAATTAAATCAATTTGTTTCTAATGATGTTTGGACACTTGTCCCTCCACCTAGTAATCAAACCATAGTAGGAACCAAATGGGTTTATAAAAACAAGTTAGATGCGAACGGAGTAGTGTCTAGAAACAAGGCTAGACTCGTTGCCCAAGGGTATAACCAACAAGAAGGAATAGAATTTGATGAGACCTACGCCCCCGTGGCTAGATTAGAGTCTATAAGAATAATTCTTGCGTATGCTTGTGCTAATGATCTAAAGCTTTATCAAATGGACGTTAAAAGTGCTTTTCTAAATGGTTTTATTAATGAAGAAGTATATTCAGCTCAACCTCCGGGCTTCATCGATTTTGAAAAACCTAAACATGTGTATAAGTTAAAGAAAGCCCTTTACAGTCTTAAACAAGCTCCAAAAGCTTGGTATGATAGACTCAAGTCATTCTTAATCAAACACAACTATACTATGGGGTTAGTTGACAACTCAATTTTTACTAAGAAAAGAGAGTCACACATAATCATAGGTTAAATATATGTAGATGATATTATATTCGGATCCACTTGTCAAGACATGTGTGATGATTTCTCTAAAATCATGCATGACGAGTTCGAGATGAGTATGATGCGAGAACTTAGTTTCTTTCTTGGTCTACAAATCAAACAAGTAGAAGATGGTATCTTCTTTAATCAATCTAAATACATAAAAGAGATGTTAAAGAAATTCGGTCTAGAAGAGTCGAAACCAATTAGGACACCAATGTCATCCGACACCAAACTCACAAAAGATGAAGACGGAGAATCCATCGATAATACTAAATATCGTGGCATGATTGGTAGTCTTCTCTATCTCAAAGCGAGTAGGCCGGATATCATGTTTAGTGTTTGTCTATGTGCTAGGTTTCAAGAAGACCCTAAAACATCACACCTAGAAGCCGTAAAAAGAATATTTAGATACATTAAGGGTACAACACAATTAGGATTATGGTATCCTAAGGGCACATGAGTAGAAACAATTGTATATGCAGATTCTGACCATGCAGGTGATTATGTTGACCGAAAAAGTACAAGTGGGGTATGTACTTTTATGGGATGTTGTTTAACATCTTGGTTTTCAAAGAAACAAACGGCATTAGCAATATCAACAACCGAAGCCGAATACATCTCCGCCGGCAAAGCATGCCAACAAGCACTATGGATGAAACAAGCGTTAGTTGACTACGACGTTCATCTAAGTGACATAGCCATTCTATGTGACAACAAGGGTGCCATAGATTTAAGCAAAAATCCGGTATTACATTCTCGCACAAAGCATATAGAGACTCGTCATCACTTCTTAAAAGACAATGTTCAAAAGGCGAACATCTCTATTGAGAAGGTAGCGTCCGAAGACAACATAGCCGACGTCCTCACCAAACCGTTGAAGCGGGAACAACTCAACCTACTTCGTCTTGGTCTTGGTCTCATGGAACAAACGTTGTAATTTATTCTTTTTTCTCTACAAGGTATGTAAACACTAGCCTTCTTCTTTCTGAGTCTAGGATCTCTATTTTACTCACAATTCACAAACAATACGGGAATTTTCAAAACCCATGATAAGTTTTTCACTTATAACTCATAGTTTTTCTTATTCTCTTTCAAAAAAAAGTACAAGTTGCAAACACATAATTACATACACATCTTCTTGTCAAAGGATAAAATGATTTTTATTCGCACATAGAAACCTCTTTTTGAAACATTTTCTAAAAATGATACTTCTTCCCGTATCAATTTTACAAAAGCAATTTCTCACATATAGGACAAATCGCTTTTTCATTATTAATACAAAGTAAAAACCCGTTTTCATTGCATCTCATGTCTTTTGAATGCTAAAGGAGATACATAACTAATATGTATTTTCAGGTACATTCATTTAAGCAACGATGAATTAGGAGCACTCGGGTTATCTCACATAATAGTATGCTTTTTCACTTCTAGTTTATTTTTCTTTTCTTCTTAGGAGTCGAGATAACCGCAACTCCAAATAGTTTGCATATAGGCACACACTAGGCAAAAATGTTTCCAAAAAGAAAATTTTGTGCTTCCTGCATCACCAGTCCCACGGATCCCTCAAGGGAAGGATCCGTGGGATCCGTGAAACAGAAGCTAGTTTTATCTTCTATTTTTCTCACTTTTGATGAAAACTCCAATATCTTTTCATTTTTTTTGGAGTATGTTCTTTAATGCTTGTGTTCTCATGATCACATGCCTTAAATTCATATCTAATCATTAGATTTTAATCCACATTTTGGGTCAAGCATTCATTACAATGCATTGTTTTTCTATATATAAGACTCCCAAAATGCTTGCATATTCATCTCACAAACAAACAACACCATGTCACACAAAAGATCTTACAACTTAGATGAATCACCTAGTACAAACAATCCTCTTCATGAAATCCAAACCTTTGTACTTCCACCTTCCAAAATACCACAATCAAACTCTAGGATATCCGCACGGATTAGCATCCGACCTTGTTGCTTAGCAAAACCATCATAAAATGGCTCATCACCATCAAATAACTCACCACAAGATGCTTCCATTATAGCACCTCCTTCATCACGAACAAGTACACCAATTTTATCACCTAAAGTCACTCTTTTGGAACTCCTTACGACTCCAACAAGATCTCAACAACCAAAACAAAAGGAAATATCCCTTTTGACACCTCCCACTTCTCCAAACACAATATTCAATGACCTAGAAACATCAAAACCCTTAGCTCCCATTAAGCTACAAGAACATCTAGGTTCTTTTCCACCACCACTTCCAACCATTCCGGACTTTGATCCGTATTCTCCTATTTTTCCACCACATCTTCAGCAACTCACAAATCAAAACAACCCGGAAAACTTCCGCACTCATTACCCACATTACTTACATTGTGAACATTGCCAATCCACAAGGGAAATTGCAATAGAATTTAGGGAAGAAATGCGATTCCTACTCAACCTCATCCTTGATCGCATTAATATCATTACTCATCAGAACCTCCATCCATAACCTTATGCAAGCATTGACGGAATCATTATTACTATTTTCTATTTTTAGTACTTTTCTTTTGAGTCATTCTTAAGAACAAGTCTTGTTCTTATTTTTACATGCTTGTAGGTGGCAAACCACTACACTTTGTTGTTTTATTACAAGGCCTTGTTTACATACCTTGGCTCCCAATCTTGATTCTCGTCAATCACAAGATTATTTAAGCATGTTACTAACCTTTCTCTTTGTAGGATTTTTTTATTTTTCCTTCACTTGACGCCCCAAACAAGGGGGAGCTACCATCAAGGGGGAGTAAGCGATACGTGGACTCTTTTTCCACACTTTTATTTCTTCGATGGGTTAACTTTTTGTTTCGACAAAAAGGGGGAGAAGAAGTAAAACTTAGGGGCTTTCAAAACATACATCTATTCTTAAGTTTTACTTATCATAACATTATGTTTTGTCATCAACAAAAAGGGGGAGATTGTTAATACAAATAAACCATAAACACGTTTATTAATATTTTGCGATCTCTTTGTGTTTTGTTGATAACAAATATAATGTTATCTTAAGTACAATTATAAGGATACATGTTATTTTTGTAAAGCATTTACATATAGCCATTTAATACAAATTGTTGTAATAAATCATTTGTTGTAATAGTTTATTAGGATGGGTAAAAATCACAACCCATGGATCATATCCATAACCCATGGTATTGACCCATACCCACCTGACTTGATACATTATACTCATTAGATACATTGAATCTAAAAGAATACCCATGGACCAACCCATGACCCATAACCAAAAAACCCATGGGCAAAGAGGAGCGTCCCACGGATCCCTAGGATTACACTAGACGGATCCCTTGTGGGAGGGATCCGTGGGATCCGGGGAACAGTGGCAAGTTTTTCCTATAAATAGAGAGTCATTTCTTCATTCTAACTCACCCCTCTTCTTACTAATTCTCTCATATACTCTCATTCCCTTCTAACAAAAGATCACTTGATCTAGAGAGTACTTCTTTCTTTCTTTCTTTAGTGATTCTCATATAGGTCCTTCTCTAAGGCGAGATCACGAGCATTCTACAACTCATCCAAGCAAGGGGTCCTTGATTGATTTATTCCTCCACAAGATTTCTGTAGCAAAGATCTTGTATTTGATATTTCACATATTTGTTGTGTAATAGTCGTGTTGGTTTGGTCCACCGTGTTACGGACTCGGTATTTAGCTTTGTACTGGAAAAAGGTGTAAGCAACGTTGTGAAGGCTTCTCCGCTAAGTTGAAGGAGTTTGTTGACATAGTGCTTGAACTCTCGAGTAGGTGACTCGGGGAGTGGAGTAGGGCAAGGAAGGTGTCCTTGCAGCCGAACCACTATAAATCGGTTGTGTCATTTCTATCCCTTGCTTTACTTATTTACTTTCTTTGTCATTAGATCTATACTTTCTCTACATCCATACGATTTCACATAATATCGAATCTAAAGTTTTTGAAACTAACTTAAAATCGGCAAAACTATTCAACCCCCCCTTCTAGTTTTCCATAATAAAGATCATACTACAAGCAAATGGTCTTTGGGAAATGGTAGAACCTACTACTGAGACTCAAGTAAATGATAAAAGAGACAAAACCGCATTGGCATATCTATTCCAATCACTACCCGAAGATCAAGTATTACAAGTGGCAAATTGCAAAAGCGCAAAAGAAGTTTGGGATGCATTAAAGACTAGAAATATTGGAGTGGATCGAATGCAAAAGGTAAAACTACAAACAATCAAATCCGAATTTGAGATATTACAAATGGAAAAAGATGATACTATCGATTCATTCACCGCAAAGATGACAAGCACAAAAATGACAAGTCTTAGATCAATACTTGATGAATCAACTCGCGTACGAAAATTGCTAAATTCTGTACCTGAAATATTCATTCACATTGTCACATCCATAGAGCAATATTCCGATCTAGGTAATTTGACTCTAGATGAAGCTATTGGTAGATTGAAAACCTTCGAAGAAAGAGTAAAGGCTAAGAAAGGAAGAACATTCGATGATCAAGATAAACTATTGTTTACAAAACACAACAACAATGGTCGAAGACATCACTATGATAATCAAGGAAAAGGAAGATACATTCCACCACATAGCCGAAATCGTGAAGAAGAAAAATTCTCACAAGATTACAATGAAGCAACGAAAAAGCCTAGAGATTTCAGCAAAGTAAAATGTTATAATTGCAATGAATATGGACATTATGCCTCACATTGCAATAAAAGAAATGCAAGACTTCAAAGACAAGAAGAAACAAACCTCATCGAAGAAGATTTAGAACCAACCATCTTATTAGCAGTTTCAAGCATTATTGAAGATCAAGTTTCTAACAATAAAACAAATATTTGGAGTCAAAGATCTACAACAAAGCGATTGTGATTAAGGGGGAGAATATTGAGTTAATCCCAATCGACCCAGTCAACACCCATATGACCCCCATCAACCCAGAAGTCAAACAAGAAAGTCAACCAAGCAGTTTTTATGACAGTTACAAAGTAACTGCTAAATGGCAGTTACACGCCACCAAACCGACATATCTGTTGCTTCTTTTGAACCAACATGTCTTTTCATTGTACATTTTCATTTGTTATAAATAGGTAGCAACTTTGTACACAATTCATGATGACATATTGATTAATACAAAGCATTATTCAGATTCATTGTTTCTTTATTACTTGGTATATTTTGACATAAGTTAGAACGACCATTCATGCATCAATTGAGCCCAACAAAGTGAAGGCCAGTATGTCTTTATTTATACTTGAGCAACCCTTTTATTTATCATGTATTAATTTCCAATTCTCGGAAATTAAATATTAGGTGGTTTCATATTATTCCACAAAGATTGTTTAGTTGAGAAATTTAGGTGCATCTGTTCTGAATCTATCCAAGGATTCCTTAGATTATTTTAAGATTAATCATGGATCGCTGGCCGGTGTTCCATATTTATTGATAAATTAATGTCCTTTTTAGAGAATAATTAAACTGTGTAATACAACTTCAATCGCTTTGTAAACAAGTATTCTACTTTAAAAGGTAAAATAAAATAAATAAAATGGAGTTATATACAAACAATAGCACAAGGGATAGAAAATACTAGGACAACCCCTAAGTATTCCATCCCTTGCCTAATAAAGAGAAATAACAAACAATCAAAAATAACCAAGAACTACCTATGCCAATAACAGAGAACCAGACCATTACATAACAAATTGAACAATGACCAAAAGATACAAATGTAACCAAGGCGTCGCATGAACCATCAATGCTAGTAGAAAACAAGCTATATCTATTGCCTTATCATACTCTGAATACTTGGATAAAATGCAAAGGGACCAACCAATGCACCACCAAACCATCACCATATGACAAGACAAAAAGACAGCAATACCACTAAGACTAATAGAACAATGCTGACCATACAGAAAAGGCATAGCAGTAGCATGAACTCCAAAGCTCTTCCAAATATCATCAATAACCATAATCTTTAACCAGATTGTATCACTCCAAATGGAACAATCTTGCCACAAGATGAACACCAGATAAGTGATCATCCAAGAACTCTGTCTCATTAAAAAACCTTGCCAACTAAAAAACCCTGTGGGAAAAGCATTGTACAAGGAAAAAGAGTACAGAGTTTGAAAATTAAAAATAATCAGTAACTGATCCAATGAGCTAATATCAGATGACCCATAGTATCCAAGAATCATCACAGAAGAAGGACCAACAGGCTTAATTGGAATCATCCAAATACTGGTGCTACAATGAAGGAGAAGCCTGCATAACATTACACGCAACAAGGCTTCCCAACATATAGGATTCTGATCAGAGCACCACATAGTGGGAAACCACAGAGGTACATGGATAAAACTGTCATTTTGATGAGCTTTAGCACTATTACCAGTCCAAGCATACCACTCTATGTTTGCTTTTCAATCAGTTCCGGTAAAAGCTTTGATCAAAATAAACCAGAATATGAGATCAACTATGAAATTGTGTGCTTTGTGCAGATTCTAGTGCGAAAGTAGAAAAAAAAGCCCTAAAACGAGCTCGACAATTTTTATGTTAAAATTCTTTATGTTTTATAATTTTAGTTTTTTAGTTTTGTTATATGCAAATCTGTAATTAAGTTTTCATAATAAAGCTCTTTTAACATTTGCTTATCAATTGTTAAAGATATATAAGATGAAAAAACAAAAAATAATAAAATAAAATAAAAACCTATACAATCTTCTCACTCTGGCGACTTGCGAATTGCGATGACAATTCTATCCCTAAATCGATTCTTTAATTCAGCCGATCTATTATAGGACACTTGAATTTTTTAATCGATTGTTAGGAATTTTTTTTGTAAGCAATTCGTTTTAATACTATATTGCCAAGTATTCTATGTTTGTTTTTTAATAAGTTCGAGTAGAGCTTTGATCAAAATTGTGTGCTTTGTGCAGATTCTAGGTCGAAATTAGAAAAAAAAAAAAAAAAAAAAAAAAAAAAAAAAAAAAAAAAAAGGCATAAAACGAGCTAGTCTATTTTTGTTATATGCATATTTATTGAGAAATATATGTGTTATAATTTTTTGTTTTTTAGTTTTGTTATATGCAAATCTTTAATTAAGTTTTCATAATAAAGCTCTTTTAACATTTGCTTATCAATTGTTAAAGATATATATACAAGATGAAAAAATAAAAAATAATAAAATAAAATAAAAACCTATACAATCTTCTCTCTCTGGCGACTTGTGAATTGCGATGACCATTCTATCCCTAAATCGATTCTTTAATTCAGCTGATCTATTATAGGACACTTGAATTTTTTAATCGATTGTTAGGAATTTTTTTTGTAAGCAATTCGTTTTAATACTATATTGACAAGTATTCTATGTTTGTTTTTTAATAAGTTCCAGTAGAGCTTTGATCAAAATTGTGTGCTTTGTGCAGATTCTAGTGCGAAAGTAGAAAAAAAGGCATAAAACGAGCTCGTCAATTTTTGTTATATGCATATTTATTGAGAAATATATGTTTTATAATTTTTTTTTTAGTTTTGATATATGCAAATCTGTAATTAAGTTTTCATAATAAAACTCTTTTAACATTTGCTAATCAATTGTTAAAGATATATATACAAGATGAAAAAATAAAAAATAATAAAATAATGAAATAAAATAAAGCCCTAAACAATCTTCTCTCTCTGGCAACTTGTGAATTGCGATGACCATTCTATCCTAGGATGTTTGAATTTTTTTAATTGATTGTTAGGTATCTTTTTTGTAAGCAATTCGTTTTAATACTATATTGACAAAGGGTACGCCACTAAAAGAATCTAACCTTCATATCTTATTTTTTAATCATTGATTGCTATCTTTGGCTCTAACCTACTATAGTTATTATTTTATTTTGGATTGATGTTGTATTGGTGCGCTTATTTTCTTTCCCATAGTCATAAATTGATCCTTGGTTAATTTTTGATCACATCATTACTATTATGTGGTGTAAAGCTTGTGGGTGCGTTACTAGCTGCTAGGGTTTTGGTTCATCCGTTTTTGCATAATTTACGTGTGGACTGTGTGTTCTGATTATGGAGAAAGGGTTTTTGATTCCGCAAGGGAGAGAGAGTGGTAAGAGTGTAAAGGAGAAACAAAGCTCCTCGGTTGCTAATACAGAATCTGGTTGTTCGGCGATTAAGACTGTGAATTGGGGGCATAAGACAGCAAACTATCCAACTATTGATACTTCATTGAATACATATCTTAGTGTGGCTTTCAAGTCACAAAATTTCGGTACGAATATGACTATGGATTCGATTACCAAAGTTGCGTGTACGGGTTTTGAAGAAGCAACCCGTGGTGTTTTTGATGCTAATGCTTTCATACCTTCATATGTAAATGTGGATAAAACACCAACAACTAATTCTAATGTGGATGCCGCATCGACTTATGCTTCTAAAATTACTCCTTCGTCTTCTGATATAACTAATTTTCCGATTTACTGGACAACGTTTTTTTTAATAACGGGCAATGCAAGCTGATTATATGATTCATAGCTGTACATTTTTATAGTAATTGTTTTTGGTAAGTTTTAGATATATCTATTAAAAAAATTGTTATTTGTATTTTTATTTTTATGATTGAAAATTTAGTTTGTCTGAAGAATGAAAAAAAAATGGTGGGGCGTAAAAACTGTGAAACAACACGCAATAAAAATTTTATAAATTGTTGGATACCCTTAGTGATGTAACGAGGTAAATACGATAAAAGTGGAGTACTCTAGAGCTTTATATAGTGAAACAAATTTAAGAGACCCCTGAGTACTGATATGAATGACGGGTATTTTTGGTGTGTGAATGTGAATGTGAATTGTGAAATGTTGATGTGACCATGTTTAATACAACGGCATGCCATCATACCCCTTCCTCTTATCTTTTTGCAAAGAATACTTAGTAAACTAAGACCCCATTTTTTAAACAGATTTTAATGATCTAAGAATTAGAAGTTTCATTTTTAAGTAGAGCATTATTTTCAAACTTTTTCTGAGGTTTAATTTCTTTTCATAAACATTAAAAATCAGTCAACTAACTTACCACTCACTTTAGTAAAACAAATTGCTAACTGCTATATTCGTCATATAACATCAAATGGCCGGCTTATTTATTATTTATAGAGTTTTTTTCTTTATTTTTTTTTTATTTATTATTTTTTTTTTATACTTTTAGTTACCACTTTTATGTATTAGTCACGAAAAAATTTCTGTCACTCTAAAGGGAATTCCCTTTCCTTAGATTTCTTCTTCTCCAGTCTACTATGCCATCTTTTTCGACAAATTAACAGACTTCTAGTTAATTTCTTATTATTAGTAAGAATAAGTCCTAACTGGCATACAAATTTCATAGAAAGGTAGCAATCTTCATTGATATAAATCATTTTCCTATTTAATAACAATCTACAACAATATTCAGGACAAGAAAAAAACATAAAAAGTTTCTTAAACTTTATTACTTATGACTAGACATCATACAAAAATCGATCAAGCTAGCATCAAGTTATCGATACACGCATCTTCATCCAAAGTCGATCATCAACTGACAATAAATCTTGGACTTGGTGCATTGTTGGCCTTTCCTGTGGGTTGTGGTTCAAACATGCCCGTGAGACATTCAAAATTGTATGAGCAAGTTTCTCAACTAGAGATGATGGTCGCGGAATCCGTCTATCTCCTACATTGGCTAGCAATAGATCATCAGTTGACAATGTTGGTAGACATGATATAAGTTCTCCAGGATGCTTTCCCATAATCACTTCTAGTGCAACAACTCCAAAACTATACACATCGCATTTCTCTGTCGCCACCATCGTATAAGCAAGCTCTACAATGAAGGAAGCAGGACAATCCAAAAACAGTTGTTATATAACTTGAGAATAAGCATGTATTGTATATATAACTTTAAAATATATGGTAGTTACCTGGTGCAATATAGCCATAGGTGCCTACAACCGCAGTCCAATTGGATGAATCCAGCTTTAGAAGCTTCGCTGTTCCAAAATCCGAGATATGTGCCTCATAATCAGAATCGAGAAGAATATTAGCTCCAGAAATGTCTCTATGAATGATAGGAGGTGTACAATCATGGTGCATATAAGCCAAACCATTCGCTATAGCCCTAACAATTTTTACCCTTTTCAGCCAATCCATTTCCGTTGCTGTGATATCGCTACTTAAGAGCGATTTTAGACTTCCCTTCTCAAGATATTCGTAAATTAAAAATGAGTGACGAGCATGGAAGCAGTATCCATAGAGTTTAACTATGTTTCTGTGCTTTATGTTTGTTAATGCTCGTACCTCATTTAGGAAGCCTTGATCGTCATTCTCAGATGACGAATGAAGTTTCTTGACAGCTACTAAATTGTTGGGTTGTAACTCAGCTTTATACACAGTACCGTATCCTCCGATCCCGATACAATATGCATCATCAAAATCATTTGTTGCCTTGATGATTTCATCATACATCGCCTGACCATCAAAACTGGTTATTGCGAAAAATTTGGCACCTTCTTCGCCTGATGGTTCCTGTGGAGAAGTTCTCTTTCTACGTCGATAAGCAATGAGGCCACACATGAATAAACCAAGTAAAAGAGCAGCAAAAAGTGGGACCATGATTACAAGGATGAGCTTATGATGAAAATTATTATTTCTCTTCATAATATTCTGATTTTCACAAAGTTTCAAACCTGTAACATTTCCACACAGACCATCATTCCCTAGTAATGCTTCTCCAGACACATTTAGAAAGACAGCATATGGGGGAACTGGACCTGTGAGCTCATTGTAAGACAGGTTGATATCAATCCCTCTTGGAAAGTTACTGAAACTATTAGGAATAGCACCGGATAGCTTATTGTGAGAAAGATTCATCATTACGAGACTTTTTAAACTTCCTATTTCTGATGGTATCTCTTCTGTGAATGAATTCCAAGATAAATCAAGACCATTGAGTTGACTTAATTTACCAATCTCCGATGGGATCTTTCCACTGAACTTGTTATTACTAAGATATATGGTGTTGATTTGTACCCAATCACCAATATATCTTTGTAATGACCCGTTTAAACTATTTTTGGAAAGGTCAAGAGTAAGGAGGTCATGCAATGATCCAAGCTCTTGAGGTATAACACCTGAAAGGTTGTTATCGCTCAAGTTTAAATTTAACAAACTTTTCATCTCCCCAAACTCCTTTGGAATTTGGCCAGACAACTGATTTTTCTCCAGATGTAGCGTAACCAATTGTAGACTTCCGATTTCTTGTGGTATAGGGCCGGATAACTTGTTCTCACTGAGATACAGAATCTGAAGGCGTCTCAGGTTTTTAAATGATGAAGGAATTGAACCATTGAGTTGATTCCTGTTCAACGCTAATCCAAAAAGAGACTTCATATTCCCTAATTCAATTGGAATGGGTCCAGAGAGTTGGTTTTCGAACAAACTAAGGATTCTCAAAGACGTCAAGTCACCCAACGAGGAAGGAATTGAACCAGAGAGTTGACTTTCGCTCAAAGCTAAGATAGTGAGAGACTTCATATTCCCCAATTCTGTAGGAATGGGCCCAGTGAGTTGATTTCTACCAAAACTTAATATACTGAGAGACTTCAGATTCCCTAATTCAATCGGAATGGGTCCAGAGAGTTGATTTATGTACAGATAAAGAGTTTTCAAAGACGACAAGTTACCCAACGATAAAGGAATTGAGCCATTGAGTTGATTTTCGTGCAATTGTAAAGAAGTTAGATACTTCATATTCCCTAATTCAATTGGAATGGGCCCAGAGAGTTGATTTTTGAACAGATGAAGGATATTCAAAGACTTCAAATTACCCAACGAAGAAGGAATTGAACCATTGAGTTGATTATAGCTCAAATCTAATTCAGTGAGAAACTTCATATTCCCTATTCCAATTGGAATTGGGCCAGAGAGTTGATTTGTGTACAGATAAAGGATATTCAAAGACGTCAAATCACCCAACCCTGAAGGAATTGAGCCAGAAATATTGTTGTCATGTAGGCTTAGCTTCTCAAGTGAGACGATATTCTTTATTTCGCGTGGGATTGAACCAGTCAAATTGTTTACGTAAAGACGCAAAATGGTTAACTGGCTTAGTTTACCAATGGAACGTGGAATTACACCAGAGAACTGATTGTGTGAAAAATCAAGATGGACAAGTTTGGACAGGAGTCCGATTTCTGTTGGGATGGGACCAAAGAAGTTGTTTACACTAAGATTAAAATGGGTAAGATTGCCGAGAATGGTGAACGGAAAATTGTGAAGCGTACCTTCTAATTTAGACGTCGTGAGGTTCAACAATTTAATGTTCCCATCAGAGCTGCAAGCAATTCCAAACCAAGAAGAACACGAAACGGGTGCACTAGTATTCGTTGGAAGGGGTGTCCAAGAAGATACAATTTGGGAGTTGTTTGGGATTATAAGGCTTGCTTTCCATTTTAGAAGAGCATTTGCTTCCTCCAAAGAAGCAAAAGTAAAGTTTGGTTTATATGAGAGAACAACGAGTTGTAGAGCTAGAGATAAAATTAAGAGCTTTGAAGAAGCCATTACTTGTTTTTGCATGTTTTTTCTATAAAGTGAAGGCTCGTATGTCTTTATTTATACTTGAGCTACCCTTTTATCATATATTAATTTCCAATTCTTAGTAATTAAATTTTAGGTGGTGTCATATTAAAGATTGTTTACTTGAGAAATTTAGGTACATCTGTTCTCAATCTATCCAAGGATTCCTTAGATTATTTTAAGATCAATCATGGGTCGGTAGTGTTGCATATTTATTGTAAACAAGTATTCAATGTTTGTTTTTCAATCAGTTCCAGTAAAGCTTTGATCAAAATAATCCAGAATATGAGATCAACTATGAAATTATGTGCTTTGTGCAGATTCCAGAATATGAGATCAACGAGCTCGTCAATTTTGATGTTAAAATTCTTTATGTTTTATAACTTTTTGTTTTTTAGTTTTGTTATATGCAAATCTGTAATTAATTTTTCATAATAAAGCTCTTTTAACATTTGCTTATCAATTGTTAAAGATATACAAGATGAAAAAATAAAAAATAATAAAATGAAATAAAACCCTAAACAATCTTCTCTCTCTGGCGACTTGCGAATTGCGATGACTAAAATAATAAAATCGATTCTTTAATTCAGCCGATCTAAAATAATAAAACCCTAAACAATCTTCTCTCTCTGGACACTTGAATTTTTTAATCGATTGTTAGGAATTTTTTTTGTAAGCAATTTGTTTTAATACTATATTGACAAAGGGTACGTCACTAAAAAAATCTAACCTTCATATCTTATTTTTTAATCATTGATTTCTATCTTTGGCTCTAACCTACTATAGTTATTATTTTATTTTGGATTGTTGCTGTATTGGTGAGCTTATTTTCTTTTGTATAGTCATAAATTGATCCTTGGTTAATTTTTGATCATATAATTACTATTATGTGGTGTAAAGCTTGTGGGTGTGTTACTAGCTGCTAGGGCTTTGGTTCATTCATTTTCGCATAATTTACGTGTGGAGTTTGTGGAGTGAGTGTTTTGATTATGGATAAAGGGTTTTTGATTCCGCAAGGGAGAGGGAGTGGTAAGAGTGTAAAGTAGAAACAAAGCTCCTCGGTATACATAAGAGGCAAATCAACAAACACACAACCACAGTATTCAAAGCCTCAACTGATGAAAAAACCTATGTTCGGTCTCATGAGCCATCACGAGAACCAAGAGTCAACTCGGGACATGGCACACAACCACACGGAGGGCTCCCACTTGCTCCAAGGCCAATCAAGGACAAGTAGAAACCCATAATGCGCAAGAAAGATGAATCTGTCCGCCCAAAATTTCGGCATTCGGAGTCCCAAAAGGCCTAGAAGGAATCCTCCCCGAGCTTAGCTCCAAACTACAAAGTTGTATGCCCACGAGTTGTGTACCTGCACGTAAAAGTTTAGCAAAATATACCTTACCAATCATCGGCAAACTTTGTTTTACTGCAGCTTGTTCCAGCAGCCATTTTCCGCATTTATGTCTTTAACTCTTTTGACATTCCATTCGAAGCTTTGATTATATAGAAAGTAAATTAAAAAGTAAATTACAAAGATGGTCCTTGTGGTTTGCGTTGACTCACACTTTTGGTCCTTTGACTTTTGTTTTTGCACAAACAGTCACTAACTCTGAAACCCTTCACACTAAAAGTCCTTTGACCAAACGGCCGTCAAGTTTGACAGTTAAAGCCACTCATAAGACTTGCACATGAGGGTAAAAATGTCATTATATTCACTCTCTTTCTTTCTTATCATCTTCATCTTTGATAAGCTTTATTTAGATCTCACCACTACCCATTTTCATCTTCACTCATAAACATCCAAGTCCAATCACCATTATTTTCAGCCATCAATTTATTCGACCACTTTCATGAAATTCCGACCACCTTAATCAAACACCCATATTCCTTATATATTTCCGGCTATCTAATTAATCTCTCTAAAAAACACTACCACAACAGTTCCGAACTACAAACTGAAAAAATTAAACAAGCCCAACAATACTACTTTTATCTCAAATTTGTGAAACATGAAAATAAGCACTAAAAAAATCTACATATCATGACATCTCAACTAAAAGTAAAAAAGATTATAAAATAGCTTCATTATAATCAGATCTTCTATGAAATTCTTTCTGAATGTCCTAAATTATTAAAACATGTAATCAAAGCAACTAACACCCAATTCTTAATCCGAAACAAAAACCTACTATCTCAAACCTCTAACTACCACATATTCCATCTGAGTTCTCTCATTAGTTAATCCCATATGAGGACTTATTGATCATCTTTCATCTTTCAACATACATACTATAAACCGATTTGCAAACGATAGCCCACCAACCGATGGAGAAGCAGTGATGGCGATATCATCAGATTCAGTAGTGAAAATGGGATCCGGTAGCTGTCGCTTATTAGCTCATCTTAAGCGGGAGATTTATTCAATGGGAAATCAAACATAGCTAAAACAATTTTGAAGATTGTTAACATGAAAATCGTCAGATGGGAGATCTATTAAGTGATTTGGTCGCTGGGGTGTGGTCGCCGGAGATCCAATCAACTATATGGAGCGTCTTCTTATTTTCAGTGGATTATGTGGTACGTGGCTGCAACCCCTTTCCAAATTGGATCTTAGGTTAGAGTGGTGGTTTGAGAATTGTGGGTGGTGGTTTTATTGTTAGAAAAGACTCAAATTGAGAGGAGATAGAGGAGTGACTCATATGTGTGAGAGTGTTATACTTCTGTGAGTTAAATATCTTTGTGTGACAAAGGGGAAAAAAAGAACTGGAAAAGACTATATTACCCTCGTTTGCTTTGCACATGAGGGGTGTTTAACAGTCATACTTAACGTCGTTTCGTCAAGGGACTTTTAGTGTAGAGGGTTTAAGAGTTAGTGACTGTTTGTACAAGAAAAAAGTCAATGGACCAAGAGTGCGAGTCCATGCAAACCATAAGGACCATCTTTGTAGTTTACTCTAAAATAAGACTAATCTACTATCTATCTACCGTAAAATGTCCGAAAATTGGCAAAAACTAAATTAAAATTCATACATAAAAGTTGTTAACGACAAATCACAACAAATCATGGCACAAGTGGTTTACCATGGAAACAAATCACAACACATAATAATACAATAATATTATGATCAAAACAAAGTTTTGGCTAGTTTCATAGACAAACATGCATGTATTTACCATGGAAATATAATAAATAACAAGAATTAACTCGTTAGCCAACGAAATCGAAGAAATTAATTAACAATAATAAAACCCCGATTGGTACGCGTGTCAAATGGCCTTAGGTTCCAAACCCACTGATATTAGGACCTTTTTAACATCATTTTACCATTGAAAATTAAGCCATAGGGGCTTATTTGAAAACGTTTCACAAACCAACTAAATTAACGCGTTTTAGGCTATTTTACACGTACCCGATACATATACCTATTAGAATATGCGTAACCCGTGGCATAGAGTTCAAAAATCACAAATCATAAGACCCCCTAACGGTCGTTCATTTATGAAAAAATTGAGCCCTAGGGGATATTTTAATAATGGTTTCATAAATCATTAAAAAAAACACACGTTTTAGCCACTTTTACGCATACCCGATAATCATATGGCACGTATGATGGCTCGTGATACCACTATAGGTGATGATATAAACAAATAACATATTAGAAATATATAATTGCAGCGGAAGATCACCTAACAACGGATCCACATAGCCATATGATGATGATCAATCGAATAACAAACATAACAAAAGCATACCTTTGTAGCGTGATCTGGGATTCACAAATGAAACCAACCCAATGATTTGAAAAAGAAACCAAAGAGATCAATAAGGTTGATCTCTTATATGCTTGAAACACACTACACGTCCACAATCACCACCCGATGCTAGTCTAAACCCTGTAATACACGATCTAGCCTTGACCTACACTAGAATAAGGTTAGATGAGATCAAAACACATTAGTCAGTTATTTTGTGGCTTATTCTAGTGTAGGTCAAGGGAAGAGAAAATTAGTGTGGTGTAGGTCAAGGATTTTGCAACAATAAACCTTATTCTAGAGAAAATTAGTTAGGGAAAAGGGAAATAACAAAGAAATAACATACTCCCATATTTTGCGTTATTTCACGTTATTTCGTGGCTTATCAATAGGGAAAAGGGAAGAGAAAATTAGTAAGTTGTTAATATGATAAGTCATTATAAAATACGAAATCTCATTTGAACTTATCATGATCAAAGTTACACTTAGCACCTTGATCTTTCTCCCTTGTTCCTTTCTCATCTAGGCTTGCCATGGGGGGCCTAGATGGGCTTGCCCATTTGTAGGAACATTCCAATAAACTAAGTACTACCTTAGTTATTATTAGTCCGTTATTGATCCCGAGTTACGAAGGTTAAATATAACGTAAATATGATAGATACGATATATTAAATGGTGTGTCTGTGTATAAATGTGTGACCCTATAGGCTCACATATGTCTAGCCATATAACTTTTTATGTGACACAAACATACTCCAACACGAATATGATCATATATAAATTTTATAATTTCGGTATACAATTGCCAATTTCTAGGATTAAAAAAAAGAGGGCAATTTCGACCTATTCGACCCGTGTACAAAACCCATTCTTTTTACAAGATGACAGACCCGTTTGCACAAGAATTATCATTTCGTAATCTCACCGTTTAAACTTTGAACTTTTAATTTTGTCGTTTCACCGACTCTAATACTTATATTCAGTTATTATTTATGTTTTATATGTAAATATAAAAGGTTTGTCATTTATATGTAACACTTTTAAAGTCATATCAATAAAGACGTTTTTTTTTTATTAAATAAAATGATAAATATGTGAGAAAGAACCATTAGAATGAAACAAAATTTCTCATCATAAATGTTTATCATAAAGACTCATAAAAAGAAACAAATTTGGTCATCGAAAAAACCCATCGGAAATTTTCAGAAATGCTCATCAATAAAGCCCATCATAGACCCATCAACAAGGCCCATTAGCAAGCCCCATTTTTCAACAGAAACCTTTATAAATTCATAGAAACAAAGTCTTATTTTAATTTAACTTTTAATTTTACAGGTAGTCAATGATTTTGCAACAAACAAAAAAGAATATCAAAGATTTATATGTACAATTTGCGAAAACGAATCTAACAAAAATATATCCTAAAACCCCGTGCGTGCCTAAAACTAAATTAAACCCAAAATCTCGTACGTGTACAGGGATCTAAAACTAGTAAAATAAATAACAATATGCTAATGTCTTCATTACGTGTTCGATTGAACAAACAAATAATAAACAATATTTCAGCTGACAAATGATGGGGACTTGTAAAACAAAAAACAATAATTAACAATGGGACGGTGAATGAAAGTGTCTGGTTCAGATTATTTTTGTGGTGATGTTAACGACCTAATAAGAAAAATAGTACTAATATTTAAGGTTATGATTACGATAAAGGTTATAATATTATGTACCTGGGAGTGAATAATTTCTTACCATTCAATAATCATAATTGTACAATATATAACCGATGAAATTATTCTAACAAATAATAAACCCATTTACTAATTAAAAATCTCATAGGCTACGAACTAGTTTTAGACCCCGCTAGGGGTGAGCATCGGGACGAATCCCGACCCGTCTCGACCCGTCCCGACTAATCCCGATACCGACAATGGGGAAAAACCCAAACCGACTCCCGACCCGATAATGGTCCCGACTCGTCCCGAATCCCAATAATGGTCCCGAATCGTCCCGAATCTCGATTTTGGCTGCGTTTTCTCGGGACCGTCCCGACTCCCGACCCGTCCCGAATCCCGATTACCAAGAAAACGCAAACCGACTACCGACCCGATTACAGTCGGATCGGTATCGGGAAGAGAGTCGGGTGTCAGGATCGGGACGGGAGTCGAGTGTCGGTCGAGATTGCTCACCCCTAGACCCCGCGCACGCACGGGGTTTTGGGTTTAATTTTTGCTAGACTAGTTTTGGGTTTGCAAAAGAATATTTTATAGTTTAAAGTAATATATAATGTTTGCCTCGCTTATTTGTAAAGATAAAATCATACACGTGAATTGGACTAGATACGTAGTTAGTTATGCGCGCAGGGACTACTATTGTACACGAGGAATATATATATTGTAATGAGCCTATAAATACCCCTCATGACTCTCCATAAGGGGTGTGGGAAAATCATTGTGTAACCTTTCATCTTTTAATCTTGGGGGAATTGCATATATATTTTTCCGAAAACAATAATTGCGTATATATCCAAGCCAAACTAATTATCACATATATATCCTTCCCAAAATTTATATTTGTCATATATATCCTAATTCTTATTTTATGAATTTTTAAATCCCAATAATACTTGATAATTATAGTTTGAATTAAAAATGACCATTATACCCTTCTCATTATTAGTTGTCATAATTACACATACATCCCCTTAAGATTTAAACAAGTTACAAAGACTAAATACAAGAAATAACATATATTTGTGAAACTATAAACTACAAACAATAATCACGACACATAAATGATTTTTTATTCTAACAAAGAATACTACCTGTTGTTGTCCATTCCAAGGATAAAAAATGACTAAAAAATTATCAATAATATGTATAACAGTAAGAATACTACATGGCTTAATTTGTGACCATAGATCTAGAATACTCGCTAGTTAACTACTGATTGATGACGATTATAACACCATAAAACTTCAGCCATCATAGCAAGGTGATTGATAACGATTAAAACACCATAAAACACGATAAAACTTTATCTACTTTTATTCGTAATTTGCAAGGAGGAACACTATGCGTTGATATGTTTAACAAGAAAATAATGCATGCCAAACTATATGAGCTGTTATATTATCCACTGCTACACATTAACTATAATGAAGATAGTATACTAAAACATTGCTAGATGGTTGACTGATTGATATCCATGTGATAATCGTTATACTACTTGTTATACATTTGTCTCTTGTTTTGAAGAATAACAAAAATCTACGCTTATATTCAATTGTTTCTTCAAATGGTCCAAAAGAACCCATCATCTCCTCGTCTATCCTAGGTGATGCATCTTCGACTACACCTCTACCTCTGGAAAGTGCAGAAGCGGGCAGAGTAGGTGGACAACCATGGAGCTTCCTTAATTATACTTTACTTGCTGCAGTTACGGGAGGTGTTGCCACTGCTGATAATGCGGCCTGTGCATATACTTTCAAGCTATGCTAAAATCAGCTGCAAGTTAAACATCCTTTAGGTATGATTGATCGTATATATGAACGAAAATACAATTTAAAAGAGGTGAATTACCTGAGTATATATTATGGTTTGCAGTTGTAGATGATGTAGGCTGAGAAGAAAGAATGGCGCATGACTAAGTTCATGATATGATCGATCGTATCTTCAACACTAGGGATATGATAGTCATTTTCAATTTAAATTATAATTATCAAGTATTTTTCGGATTTAAAAATACATAAAATAAGAATTAGGATATATATGGCAAATATAAATTTTGAGAAGGATATATATGTAATAATGAGTTTGGCTTGGATATATATGCAATTATGTGTTTTCGGAAGGATATATATGCAATTCTCCCAATAATGGGATAAACTTTGTGTTTTTCTCCACCTTCTCTTTACTTTCTCTTTTTAAACTATAAACATGAATATCACCTTGTTTAACCACCAACCAAGACCTCCGGAACCACATAAATTATCAATCTTTATGATCCTACAATTGGTATAAGGAGCCAAGGTTCTTATTTGGTTGATTTATTTGTGGTTTGAACCTTGTATTGAAGCTGTTTTATTAACTTTTTTGAATTTGATTTTTTTTTTTCTCTCCTTAACATTGTGGTAACAGTTTTCATATCTTTCTTGGTAACAGGTTTTAAAACACTTTATTGTATCTAAATGGTTAAAAAGTCCCATCTTTTTCAAAGTTCCCCCATTCTTCTTCCATCAATATAACTTCATCAAAGCACCTCTTTTTTGTTAGGACGTCCTGAATTTGATCCTTGGATTGAAAATAACGCACATGAAAGAGCTGCAAGAACTCTAGCTCCCCGCAGTCACAGTCTCCCCAACAGCCTATTTACTCAAGACCAAATTCAAACAATTTCCCTTTTGAGCATCCAGGTAGATCTAATTCATATTTAAAAGGTAGTTTTTCCTTACCTTCAGGGGGGAATGAATTGTATAACAGATGGAACTTAGCAAAGAAAATAAAAGGCTACCTGCTGTTCTATAATCCTTTGTCTCTCATCGGCCCGCTCTTTCTTGCAAATAGAATTAAATAACTTCGCGGCATCCTCGAAAAGCTTCCTCATTTTAGGATACCCTATCATTTACAAAAATTGCACGATGTAATTGATAGGTAATGATCTTTTGTGAAATTTTTTATATTTAACATCTAAATGGACTTAAAATATATAACCTGCTACTCCAACTGTGATATAATTTGGCCAAAAATTTTAAAATTATAAAATAAACACTATTTTTTTGTGATGTTCTCAAGTGACTTAACATATGAATAAGCTAAAACAAAAATTCTTTAAACACTAAAAATATTGAGCTTGAATATCTACGGTGTAGTCTCTACAGCAGGCTAAAGATGGAGTTAATGTTGGCTATATTAGTCAAAGCCTAAACCATGGTTTTCTTTCATTGTTTTATTATTTAGTGAAAGTATTTCAATGATATAGTTTCTAATAACAAACAACCGTAATAGATTAAAATGCATTTTCCTTGACCTAACTAGAGAAAAGTATTTACACATTGCAACATGTAGGTGCTAAAATAGGTAAAGCATCACACTCGTTATTTACTATCTCTAGAACCAATTATAATGGCTATATCTTCTGTTTAAGTGTCATAAGCCGTTTTTGGTTGTGGTTATATAATGACCCAGTGAAGCGTACGTATCCGGAGGGCCTGCAACAGATCCCAAATTAAAAGAGCGAACACTTAGAACTGACAGTGCCATGACAGCAACAAAAAACAGTATAGAGGAACTCAAAATCAGAGAATCATGTCGTGTCACAAAACTGACCTTGCCGAGCACCAGCTACGCGATTCGATCGTATGCCAGAATTCCGAGTGTGCGCCTTAAGCATAGCAGACCCTGGTATGCCAAACAACAATTGAATATGAACCAACCATTACAACCTTGTAAACAACAAAAGTTTCATCCAAGATCCAAAGCCATCTTTCAACAAATCAGTAAAATAACTCACCTATAGCACGTCTGCTAACATGAATTGTATTGCACATTCCGTGTGGTAAGCCGCTTGTGGCCTGCACATTCACACCTGCGTAGCCACAAACAGCACTGACATGGAATTAGGTTAAACGGCGCCACTACACATACAGAAACAGGGTTGAAAGTACAGAAAGATGAAAACATTATGCATGTAGTAAGCCACTGTAACCACACACATACCGGGCGGCGACGTGCACAGCAGAACAACACCTGAAACCGACTGCACGTGCGTGTTAGGTGTTTGTATATCAGCCCCTGTCAAGTAGTGATAAAAACATGTCGCAAATTATTAAATAAACAAAAAAAAGTCTCAAATAACACGCACAAAAGTTTGTCACGAAGTAACGGTAGGTACTACCTTCAACCAAATGGGCAATAACTACTGCCACAAAACTGCCCATGATAATGGTGGGTGTTTACCAAATGGAAATCGGTGACAGAGGAACCACCTAAGACAGCGGAAGGTGACTAAGGCGCTGATACAACAATATCTCCAGAAGAACAAAAAGTCATATAATTCCATGAATCTGAAGAACCTGCAGGAACTGTGAAAGGCACAACCACTATTAAAAAATTGCAATACATAAACCCAAAAACCAAACCTGCCAAAAGTGAAGCTTGACAGAAACATACCATAGGAATCAAGGCGCAAATAAACACCAGAAGTATCAGCAACATACAGCTGACCCATCCTTAATCCCATCTCGTACGCTGCAAAAAAGAACAGTCCGTTAACTGTAACTAAATTACAGAGATTAACGAATCAAAATTAGATATGTTCAAATAAAAAGTTAAGTAAAAATTGTACCGAATGATAGATACAAACTCTCGTTGCGATAAAACCTTTGTTAGCATTAGGATCATGGCGTCCTAAGAAGATATCAACGTCCTCTTCATGCGATCCACTTGAAGCCCTTGCTTCTCTGTTACAAAAATCCTATGGACTAAAGCTAAAGACTATACTACACTACTTTTTGTTTAATGCACTAAGAGGGCGTTTATGATAGATAACAGAAAGTACTTCTAGCATTATGATACAACGGATAAGCAACAAAGCAATATAGACTAAAATACAATACTTGTTCATCAAAAACACCTCTTCATCATAAACAAATCTTCATCAGAAACACAACATGATTATACATATCGGTATAACCAAATCATTAAAAAACAAAGATTAGATTACCTGAAGATTCAAGTTTCAAAGACCCATATCAATTCCGAAGAAATCTACAAAACTTAACTACACAAACAGTATAGACAACGCAAATTGAATCATACCTAAGCACACTAAATCTAGAACAACAAAATCCCTAAATTTGATACGTTATCAAAGCTCCAAGAAAATCAAAACACATAGCTTTAGATGTTCTAATCACAACCTGCACAAAAAACACATCAAAATTTAATTTTTATCAGAAAATTTAAATTAATACATTAATAAAAGCAAACAGCATAATTATACTAAAAGAAACATACTTGCAATGGAGGATAAACAATTAACATAATAATAAAAACTTTAACATAATCACCAATATATTTATCAAACTTAACAACTTTATCAAATAACAATACATGATGCGTGGTCTATATTTCACATAAAGAACTATTTATCAACTTCTGCAAATAAATAAAATAGAAAAAATATTACAAAGTAATAAAGAGATAGAAAAAATTCATATTGACATTGAAGATTGGAGATTTGGAGAGGTTTAGAAGAAGGATATTAGGCTACTCGCAGTCGGTCGGTCATGACCATCGGTCATGGTCGGTCGAGCCAACTGTGGCTGTTTGGTCATGGTCGGACGAGCAAGCCCAAATTCTTCAAATCGGTCGAAATGTAGACCAATATTTGTTACACCCTTCTTTTTTCTTACATAAAATAAAAAATAAAATAAATAACTCGGTCACGGAGTGTGGTAATTTGGTCGTGTCTGGTCATCGGAAAGAGAAAGATGATGTGACAGGGTCATGCTGGGTCACGACTGGGCTTGGAGCGAAGAATGAGAACCAGGAAGGGGTAGACGTAGTTCAATATGTTTCTGATTGGGCTTGGTTTCTGATTTTGCTAAAAGGTCCTTCCGCCTTTTTTTTAACTTTTTTTTACGTTTCTGACACATGCGTTTTTTCACCCTATTATGCAAAACACAAAAACCACCACTATTTAAAAAAAAAAAAAAAAAAAAAACACTAATGAGAGAGCAAATGTTGCAATGGAGCCCTCTCATTGGTTAATCCAATTTCTCAACTTAGCCTAAAATGAGTTCTCTTACTACACAAAAGATTAATATACATCTAATACACGACTATTATAACAATATAAGTATAAAAGATTTGCCTAATGCTATAGATAAATTTAGTTTAACAAAACTTTCGTGTATGCATTAGACACACTTTAGCATGTCAAGATAAAAATTTATATTATATTAAAATTAATACAGTTTTTATGTGTAGATAATTAAAATATAAATATATTGGTAACATGAGGAGAGTTATTTTACACATTAAACTTTTCTTACATACGAATGGACTCATCTCCATCATCCATTTAAAAAGAAATCAATGATTGAGAATTAAAAGCATTTTTCTATTTCACTTATTTTTTAAAATTTAAATATCTCTTAAATCGTTAATCGTTAAGCAAAAATAATTACACCATCGCGATGAGCATTTAATTATCTTTCTATAGATGGGCACTTTGACATACTTTCGAAAAAAGAAAAAAAATCATTTTTTTTCACTTTTTCGTCTTTTTTTTATTTTCGTTTTTTTTTCGAAACTGGAATTTGTATAAAATATCATATATGATTTAACACTAATTTGAAGATTATATGTGATATTAGTGTTAAATCACATATGATATATAATATCATATGTGTTATTAGTGTTAAATCATATATGATAAATTACATATGATATACATATCATATATGATTTAACACTAATATCACATATTCAAATTAGTGTTAAATCATATGTGATTTTTTCATGCAAATTTCAGTAAAAAAAAAAAAAAAAAAAAAAAAAAAAAACGTGAAAAACACGAAAAAAAATTTTTGTCGAAAGTATATCACAGTTTCTATTTATAGAAAGATAATTAAATGCTCGTCGTAATGGTATACTTTTTTTCGCTTGGCGATTAACGATTTGAAAGATATTTAAATTTGAAAAAAAAGGATGAAAGTGGGTTTTTATAATTGTTGGGATTAATCTCATCCATTAGATATTATAAAAATTGAAGGTGGAGATTGATCCCTTGATATGTAAATAAGTTTTTGTCCTTAAATGATCTTAAATCTTGGTAACATATGTTAAAGAGGGAATTGCATATATATCCCTTCAAAAGGTGATAATTGGTATATATCTAACTTAAACTTATAATTATATATATATACTCTCTAAGCACAAAAATTATCATATATATCCAAATCATTATTTAAAAAATATTATAGCCCAAAATTACATTATAACTAGAACATAAATACAAAATGACCGTTATACCGCTTGTTATTATCACATATGTTTGTATCCCTAAAAATTTTACTCGTGGTAAAATATCATATCTTTGATTCTTGAAATCACATGAACATTTTTTTTTTAGGTAAAGGGGAGTAATCCAAATCACATAAACATTCAACATGAATATATGTGTTTTAATTTATTTCTGGCACAAACTATTGTTTCCCGTTGAAATCAGGTTAAAGATTAGATGTTTCAATCATATATTCATGGTCAACAATTAATTTTTAATTCATTCAAGGTATGTTTTTTGACAAAGATTAAATAATATAAGTAGATGTTCTGGCCACTGCGCTCCTATGTACACGATCAATGTTTTAATTCATCCAAGCATTAACTTTTAATAATCATCAGATGCTAGTGGATGATCGTTAGGTGGATGGTTTTCTAAACAAGAGTTTATTTGGTTAGAAACAATAGTATAATTCAATAATAGGAACATTCGATTAAAATAAAAACATGAACAATAATTGAAAACTTATAAAGAAAAGTTAACAAAACCATAACAAATATGGTTGATCTCAGTCAATTTAGGAGTTTGAGTTGTGGAAAACTGTGTTGAAGGGAAACAATAAGAACAAGAATATAAAGGTCATTTAATACTGAAACTATAATTCTCATGTGATTTTAGGTTTTAAATATATTATTTAAAAAAATAGTTGGATATATCTGATAATTTTAGTGTTTTGAAAGGATAAATTTGTAGTTATAAATTTAAGTTGGATAAATATGCAATTAAAATATAAATATATTGGTAACTTATGTTAAAACACATTGTGTAAAATTTTTGTCAAATTTAATTCTTGCAAAAAATATGTAATCAGTTAATTAATTATCTATAGAAAAAAAATAGCTTCTAATTTCTTTATTATTAGGAAAGTTTAGGTCAACAACAGCAAATGATAGGTGATTGTAACATGCATATCCTTTTAGAGCGCTTTCAATAATAACGCCATAACGGCGTTAAACCACCAATAACAGCGTTATGGCCGTTATACCCATTGTGAGCTCAGCGTTAACGTGAGGAAAAGATGCCCGTGTTGCTTTGGCAACGGGTGTTAAGGGGAGGAGAAAAAAAAAATTCAAAAAATTTACATTTTAGTACCCTTAAACGGCTACTAGCCGTTATTTTTCAAATTTTTTTTCAAAAACTACCCTAAACGGCTACTAGCCGTTATTTTTCAAAAAAAATTTCAAAAACCTTTTTTTACCACTATAAATACCCAATTAAAACACCATTTCTTTTCACACTTCCACTACTAAATCCTCTCCATACTCTCAATCTTTCAACTTCAATTAACTGCAAAAAAAACAATGTCGGGAGGCAACGACGATACTTTCTACAATCTCCTCGCTAGTGGGTGGAATCCCTCAAACCCGGGTTCATCATCTAACCCGAACGCGGGTTCATCTTTAAACCCCAACCCACTAGGCTTCTCGAGCCAAGAAATGTATCAACAACATCAAGCATTTTTGTATTGGCTACAACAACAACAAAACACCTTAAACTCCAACTTTCAAAACCTACAATTCACACAACAACAATCACAACAATCACAAACTGAAACACATGATGTTGCTGACACACCCACGTCTCCTCCAAAAAAAGGAAGAGGTCGTATTAAGCAAAAATCAAAAAAATCCTAAGACCTCGAGCCCGAACCAGTTGATTCCGATGAAGAGGAAGTTGTTGTTAACGCCCGTTGGACTCCAGGAGAGGAAGCATTACTTGCAACATGTTACATAGCTGTTTCGGAGGATCCGAAAGTTGGAAAGTGCCAACCCAAATATACGTTTTGGTATTGGGTGCGAAATGAGTTCAATAAAAACAACTTTCAACGGCGCAACAAGGACATGCTGTCAAGAAAGTGGAAAACTTTGAACGGCATATGCACAAAGTTCAACTCTCATTACAAACGTGCGAAACGGGATCAACGAAGCGGGGAAAGTGAGCTGGATGTGAAGCAACGGGCAAAGCAATAGTATCGTGAGGAAACCAAGGGATCAGCTTTTGGTCTCGAAGACGCTTGGGAGGTTTTGCGTCATTATAAGAAATGGAACACGCCGGAACCGGTTGATTCACTACAAGAATCCTGTCAGTTACCCACGGACGAAATATGTGGGCAATAGGCCCATTTCCGTGGGTAATTGGTTGATACCCACAAGTCTCCCATGAACCCGTATAAATGGGTAAAACCTCCGAGGGTAATCGTGTACCCACAAAATCTTCAAGCGGTGGGTAAGTTTACCCATGAATTTTCTGGTGGGTGATGGTGCCAAGTGCATGGGTAAATTTTTTGTGGGATTGTATAAAATACCATGAAATTACCCATAAATATGGTCATGGGAAATTAGTGGGTAAAAAACACCTACAAATATAATGGTGTGTAAAGTAAGGGTAAATATTTCTAAATATTCCATCATTATTTTGTGGGAGATTCATGACTAAATTACCCATAAATTAATACTACGGCTAACTTGTAGCTAAAATGTTAAGAATATGAATATGGTCATTCAGTGGTTAAATTCTCATTTATAGAAGTAAAATGCTATATACATATTCTATGGCAAGTAATACACAAAGCACATTATACACTCGTATTTTTATGGGATAGGCAACATAACATTATCATAAAATATAGATGATTCTAATATAAGTATAAAGTATATATGTGGGAGAGTATAGTAATTGACAAAGTTACAAAGATTGCATGTTCATGATATGACATCAATTATCTCGTATGGCTAAATGAACCTTCAAGGCTTCAACCATCCGACGATTTTATGTATCAGCTTCTCGCTTCACATTATACTTTGGTTCTCCCAAGCATCATCAACTATCATGTTAGTATCAGCATTTACTTCGCACCTATCTCAAAAAATCAGCATAGCGTTCTTAATCTTTTGAGTGTCATGTTTTCCTCACTTGTACTTGAACCTTGCGATGCCGTACAAGATGTTTGAAGATGCTTTGCATGCCCATCTCTTCATCTTTTGGCTTGTTATGTTGTTACTTTGCAAACTCTTCAATTTTCAAGCTCTATTTTGTGCTCGAAATTGGCATCTTATTGTAAGATGTTGACGGGCTAATAGGACCTACCTACAATTTAATAGCATGTTTAAATCATCAAAAGATACCAATCAAGTCGCACATCTTATGAATATAGAATTAGTGAGATTAAAGACATGGCATGTATAAGATCTTTAAGATCTACACTGTAAAGTTTTGATACTAATAATGTCCAAAAAATGGATAAATCACTGATAAATGGTACACCAAATGTTCTATAAATTAACTTGTTAGTAGGATATGAAACACAAATCAACGCATAGCTAAAAACCGAACCTTTCTAGAACGCTTGAAATTACAAATCAAATCAGTTTATCATCAAGTCATCTCCATTAGGCTGCAATAAATTGCAAATGAACGCATTTAAATAATTTATCAATGTTTTTGTTCAATAAAACAAAATCACGACTTTAGAAACTAAGAAAGATCATACCTTTAAGTTGCCCCTGAAGCAACATTGAGCATCATATGAAAACAATTAAGACTCCTCCATCAATATTGATTGCATATGCCCAAATCTTGTTAGGCAGTTTGTAGTTATATCGGTATGTCCCTTGACCATGCCATGCCTCAAATATGCTAAAGTGCCTATACAATTTCTCATAATTAAAGCCTTGATAATTAGATACCGCATGCTGAGTTCTACAACAAGAATTGCCGATAACGCGATTGATAATAATAATCAATCGGTGGATGAATATAAGAAATTATAAGAGGATGCATGTCAAGAAGCAGGAATTATGCAAGCTACTAGCAAAGATAAGAATTATAACCATCAACAACAAAATCGTACCCAAATCACCTATCAAAATTCGTATAATAAAAGTATCATTTTTTATAAAAACAAATAACAAATATTAAAAACATTTGGGATGATAAGATGAGAAAAATATGGGGCATAATGAGGCCAGGTGGTTAGTGACTGAGCAATATGAGGAGGTTATGAGAGAAATAGGGGAATGAATTTTAAAAATAATAGAGCGGGATAGCTAGCGGCAAAATGTGAAATCTAATTTTCTTGCTTTGGAGGGATTTTCTTTTTCTTTTAAGATATCTAGTTTTAGCAACAGGGCTTCGTGAGCTTACCTCGTTTGAGCTTTTAAAATAATTTGTCTTATAAAATAAGTGGGTGTTTGATTTTGACTTAGTTAACTTAATATGAAAAAATGTTAATTAATTAAGTAATATGAAAACTGTTTGTTTGTGACTTAATAAAAAAAGATGACCGAAAACTTAAGTAATAAAACTGAGGTTGTCTGCATTAAGTCATCTCTTAATTAAACATGACTTAATAAAAAAAATTAACAAACAAGCCCTAAGTGTTGTTTGTCACACGGGCTTATGAAGATTTATATATGCTATAAGCCTCACTAAGCCCAAGCCTATTAAAATGGGCTTATGAGGGCTTATAGCTAGTTAATTTACCTAAACACTCTTCAAAATATAATGGATTATGACGCAAAAACCGGAAATATATATGAAATTAATATGATGTATTTTTATGCGATTTTACATTAATAAGCTTCAATACTAATTAATTCGCCAAACAACTTTATAAAGATATAAGCTTGCGGCTTATAATATAATACACAGCCTCAGCTCCAACTCCATCCCCAGCCCCAGCTCCAACCCCAACCAATTATGCCAAACATACCCATAATCTTACGAATAAAAATATAAAAATAGATGTTCAAGAAACAATGTAAAAAACGTTATTTGATTTTGGCTTTCACAATTTGTAAGTGTTGTATACTTGTAATAAATTACTAGTAGGGTATTCGCGTGTTGCCGCGAGGCCCGCGACGGGTATTATGTAATTAGAATTTTCGACAATTTCCCATTGATCGAAGAGAATCCAAACGACCTAATAATAACAAGGTCTTCAAACACCAAACCGATCGACAAATTTCAACATCAAATTCAATTTTTAATGACCCCACTTATTTGATAAGTATTACCGTTCAACTTCAAAATTATTATCCAATTATCAAACAAATTCAAGTTACAAAATAACATAACGAACGAGCTCTTATAATCCAACAAAACCCATGCACATAATACCAATTATGTCACAAATTTAAACAAACAAATATACCCTAATATGTCTTACTCGCGGGATAATACATATGGAAAACCCGGGATAGTAAAATCGTATGCATGAATTCACCTATATGTTAACCACCAAAATGCTACACGCTTAATATTACCCTTGGTAACTTTACGTGGGTAAATTCGTGTGTATGTATTTACACACAAATTACCCTCACAAAAATACACACGAACTAAAGCATTTGTGTAGTCCATGGGTAACATAAATTTTCCCATGACAATACCCACAAATATACCCATGGTAAATCAATATGTGGGTAAGTCGTGGTTAATATTTTTTAAGAGATAAGTTAACCAC
This sequence comes from Chrysanthemum seticuspe, assembly GCA_019973895.1. Lineage (NCBI taxonomy): Eukaryota > Viridiplantae > Streptophyta > Magnoliopsida > Asterales > Asteraceae > Chrysanthemum > Chrysanthemum seticuspe. The sequence goes on along the minus strand of BPTQ01000005.1, from coordinate 352,771,773 downwards.
AAATTTCACACGAAATCTAATTATGTGGGTAATTTCGTGGGTGACTTCGTGAGTAATTTGTGGGTAGATTGGATCATCTTTTTAAATTTACAATTGTGGGTAATGTCTGGGTAATTTATGGGTAAATACCCATACTCCCATGTTCATGGGAGATTTTTGTGGGTAATCGACTGTTTTCTTGTAGTGATTTAACCGGCGAAGTCCCAAGCCAAACAAACGAGGATTTGTTTGGTCATGATGAATAGCCTTGCCCCATGGGAAAGAAACGTGCTACCAAGAAAGCAAGATCCGAGACTACAACAAGTACTGGGGGAACAAGTGCTGGAGGAACGAGCTCGTCAGCTTATTTCACCGAAACTATGGCAAATGAGTTTCGTATGAAACGAGAAGTCTCCGAAGCGGCGTATCGGGCCGCGCAGGAAAAAGATCTCACAATAACAAGGTTGGAAGAGATAAAGTTTTTGATGACGCCTACTGAGGGGCAAGATCCAATGGTCGTGCAGTGGATCAATGACAAAAAATATCAAATCATCCCAAAATATAACTTGAAACCTCGTCAGTAGATCGTATTCTCGTCATTTTCTTTAATTTGTTGTACCGTTTTATTTGCAGTGTGTTTTATTATTTCGTTGTAATTTTTTTTTTTATCTCGTATTGTAATATGTTTTTAGCTTTAATGAAATGTTTGTTTTAGTTTAATAAATAAAGTGTTTGTTTTAGTTTAGGGGTTGAAATTGAAAATATGAAATGTTATTGGTGTTATTGATGTTATTGGGATGTTATTGTTGTGGGTGTTTTTTGGGGATGTTAATGTTAAATGTTAAAGCTGATGTGGCGCTGACGTGGACGGTGTTATTGGTGTTATGGTGTTATTGTTGTAAGTGCTCTTACTGTATATGTCCTAATAATAGCCGCCGCTTGAATTATGAATAGAAAATTTTATCCTTTTTTTAAAAGGCAAGACTTTTATTAAAAATGAGTAGGGCATTAGTGTGATTTTTTATATCTAAAAGGTTGAAGGTCATGAATAACAATTATTAGTATCATAAACTTGAGAAAATTACCGAAATAAGACAAAAATCCATGAATGGTCTATGACTTGGTTACTTTTTAGGCCATTTTTTTATTTTGGTCATGCTCCACTAATCAATTGATCGACTCCACTCAATTAACGCAACATGTCCACCCTTTGTACTCTCTTTTAAAAGTACTTTGTTCCCACCAAATTTAGTACACTATTTACTCTTTTGTCTTTTAACAAAAGACAATGCTCAACTGGCGACGCTCGACTGGGGCTGCTCAACTGACGGCGTACCTTTTTGCTTTGGAAAGAATAACGTACTTTGGAAATGTAACAAAATATTTTGCTTAGATTTTGTGTACTTTTTTTAATTTACTTTTTATTAATTTTTTTCTTTTCTTTCTTTACTTTTTTTTTCTTTTTGATTTTTTTTTCACTTTTCTCTTTCTACCAGTACTAGTGAAGGATCCGTACAGATCATAAAGAAGGGAAGTCGAACTGTATAATGTATTCAGTATTGAGGATAGTGTAGAGATCAAGAAAATGACTAGTATAATATTACTGATGGCCGAATTTCAAATTTTGCAACTTCATTTAAACATTCTTGTCTTGTATCTTCTGACAACGTATATATAGCTGCTTTAGATCTCAAAATAACCGTCAATGTTTTACCACAATCATCCTTAGTAAAGCACTTCTTGCAAAGCTTCATGAATTTTATACTTGTATCTCGTGGTAATATTTCATGATGCATGTCGTGAAAGACATCGTAAAAAAATATCTGGTAGATTTGAAGTTGCAAAGGCTAAAAGTGATTAAATGATCTTGTAGTTGAAGAAAGTCTCTTTCCACTGGTATCTTTAAATAATCTTCTTCAAGTCTCCTTTAAAAATTACAACGTTAATCTTTTAATGAACTTTGGGATGCTTTGTGTTAGAGCTAAATCTTTCATAACAAATATGACAGTGTTTTTATTATAACAGAACTGCCAAGTGTGATGCAGTACGTATATGCCATATTATACGTATTTTGTTGATCACTTTCCCTCCTTTAAGCTTAAATACAAAGAAACTATCATTGAAAGATTACAATAACGTGATTGAGGCTGCTATTAGCAGTTTCCAAAAACAGAATTTCGCTCGAAATGGTGCGACTGTTTTGAGGATACAACAATCAAATCAAGAATAAATCATGATTCTGACGAATCTGGATTGATGCTTCATGATGGAATTTGTAGCCATATATATAGTGCTCAAGGTTGCAAAAATCGCGAATCGGTGGTCGGGCGGTCGACCTCTTTGTAGCTTGTAATCGGTCTACGCGGGATTAATCGGTGATTAATCGGATTGACATTCTCGACAAGTTTTTGGTATTTTCGGAAAATTTTATGTATTTCCCGCAAGTTTTATGTATTTTCGGCAAGATTTTTCATAAAAAAAAAACATCTTGTAATAGATGTAAACAGCGACTATAAATTATTAAAGTAATTTTATGATGAGTTTGGGTATTTCCGACAAGATTTAAAGGTTTCCGGCAAGTTTGTTCACCATTGACTCCTGGTGACCATGGTTGACCGACTTGTTTGACCGATTTACAAAAATCAGAAAGGTTGGAGGCCTTGTAGCACCTAATCGGTGATTAATCGGCCTTGTAGGCCTTGTTTTGCAACACTGGTAGTGCTTGAAAGGGTGTCACCAACCATTGTAACTCCTTTTCATACCTCTTCAAAATACCGTTATGTTCGTTATAACTATAAAAGAAAAGAAATATTGCAACTTTTTATGATACGGCACAATGAAACCTGATATGAGTTATTAAAAAATAAATACACATTTTTTAAATGTAATCTATTAAAAGTAGTATAACTTGGGCTATAGGGTTCCGTTTTAGCCCAGGACCACGGAAATCGGAGCTTGCAACAATGAGAAAGTTGTGGTAAATGCCTACGGCGGTTTACGCAACTTTCGAGCCCTAAAACACTATATTTTTTGAGTTAATTACATTTTATGTTTTTTTTCAATTTTTGGACTTTGTTTTGGGCTAGGGTCCGATCCTTTTACCTTTTAAACCTGTTTTAAGTTTATTGGCCTATTTAATAATCCTATTGTGGTGCTAGAATAATCAGTTCTAAAATATATGAAAAGTCTAATTATGGAAAAGATCTTGATTATCGATATTCGTTAATTAACGATACTTTAAAGAATTCGTGTGAATCACAGGTTCTTTTCATTTTTGTAGTATTTGGTGTTTAAACTTTAAGGTTTTTAGCCTTTATTTTACCCAAATGTAGTGTTATAATCATTGTATGGGCATAACACCAACCGTTTTTAAAAGATTTTGTCATCTATGAGCTTATTATAGAATTAAAGTACTTGTATAAATATAATAACCTATCAGACTACAATGTACAAGATACTCAACCTTTAAACGGAAAGACCTCATCTAAGATGTTATTAACTACTTATAGAATCACAATCTTACAAAAATATAATAAAACTTTGATGATACTAAAATGCTCCATTAATGTCATTGAAAACGTTTTTATGGAAATACAATACATTAATGGGTCATTTTCGATATTGTAATTTATGTTGAATTTGGTGTTTATGCTTTAAGGTTTTGCCTTTAATATACCCAAATGTAGTGTTATAATCATTGTAGGGACACAATATCTACCGTTTTTAAAAGTTTCAGTCATATATGAGCGTATTACACCTTTAAAAATACTTTAATAAATGCAATAATCTATTAAAACTAGTATAACTTGGGCTACGGGGATCCGTTTCATCCCCAGGACTAGAGAAATCGAAGCTTACATCAATGAGAAAGTTGTGGTAAATGCATTCGGCGGTTTATGAAACTTTCGAGCACCAAAACACCATATTTTTTGAGTTAATTACATTTTTATGTTTTCTTTTAATATAGTTGGATTTTGTTTTTGGGCTAGGGTCCGACCCTTTTACCTTTTATTTCCGTTTCAAGTTTCGTGTCCTATTTAATAATCCTCTTGTGATGCTACAATAATCAGTTCTAAAATATATGAAAAGTCTAATTATGGAATAGATCATGATTATCGGTATTCGTTAATCAATGATTGTTAGTAGAATTCATGTGAATCAACAGGTTCAATATGTAATTTCTGTAGTAATTGGTTGTTTCTCCGCTTTAAGGTCCTCAGCCATTATTATACCCAAATGTAGGTGATACTCAAATGTATTGTTACAATCATTGTAGGGACATAATATCAACCGTTTTTAAAAGTTTCAGTCATATATGAGTGTATTATATCTTTAAAAATACTTTAATAAATGTAATAATCTATTAAAACTAGTATAACTTGGGTTACGGTGTTCTATTTCAGGCCCAGGACCAGGGAAATCAAAGCTTGCAGCAATAAGAAAGTTGTGGTAAATGCCTTAGGCTGTTAATGGAACTTTCGAGCCCCAAAACACTATATTTCTTAAGTTAATTACATTTTTATGTTTTTTTCAATTTGTTGGACTCTGTTATTAGGCTATCGGACCCTATTACCTTTTCGGCCCATTTGAAGTTTCTTGGCCTATTTAATAATACTACTGTGGTGCCAGAATAATCAGTTTTCTTAAATATATGAAAACTCTAATTATGGAAAAGATTCTAACTATCGATATTCGTTAATCAACGATAGTTAGAAGAATTCGTGTGAATCACATGTTCAATTTTTAATTTCTGTAGTATTTGATATTTATGCTTTAAGGTTTTTAGCCTTTATTATACCCAAATATAGTGTTATAATCATTGTAGGGGCATAACAACAACCGTTTTTAAAAGATTTAGTCATCTATGAGCGTATTATAAAATTAAAATACTTGTATAAAAGTAACAACCTTTTACATCACAATGTACCTGATACTCAATCCTTAAACGTGAAAACCTCATCTAAGATGTTATTAAGTACTTATAGAATGACAATCTTACAAAAATATAGTAAATTTTTGACGCTAGTAAAGCGCTCCCTCAATGCCATCGAACACGTTTTTATGGAAATACTATACGTTTATGGGGCATTTTCGATATTGTAAATTCTGCAATATTTGGTGTTTATGCTTTAAGGTTTAGCCTTTAATATACCCAAATGTAGTGTTATAATATTTGTAGAGACACAATATCAACCGTTTTTAAAATTTTCAGTCATATATAAGCGTATTATACCTTTAAAAATACTTGAATAAATTTAGTAATTTATTAAAACTAGTATAACTTGGGCTACGGGGTTCCGTTTCAGCCCTAGGACCAGGGAAGTCGAAGCTTGCAGCAATGAGAAAGTTGTCGAATGGTTTTTTAAGTCAATTACGTCTTAATGTTTTTTTTTTCAATTTTTTGGACTTTGTTTTTGGGCTAGGGTCCGGCAGAATATATAAATATCAGGTTCATTTTAACGGCGTTGTGGACAAATGTACGAATTTGTTTTATATCAATTAGTACTAGTTATTTTTATTTTATATTAAAAGATTATTAAAAATAAAGAGTTTTTAAATAAATGAATAGTGTTTAGTGCAATGAATAGTACTGCACAAAAATTGATGTTTTTTACTTGTTTACTATCCGTTGCACTAAAATAATGTGATGTTTAGTGTCAATATTGTAGATCATTTTTGATACATTTTGCATTATCTTAGTGCAAAAAGTACATTTGATGCTAACATCGGAGATCCTCAAAAGCATCTCCAATATGGTCAATAAAAATTAGCACTATTATAGTGCTAAAAAGGAATCATCCAAAACTTAAATCTCATACAAGAAATCATCCACAACATTCAAAAGATAATTTCAGCCATTATATTCATTATGATTCCAACTTTCAAATTATGCCATTTGTGCTTCAATAGGAACATTCTTTTCTTCCACATACGAATTTGTTGGTTCAGGATCCGACACATGCAACATTGTTTAATAAAACAACATCTTTTGTTGCCAACAACGGAAATCAAACCCTTTCAATTTTTCAGTTTTTTCAACATGCGGTTTCTACATCGCTTGATCCAGCTTTGAAAATTCTGTTTTAGATTGTTAGGAATTTACAAATTGTAATACAAAGTGTCTAATATAGAAATCGAAAGGTTACAACGACGCGATTGAGGCCTACTATTAGCAGTGTCCTAAAACAGAATTTCGCCCGAATTGGTGCGACTATTTTGAGGATACAACTATCAAATCAAGAATAAATCTTAAATCTGAAGAATCTCAATTGATGCTTCATGATGGAATTTGCAGCCATATATATAGTGCTTGAAAGGGTGTCACCAACCATTGCAACTCTTCTTCATACTTCTTCAAAATACCGTTATGTTTTTTATAACTGTAAAAGAGAAGAAACGTTGCAACTTTTCATGATACGACACAATGAAACCTAATCTGAGTTAATAAAAAATAAATACCGATTTTTTAAATATAATAATCTGTTAAACTAGTATAACTTGGGCTACCAGGTTCCGTTTCAGCCCTAGGGAAATTGAAGCTTACAACAATAAAAAAGTTGTGGTAAATGCCTACGGCAGTTTATGGAAATTTCGAGCCTCAAAACACTATATTTTTTGAGTTAGTTACATTTTTATGTTTTTTTTATTCAATTTGTAGGACATTATTTTTGGGCGAAGTTCTGACCCTATTACCTTTTAGGCTCGTTTCAAGTTTCTTGGCCTATTTAATAATCCTAATGTTGTGCTAGAATAACCAGTTCTAAAATATATGAAAAGTCTAAATATGGAAAAGATCCTGATTATCGATATTCATTAATCAACGATAGTTAGAAGAATTCGTGTGAATCACAGGTTCAACTTGTAATTTCTGTAGTATTTTGGGTTTATGCTTTATGGTTTTTAGCCTTTATTATACCCAAATATAGTGTTATAATCATTGTAGGGGCATAACACTAACCACATTTAAAAGATTCAATCATCTATGAGCGTATTACAGAATTAAAATACATGTATAAATGTAATAACCTATTACATCACAATGTATGAGATACTCGACCCTTAAACGTGAAAACCTCATATAAGATGTTATTAAGTACTTTTAGAATGACAATCTAACAAAAATGTAGTAAAATTTTGATGCTATTAAAACGCTCCATCAATGTCATTTAACACGTTTTCATGAAAATACTGTACATTTATGGGGCATTTTCTAAATTGTAATTTATGTAGTATTTGGTGTTTATGGTTTAAGGTTTAGTCTTTAATATACCCAAATGTAGTGTTGTAATCATTGTAGGGACATAATATCAACCGTTTTTAAAAGTTTCAGTCATATATTATTGTATTATACCTTTAAAAATACTTGAATAAATGTAATAATCTATTAACACTAGTATAACTTGGGCAACGTTGTTTCGTTTCAGCCCCATGACCAGGGATATCAAATCTTGCAACAATGAGAAAGTTGTGGTAAATGACACTGGCGGTTTATGGAACTTTCGAGCCCGAAAACACTATGTTTTTTTTAGTTAATTTCATTTTTATGTTTTTTTCCTTCAATTTGTTTGACTTTGTTTTTGGGTTAGGGTCCAAGCCTATTATCTTCTAGGCCCATTTCAAGTTTCTTGGCCTATTTAATAATCCTATTGTGGTGCTAGAATAAACAATTTTCTAAAATATATGAAAAGTCTTATTATGGAAAAGATTCTGATTATCGATATTCGATAATCAACGATAGTTAAAAGAATTCGTGTGAATTACAGGTTCAATTTATAATTTCAGCAGTATTTGGTGTTTATGCTTTAAGGTTTTTAGCCTTTATTATAACCAAATATAGTGTTATAATCATTGTAGGGTTATAACACCAACCTTTTTTAAAAGATTTAGTCATCTATGAGCGTATTATAGATTTGAAATACTTGTATAAATGTAATAACCTATTACATCACAATGTACATGATACTCAACCCTTAAACATGAAAACCTCAGCTAAGATGTTATTAAGTACTTATAGAATGACAATCTTACAAAAATATAGTAAATTTTCGATGCTAGTAAAATGCTCCCTAAATGTCATTGAACACGTTTTTATGGAAATACTGTACGTTTATGGGGCGTTTTTGATATTGTAATTTCTGCAGTATTTGGTTTTTACGCTTTAAGGTTTAGCCTTTCATATACCCAAATTTAGTGTTATAATTATTGTAGAGACACAATATCAACGGTTTTTAAAAGTTTCAGCCATATATGAGGGTATTATACATTTAAAAATACTTGAATAAATTTAATAGTCTATTAAAACTTGCATAACTTCGGCTGCGGGGTTCCATTTTAGTCCCAGGACCAGGGAAATCGAAGCTTGCAGCAATGAGAAAGTTTTGGTAAATGCCTTTGGCGGTTTTTGGAACTTTCGTGCCCCAAAACACTATATTTTTAAGTCAATTACGTTTTTATGATTTTTTTTCAATTTGTTGGACTTTGTTTTTGGGCTAGGTTCCAACAAAATATATAAAGATCAGGTTCATTTTAACGGCGTTGGTGAGAAACGTACGAATATGTTTTATATCAATTAGTACTAGTTATTTGTATTTTATATTAAAATATTAGTAAAAATGAAGAGTTTTTAAATAAATGAATTGTGTTTAGTGCAATGAATAGTACTGCACTAAAATTGACGTTTTTTTACTTGTTTACTATCGATTGCACTAAAATAATGTGATGTTTAGTGTCAATATTGTAGATCATTTTTGATACATTTTGCACTATCTTAGTGCAAAATTTACATTTGATACTAACATTGGAGATGCTCTTAAAGCATCTCCAATCTGGTCACTAAAAATTAACACTATTATAGTGCAAAAAAGGTTTCATCCAAAACTTAGGAATCATCCAAGGAATACAAAAGATAATTTTGGCAATTATATTCATTATGATTCCAAAGTGAGGTGGCCCTTTCATATCATGCAATTTGTGCTTCAGTAGGAACATTTTGTCCTTCCACATACGGATCATTTGGTTGAGGATCCGTGAGAACATTCGTCACATGCAACGTTGTCAAATAAAACATCTTTTGCTGCCAATGACGGAAATCAGACCCTTTGAATTTTTTAGGTTTTTCTACATGCGATTTCTACTTCGCTTGATCCATCTTTGAAAATTATGTTTTAGATTGTTAGGAATTTACAAATTGTAATACAAAGCGTTTAATACATAAATCGAAAGATTACAACAACTTGATTGAGGCCTGCTATTAGCAGTGTCTGAAAATAGAATTTCACACGAATTGGTGTGACTATTTTGAGGATACAACAATCAAATTAAGAATAAATCTTAAATCTAATGAATCTGGATTGATGCTTCATGATGGAATTTGCAGCCATATATATAGAGGTTGAAAGGGTGTCACAAACCATTTCAACTCTTTTTCATACCTCTTCAAAATACTGTTCTGTTTGTTATAACTGTAAAAGAAAAGAAATGTTGCAAATTTTCATGATACGACACAATGAAACCTAATGTGAGTTATTAGAAAATATATATAGATTTTTTAAATGTAATAATCTGTTAAACTTGTATAACTGGGTTCTGTTTTTGCCCAGGACCAGGGAAATCGAAGCTTGCAATAATGAAAAAGTTGTGGTAAATACCTCTGGCGGTTTATGGAATTTACAAATTGTAATACGGGGTTCTGTTTTTTTTTTCAATTTGTTGGACTTTGTTTTTGGGCAAAGGTCTGACCCTATTACCTTTTATGTCCGTTTAAGTTTTTTGGCATATTTAATCATCCTATTGTGCTGCTAGAATAATAAGTTCTAAAATATATGAAAAGTCTAATTATGGAAAAGATCCTGATTATCGATATTCGTTAATCAACGATAGTTAGAAGAATTTGTGTGAATCACGGGTTCAATTCGTAATTTCTGTAGTATTTGATGTTTATGCTTTATAGTTTTTAGCCTTTATTATACCCAAATATAGTGCTATAATCATTGTAGGGGTATTATAGTGCAAAAAGTATATTTGATGCTAATATAGGAGATGCTTTTAGAGCATCTCCAATGTGGTCATTAAAAATTAGTACTATTATAGTGCTAAAATGGAATCATCAATAACTTAAATATCATACAAGGAATCATCCAAGGCATTCAAAAGATATTTTCGGCAATTATATTCATTATGATTCCAAAGTGAGGTGGCCCTTTTATATTATGCCAGTTGTGCTTCAGTAGGAACATTCTGTCCTTCCACATATGGATCTGTTGTTTAGGATCCGTAAGAACATTCGACACATGCAATGTTGTCAAATAAAACAACATCTTTTGTTGCCAACAACAGAAATCACACCCTTTGAATTTTTCAGGTTTTTCAACATGCGGTTTCTACATCACTTGATCCATCATAGAAAATTCTGTTTTAGACTGTTAGAAATATAGAAATTGTAATACAAAGTGTTTAATATAGAAATCGAAAGATTACAACAACGTGATTGAGGCCTGCTATTAGCAGTGTCCTAAAACATAATTTTGCCCTAATTGGAGTGATTGTTTTGAGGATACAACAATCAAATCAAGAATAAATCTTGAATCTGATGAATCTGGATTGATGCTTCATGATGGAATTTACAGCCATATATATAGTGCTTGAAAGGGTGTCACCAACCATTGCAACTCTTCTTCATACCTCTTCAAAATACCGTTACATTTGTTATAACTGTAAAAGAAAAGAAACGTTGCAACTTTTTATGATATAGCACAATGTAACCTAATCTGAGTTACTAAAAATTAAATACAGATTTTTTAAATGTAACAATCTATTAAACTATTATAACTTGTGCATTTGGGTTTCATTTCAAGCCCAGGAACAAGAAAATCGAAGCTTGAAACAATGAAAAAGTTGTGGAGAATGCCTACGGCGGTTTATGGAACTTACGAGCCCCAAAACACTATATTTTTTGAGTTAATTACATTTTTATGTTTTTTTTTTCAAATTTTTTAGACTTTGTTTTTGGGCTAAGGTCGGATCCTATTACCTTCTAGGCCTGTTTCAATTTTCTTGGACTATTTAATAATCCTATTGTGGTGCTAGAATAATCAGTTCTAAAATATTTGAAAAGTCTAATTATGGAAAAGATTCTGATTATCGATATTCATTAATCAACTATAGTTAGAAGAATTCACATGAATCACAGGTTCAATTTGTAATTTCTGTAGTATTTGGTGTTTATGCTTTCAGGCTTTTAGCCTTTATTATACCCAAATATAGTGTTATAATCATTGTAGGGGCATAACACCAACCATTTTTAAGAGATTTAGTCATCTATGAGCTTATTATAGAATTAAAATACTTATATAAATGTAATAACCTATTACATCATAGTGTACGTGATACTCAACACTTAAATGTGAAAACCTCATCTAAGATGTTATTAAGTACTTATAGAATGATAATCTAACAAAAATATAGTAAAATTTCGATGCTAGTAAAACGCTCTCTCAATGTCGTTGAACACGTTTTTATGGAAATACTATACATTAATGGGGCATTTTTGATATTGTTATTTCTGCAGTATTTGGTTTTTATGCTTTAAGGTCTAGCATTTAATATAACGAAATGTAGTGTTATAATCATTGTAGAGAAACAATATCTACCGTTTTAAAAAGTATCAGTCATACATGAGCGTATTATACCTTGAAAAATACTTGAATACATGTAATAATCTATTAAAACTAGTATAACTTGGGCTATGGGGTTCTGTTTCAGCCCCAGGACCTGGGAAATCGAAGCTTGCAGCAATGAGAAAGTTGTGGTGATGCAGGTTTTACTGATCAGGTTTTACATTTATAGTAACTCGTCTACCTATGGCCTACCTAATGCACTAACAGGCAGTGTACCCGGTCGCATGTAGTGAGGGAATGGTAAGACCAAGGTCGTCCCAAGAACGGTTGATTCCTAACTGTCTAATTAATTAAATTGGTCAAATAAATAAGTTTTAATGTATAGATTGATAATATTTAATGTGTCACGTGATCAATTGGGCTGGTTCTCTGGTAAACAAGCTAATGGGAACGATAGTGATGCAATTCTTAAACCGAGTTCTTCCACAAGTGGCATAAGTTGATAGACTCCTTTGGTCAATTCGCCTACCCTATGGTTCTTAGAATCCTCTCCAAGATGAACAGGTCACCCGGGATCATTCGGCAATCTAATAGCAGTCATTAAGAGCTGGTGTTTACTATCGCATTACATGGGTTCTAAATGTCACTAGATTCCTGTTTCAGGTGGGGTCAAAGTCGAGAGGACAACATTTGGTCAATTCGCCATAACCTATCAGCAAAGATGCCACCACTGGAGAAGTCAGGTGTCCCCTCATAAGTCCAGTTGTTCCTGGTCCCCTAAGCCATGTCATTTAGTTCCGCTACATGCTAGATTTATAATAGTGAGTGCCCGGGCGTTAGCAACTTAAACACTCACCCCCTAATTCTTAAGTTCATCCAAACGGTAGGTGATCAGTTGGTCAAATCGCACAAGTAGAAAGGGTCGTTAGTTGGTCATATCTTACCCTTCCCCGTCTCAGTCCGCTCACCTAGGGTCAGTTGGTCATATCTCCTAGGCAATTGGCCTCTACCGCCATTCAAAACTACCGAAACAAGGGTAGCTACCAATAAACTATGCATGTATACACTAGAAACAATTAATAACGCGAAAGCATTAATAATAAAAATAATCAAAACTAGGCCAAGACCTAATTTCCACATTTCCATAATACCCTAGTGAAATGACAAATATAATTACCATATAAAACAATAAATAAACAAAGACATAACATCAAATAATTAATTGACTAACAATAAATTAATAATCAATTAAATAGAACAAAATAAGAATCAATTCGCCAACAATTATATTGAGAATCAAGATTATAATTAACAACAATAAAACAAAAATAATATTATAAGTCAGAAAATAATTAAACATAATGCAAAGGATAAAGCTATCGATCCCCTTGTTGAGTACCGGAGCAAACCCCGGAAGGTTTGCCCCACAAAAACCTGTGTACGCCTCCCTTTTTTGCTTTTTTCTCGTCGTACAGTAAAACCACAATTGATACCCTTTTCTTTTTTGTCGAATGAGTATTTATAATAATATATTTAGGGCACTATGCAACTTGGGCCCGGGCTTTTAATAATTACGGCGTAACTAAATTAATAAGTTACGCCGTAACTATTTGTAGCTTCATATAAAATAGCCGCATTTAATTAATTACGGCGTAATTAAATTATAATTACGCCGTAGCCTTTGAAACTTTGCGCCCAAGTAATTAATTACGCCGTAGCAAAACATTGGGTTACGTCGTAATCCTTCGCCAGCTCATACTTATCCGATCCGAAATAAACTCTACGGCGTAACTAAATTCATGTTACGCCGTAACCTTAACAAAATAATAGCGACGTAACCATAAGAGATGGTTACGCCGTATCCTTCAAAGCATCATATTTACGCCGCAACATTATTAACGAGTTACGGTGTAATCTTCATAAATAAACCATAGGCCTTAGTAAATCACTCTTCAGAAAATAAATTTGGCCTTTTATCACTTCTTTTTCGCTCCGGCGCCTCATTTATCCTGAAATAAAAATATGAACGAATTAAGTACCATATTAATACAAATGAGGCCATAAACACGAGAATTTTATATATAAAATATCAGGCTAATTTGATGTTATCATGTGGTAAATGCCTTCGGCGGTTTATGGAACTTTCGAGCCCCAAAACACTATATTTTTATAGTCAATTACGTTTTTATGTTTTTTTTCAGTTTGTTCGACTTTGTTTTTAGGCTAGGGTTCGGCAGACTATATAAATATCGGGTCCATTTTAACGGCGTTGATTAAAAACATACGAAAATGCTTTATATCAATTAGTATTAGTTATTTATATTATATATTAAAAGATTAGTAAAAATAAGGACTTTTAAATAAATAAATGGTGTTTAGTGCAATGAATAGTACTGTACTAAACTTGAAGTTTTTTGCTTGTTTACTATCCATTGCAATAAAATAGTGTGATCTTTAGTGTCAATATTGGAGAACATTTTTTACACATTTTGCACTATCTTAGTGCAAAAAGTACATTTGATGCAAACATTGGTGATTCCAATGTGGTCACTTAAATTTTGCATTATCATAGTGCTAAAAAGAAATCATCCAAAACTTAAATATCATACAAGAAATCATCCAAAGCATTCAAAAGATAATTTCTGTAATTATATTCATTATTATTCCAAAGTGAGGTGGCCCGTTCATATTCTGCCATTTGTGATTCAGTAGGAATATTCCGTCCATCCACATACAAATTTATTGGTTCAAGATCCGTGAGAACATTCGACACATGAAACTTTGTCAAATAAAACAACATCTTTTGTTTCCAACGACGAAAATCAGACCTTTGAATTTTTCAGGTTTTTCAACATGCGGTTTCTGCATCGCTTGATCCATCATTGAAAATTCCGTTTTGAATTGTTAGGAATTTACAAATCTTAATACAAAGTGTTTAATACATAAATCGAAAGGTTACAACAATGTGAATGAGGCCTGCTATTAGCAGTGTCCTAAAACAGAATTTCGCCCGAATTGGAGTGACTGTTTTGAGGATACAACAATCAAATCAAGAATTAATCTTGAATTTGACGAATCTGGATTGATGCTTCATGATGGAATTTGCAGCCATATATATACTGCTTGAAAGGGTGTCACCAACCATTGCAACTCTTCTTTACACCTCTGCAAAATATCGTTTTATTTGTTATAACTGTAAAAGAAAAGAAACGTTGCAACTTTTCATGATACGACACAATGAAACCTAATCTGAGTTATTAAAAAATAAATACATATTTCTTAAATGTAATAATATGTTAAAACTAGTATAACATGGGCTAGGGGCTCTGTTTCAGCCCCAGGACCAGGGAAATCGAAGCTTGCAACAATGAGTAAGTTGTGGTAAATGCCTACAGCGGTTTATGGAACTTTCAGGCCCCAAAACACTATATTTTTTCAGTTAATTACATTTTTATGTTTTTTTTGTTCAATTTGTTTGACTTTGTTTTTAGGCTAGGGTCCGACCCTATTACCTTTTAGACTCGTTTCAAGTTTCTTTGCCTATTTAACTATCCTATTCCAGTGCTAGAATAATCAGTTCTATAATATGTGAAAAGTCTAATTATGGAAAAGATCTTGATTATCGTTATTCGTTAATCAACGATAGTTAGAAGAATTCGTATGAATCACAGGTTCAATTTGTAATTTTTGTAGTATTTGGCATTTATACTTTAAGGTTTTTAGCCTATATTATACCCAAATATAGTGTTATAATCATTGTAGGGGCATAACACCAACCGTTTTTAAAAGATTTAGTTATCTATGAGCGTATTATAGAATTAAAATACTTGTATAAATTTAATAACCTATTACATCACAATGTACGAGATACTCAACCCTTAAATGTGAAAACCTCATCTAAGATGTTATTAAGTACTTATAGAATGACAATCTTTCAAAAATATAGTAAAATTTTGATGCTAGTAAAACGCTCCCTCAATGTCATTGAACACGTTTTTATGGAAATACTATACATTTATGGGGCGTTTTCGATATTGTAATTTATGTAGTATTTGGTGTTTATTCTGTAAGGTTTAGCCTTTAATATACCCAAATGTATTGTTTTAATCATTGTAGGGACATAATATCAACTGTTTTTAAAAGTTTCAGTCATATATGAGCGTATTATACCTTTAAAAATAATTTAATAAATGTGATAATCTATTTAAACTAGTATAACTTGGGCTACGGTGTTCCGTTTTAGCCTCAGGACCAGGGAAATCAAAGCTTGCAGCAATGCAAAAGTTGAGGTAAATGCCTTCGGCGGTTTATGAAATTTTCGAGCTCCAAAACACCATATTTTTTGAGTTAATTATGTTTTTATTTTTCAATTTGTTGGACTTTGTTTTCGGGCTAGGGTCCGACCCTATTACCTTTTAGGCACATTTTCAAGTTTTTTGGCCTATTTAATAATCCTATTGTGGTGCTACAATAATCAGTTCTAAAATAAATGAAAAGTATAATTATGAAAAAGATCTTGATTATCAGTATTCGTTAATCAACGATAGTTAGAAGAATTCGTGTGAATCAACAGGTTCAGTTTGTAATTTCTGTAGTATTTGGTATTTTCCATTTTAAGGTTTTTAGCCTTTATTATACCTAAATGTAGTGTTATAATCATTGTAGGGGCATAACACCAACCGTCTTTAAAATATTTAGTCATCTATGAGCGTATAACATTAGAATACTTGTATAAATGTAATAACTTATTGCATTATAATGTACGTGATACTCAACCCTTAAACGTGAAAACCTTATCAAAGATGTTATTAAGTACTTATACAATGACAATCTTACAAAATTGTAGTAAAATTTCGATGCTAGTAAAACGCTCCCTCAATGTCATTGAACACGTTTTTTTGGAAATACTATACAACTGAACCAACACCCATCCCAGCATCAACATTCTCAGAATCACCTGCCAAGTTATTAGTGTTAGGGTTAATTGTTGTGCAACCTCACATTAACATAGTAAGAAACTATCTAATACACGAATAGAATCATTATACTTGTTGTGGTCATTCTGGCTACAAACTTTTATGCCAGCGCGGCATTCAAAGAAAATCATTGTGGTCGGGATAAGATATAAAAAATTGAAACAAATCAAATCAGATGATTATAAATTTGTCTACAATACACGTTTAAGATTTTATAGTAGCCAGTGAAAGGCCCAAGAAGTGTGATACAGGAAGGTAAACCTTGCGGTCAAAATTGGTTGTAGAAGTGTTAGCTGTAAGGTCCTTTGTAATTTTGAGCCAACGAACCATTGCGAAATTAAGTTTTTGTACCACTAATCATTATTTTGCAGAATTTCGTTGGTGTAAAATTTCTATGTAAACACCTTACTCCTAACAAGATGCCTTTTATGCAGCCATTGTTGGAATCCTTGCTGACACCAAGTAGGTATATGTCTATTTTACTTTTCAGCTTTATTATTGACTGTTATAGCACCTCATCTTGAGTCATTTTGTAGGCGATAAAACTATAATTTAACACATAAACGTCGAATTGATTAAGCACGAACCTGGTGATTGGTTCCCATACGGGGCTCTGATCAGATCATATTTCCCTATAATTAAAATAAACATTAGAACATACCGAAATGGCGGGGAAATAAGTCACAGCCCACAACTTGCAAACGGATCATCCGTTTGATCTTGTGAAGAACATCAACACCAAGAATCGATCTTGTTATGCATTCACTTGTGATCTTTAGAAAATAAAATTATATAATGTACATTCCGATTCACTTTAATACATTGCTAGTGTTGGTGGTTATTCGTCCCAAATCAGGGTGTAGATAATCAACTTCAGCAGAAACGATCAACTGTTTCAGCAGAAACAAACAATGGTCAGCAGTAACCAGCAGAAACAAACAATGGTCAGCAGTAACAGATACCACCAGGTGGTTACCGGATATCACTTGGAATCGTGTGATCACTTTCCAAAGTAAACTATTCGACCCTAATGCCTGGGTATCACGAATATCTACTTAAGATAAGACCAAATGCAGTTATAGAATTAGGCACAATTCTATAACCCTTGCGCTTATAAGTGCTTAGTGTTTTCTGTGTGTTTCTCATGCATGTTCAGATTTCCTATATATAGGAGGTTACTCTTGAGCTATTCCAATGGAATTATGAGTATTAATCGACCCATTAATAGCCTCATAATTATCCCCATTATAGCCGTTAGTGGTTACATGACCAATTAAACGTGGTCATAAAGAAGTTGTAACTGCCATTTAGCAGTACTTTCCATAAGCAGTACTTTCCACTAGCAGTACTTTCACTTACAGTGGAAATGCAGCCTATCAGTGGAAACACTGCTTATCAGTACTTTCATAGCATCAGTACTTTCACAGTGCTATCAGTTGAAACACTGCCTATCAGTGGAAGCACTGCTTATCAGTGGAAACCACAAGTAGTACTTTCCACAAGCAGTACTTTCACCAACAGTACTTTCACCAAGCAGTACTTTCACCAGTACTACCAATACAAACCACTATAAGAGTCAGGGTGTTCATGGACCTTATGGGTGTACACTCCGTACCTCCTAACCCATTACAAGGTGTGAACTAATCCCACAAGTGCACTAAATTTTCCAACAATCCTCCCCAAATTTAGTTCACTCCCTTTGCATGTAAAATAAACATTAAGAAAAACATGTGCATAAACGAAAATGTCCTGAGGATTGAATTTCCATCTTAGTAATTACACTTTCAAATATTCGAGAATCAGGGTGTTCTAAGAATTGAACCCTTCAACCCATTTGAATACCTGAAGATAACTACACACAAGTTTTCAAACACTTAAAAGCTCCTGACACTATACAAGCCATGTGTCCATATCCAAATTCATAAATGTTGTAAAAGCTAAAAGTCCAAAAGCTTCCTGAAGCGGCAAAACTTCAACATTTACATAGGTGGTTCCTCTTTATTCATGCTCCTGCCAAGCACTTTTTCAAAGATAAGTTAACCATTAAGAAGTAAAGACTTCATCCTCCTTTCAGCAGGTTCCGAGCACAACCTTGGGATGTAAAATAAACATGTGCTCCAGTCCACTGAATGTTCAGCTTTCCACATTGAACTCAGCTCCTAAGTTTCCTCAGGAGGGAGTTGGGTGTCCTAGCATTCAGTGACTAAGTTGGACTTAAACCCATCCCTTTAGCAGACTTTATAACCAAGTCTCTAGCCAGACCCTTCGTCAAGTGATCAGCTAAGTTCTGTTGAGATCTCACAAACTCTATAGATACCACCCCATTCATGATAAGCTCACGAATCATGCTATGCCTGACACGTAAGTGTCTAGACTTACCATTGTACATCTGGCTATAAGCCTTAGCCAATGTAGTTGCACTATCACACCGGATAGAAATAGGTGCTATAGGTTTAGGCCACAATGGAATCTCAAAAAGCAAGTTTTTCAACCATTCAGCTTCTTTACCAGCAGCTGCTAAAGCCACAAATTCAGATTCCATTGTTGAACTGGTAATGCAAGTTTGCTTCTTGGATGCCCAAGAAATTGCACCTCCACCAAGTAGGAATAACCAGCCACTGGTAGACGAATTGTCTTCAGTGTTACTGATCCAACTTGCATCAGTGTAACCTTCCAACACTGAAGGATATCCAGTATATGAGAGACTATAATCCATAGTTCTCTTCAAATACTTCAGTACCCTCTGAACTGCTTGCCAGTGATGAGCACTAGGATTACTAGTATACTTGCTCAATTTTCCCACTGCAAAACCAATATCAGGCCTTGTACAAGTCATGGCATACATCAGGCAACCAATTACCCTAGAATACTCTAGTTGAGATACAGACTTGCCATGATTAGGCATCAGCTTCTCACAAGTATCCATAGGTGTACTCACTGGAGTACAATCAAAGTAATTGAATTTCCTCAGTACCTTCTCAATATAATGAGACTAAGAGATAGAAATTCTTTTACTTTCATGTTTAATCCTTATACCAAGGATAACATCAGCCTCCCCCATGTCTTTCATGGAGAACCTTGATGACAAAAATTCCTTTGTCAGGTCAACCTGATTTTGGTCAGTGCCAAAGATCAACATGTCATCAACATATAGACAAATGATGACTCCTTTACCAGATTCATCAAATTTGCTATATACACATTTGTCAGCCTGGTTAAGAACATAACCACTAGACAAAACCACTTCATCAAATTTTTGATGCCATTGCTTAGGTGCCTGCTTCAGTCCATAAAGAGACTTAATCAGTTTACACACCTTGTTTTCATTACCAGGCATGATGAAGCCCTGAGGTTGGTTCATATAAACCTCCTCTTCCAATTCACCATTCAAGAAAGCTGTTTTCACATCCATCTGATGAATAACCAGATTGTGAATAGATGTCATAGCAATCAGCAGTCTTATGGTACTAATACGAGCCACAGGGGCATAAGTATCAAAATAGTCTATTCCTGACTTTTGTTTAAAGCCCTGAATAACTAATCTAGCCTTGAACTTTTCAATAGTTCCATCTACCTTCATTTTCCTTTTGAAAATCCATTTGCAACCCAGAGGTTTGCAACCTGGTGGTAGATCAACCAACACCCAAGTGTTGTTGCCCATGATGGAATCCATCTCATCATTGATTGCTTCTTTCCATTAAGCAATGTCCTGGGACTTCATTGCTTCTTCAAATGTCTTGGGATCATCCTCAACAATGAAGCAATAGGAGTATTGGTCTGAGACCTCATCCCTTGTACCTTCAACTAAGTATAGTTGAAACTCAGGTCCAAATGACTTTGGAGTCCTGACCCTTTTGCTCTTCCTGAGCACAGGTTCAGGTTGTTGAACCCCAACCTCATCAGGGACCACTGATGGTTCATCATCAGGGACCTCTGATACACCAGTGTCATGAGTTCCATTAGGAATCCTCATACTTGGTCTAGGGACTGATGAGAATCTATTCTCATCAAAGTCAGCATCCCTTGATTCAATTATTGAGTTAACTGAAACATGTTCATTAGGTTCAATAACATAGAACCTAAAAGCCTTGGAATGCTCAGCATATCCAACAAAGATGCAGTCAATGCCTCTTTCACCCAAAGTCTTTAGCTTTGGATCAGGGAGTCTTACAACAGCCCTACAACCCCAAACCTTGAGATAGTTCAGGTTGGGTTTCCTTTTAGTCCAGAGTTCATAAGGGGTAACCTTGTTCCTTTTTTTGGGAACCCTATTTAACAAATAGCAAGCTGTTAACATAGCTTCACCCCAGAACCCTTGACTCAGTCCTGAATAGGACAACATGGAATTAACCATCTCCTTCAGCACCCTGTTTTTCCTTTCAGAAATACCATTTTGCTGAGGAGTATAAGGGGCAGTCGTTTCATGGATTATTCCAACAGACTGAAAGTACTGAGTATCCATGTACTCACCTCCCCTATCAGTCCTTAATCTTTTGATCAAAGACCCAAGTTGTAATTCAACTTTTGTTTTAAACACTTTGAATTTATCTAATGCTTCATCCTTGGTATGTAACAGATAGACATAACAAAATCTAGAAGCATCATCAATAAATGTCACAAAGTACTTGTTATTCCCCAAAGAAGGAGTGGCATGCAAATCACACAGGTCACTGTGAATAAGCTCCAAGATCTTAGTCTCACGACTAACACCCTGAAAGGGTTTCTTGGTTATCTTGGTCAATATGCAAGTTTTACACTTTTCAGTGTCCATGTCAAAAGCAGGGATTAAACCATCCCTAGACATATCCTGCATTCTTTTATAGTGAACATGACCAAGTCTAGCATGCCAAAGGTTAGAATCAGTCTGATCATAAGTGGTCACAAAAGCTGAAATAACACTGTCAGTGGTAATATTAAGCCTGAACATTTGATTACATAAATAACCAAAACCAATAAAAACACCACATTTAGAAAGAACAAATTTATCAGATTCAATAACTTGTTTATATCCATGATTATTCAAAACACTACTTGAAACCAAGTTTTTCCTTATATCAGGAACATGAATAACATTAAACAAAGTTACAATCTTTCCAGAACTAAACCTAAGAACTACACAACCACGACCATGCACCAAGGTTGTTGACTCATTTCCCATGTGAAGAATAGAACCATCATTCAGTGACTCATAAGTCTTGAACCAGCTTCTATCTTTACACACATGAACTGTTGCACCAGAGTCAACCCACCACGCAACATCATCATCCTGCACATAAAAAGATTCAGATACATATGTAACATAATAAATCTGAAAAGACTTATTAAACATATTCTGACCTTTCAGTGAGTTGGCTGAACCACCACTCCCTGAACCATTAGTGCCTAATCCATTGGCTTTACCACCAATTTTAACACCCTTGCAGTCCCTTTTAATGTGACCAGTCTTGCCACATTTCCAACAAGTAGGTGTTGCCTTCTTGTTAGGATCTGCCCTTGTGTTGTCATGATACTTGCGTTTGCCTTTGTTGTCATTGTACCTGGTGGAGTTGTTATGCTCCACCATATTGACAACAGATGGTCCAGCAGCATTGCCACTCTTTGGCTTGTCATTATCCTGCACTTTGAGAGATTCCTCAATGTGCAGATGACTGCCCAACTCAACAAGAGTTAACTCCTCCTTCATATGTTTCAAGGTATGCTTGAAATCTTTCCATAAAGGAGGGAGTTTGTCAATGACATAAGAGACTTTGATAGCCTCATCCATGTTCATTTGGTGTTGTGTAAACCTTCCAAGTATTCCAAGAAGTTCATTGTATTGTTCCATAACTGGTCTTGAATCACTCATTTTGTAATTTGTGAAATTACTAACAAGGAACTTCTTACTTGATGCATCCTCAGCCATATATTTGGCATCCAAGAAATCCCACAGTTCTTTGGAAGATTCAAAGTTCTGATAAATATCAAACAAAGAATCAGACATACTATTCAGAATAAGACCTCTGCATATGTAGTCATCATTCTCCCACTTGCTCCTCCTCCTAATCTACTCCACAGTAGCATCATCACCATCATCAGGAATTGGAGTAGTCAGCACATAGACCACACTCATGCTTGACAGTAAGAAGTGCATCTTCTTCTGCCACCTCCTAAAGTCCACCCCTTCAAACTTGTCCAGCTTAGCAAAGTTTGAAGCCATGTGTTTCATTGCAGCAGTTGCCATTGATTATCACAAAATAGTTTACTTTGATTGTTGGTGGTTATTCGTCCCAAATCAGGGTGTAGATAATCAACTTCAGCAGAAACGATCAACTATTTCAGCAGAAACAAACAATGGTCAGCAGTAACAGATACCACCAGGTGGTTACCGGATATCTCCAAAGTAAACTATTCGACCCTAATTCCTGGGTATCACGAATATCTACTTGGGATAAGACCAAATGCAGTTATAGAATTAGGCACAATTCTATAACCCTTGCGCTTATAAGTGCTTAGTGTTTTCTGTGTGTTTCTCATGCATGTTCAGATCTCCTATATATAGGAGGTTACTCTTGAGCTATTCCAATGGAATTATGAGTATTAATCGGCCCATTAATAGCCTCATAATTATCCCCATTATAGCCGTTAGTGGTTACATGACCAATTAAACGTGGTCATAAAGAAGTTGTAACTGCCATTTAGCAGTACTTTCCATAAGCAGTACTTTCCACTAGCAGTACTTTCACTTACAGTGGAAATACAGCCTATCAGTGGAAACACTGCTTATCAGTACTTTCATAGCATCAGTACTTTCACAGTGCTATCAGTTGAAACACTGCCTATCAGTGGAAGCACTGCTTATCAGTGGAAACCACAAGCAGTACTTTCCACAAGCAGTACTTTCACCAACAGTACTTTCACCAAGCAGTACTTTCACCAGTACTACCAATACAAACCACTATAAAAGTCAGGGTGTTCATGGACCTTACGGGTGTACACTCCGTACCTCCTAACCCATTACAAGGTGTGAACTAATCCCACAAGTGCACTAAATTTTCTAACAGCTAGTTCAAACTGCTATCATTAAACCCCCATTTGTTGAGAACTGGTCTCTTGCTCACTAGAGGTGGTAAAATGGCAGATCTGTCAAAGCAGGACATGTTGGGTTATCTTGATTGACAGCTTTGTATGAAGTCTAAAAAAACTTTATAGATGATTAGTGTCAAATTTGGCTATGAATGCTATATAATTTCTATAATAACCAGGTTTTGTGAGTAAAGGGTATAGAAGGTTTTATGCGATAAAAGTTCCCTTTAGGAGAATTTTGATCAAGCTGTTTCTGATTAAGCTATTTTTTTGGTTTTGGCCTGTAGCAGATAAAACATAGCTGTAATTGACATGTGTAACCAGTATTTGCATGCTAATTACTTCCACTTTGTTACCTTGTGCATTTTTTCTGTAATTGAGCTGCTTAAAGCTGATTTCATATTTGAGACATTATCCCTTTTATAGATGTCGATAAAATATATGACAGCCATAGAAAATCTTCTTTGTAGAAGGCCATCTCTACCGATTCGATGGAAGCCATTGGAATCCTACATACCGACAGAGGTAGGTCACTACAACATTCGTCGCTTTCGCAGGCGACGTTTAAGGGCTTTCGCCGGGGACATGTCCCCTACGAAACCTTTTCTCGAGGACATGTCCCCGGTAAAAAGACCCTGGAAATACCTTCTCGGGAATACTTTCCCCGGGGACTGTTTGTCACTTTTATCGGGGACATGTGGGACCCCCCAGTCGATTGTCGCCGGTCAAATTTGTCCGACGTGTCATCCATTTTCGCGGTGACGAGTCCCCGGGGAAACTATTTTTACACTTTACTTGAAGTATCCTAATTACGTCATTAGTTAATTTTTCCCGGAGACCCGTCCTCGGGGAAACTATTTTCAAACTTTAATTACAGTATCCTAATCACGTCATTAGTTCATGTTTTCTATTTTTTCCTGAAAATTCCGGAAAAAATCTACAACCTGTTTGCAAACATAGTTATCCTTTTCCAAAATCATGCCAATCATAACACAAATTCGCTAAACATAATATCATATATACCCATCAATCGCTAACATAGTTATCCTTTTCCAAAATCGCCAAAACGGTTCCTAAACCGTTAACGCATGATCATCTACAAAACTATCCAAAACTACCTATCCGCAAATGGTCCAAAACTATACGTATAATCCATTTACGGGAATCCTAGCACATAATGCACATAAACGACATAATAATCCATGTTATTCTGTACAAACGTATCCAAAATGTGTTAAAGTAACATAAATCGGCATCTCAAACCCCACTACCCCCATTACCGTCCTCGGTATCTCTAGACTCGCCGGATGGAGTAGCACCAGATCCCGACCCACCCTCTCCAGATCCCGACCCACCTGGTGGAGTAGCACTTGACCCACCTGGTGGAGTAGCACTTGATCCTGGGGCGAACTATATTCGCTCCTGCCAAGCCGGGAATGACCTCACAAAATCCATGACCTGCTCCATCTGAGTCCTCTGTGTAGCTAGCTCCTCGGTCTGTTTCTGCACTGTTTCCCGCAGTGAGGACACATCCGCTGCATCACAAGGTCGAGAGGTGCTAAAGGTCTTCTTCACTCCACCGCCGGGTAAGACCTGACCTACACCAGGAATATGACCGCGCTGCTTACCACCAATCACGGTACGCAAAATCTGACGGTCAGTCATGCGAGTCCCATCAGAGGTGCTCTCTTCCCGCATCCGCAACATCTCGTTCTGTTTAGTTACAAAAAAACAAGAAAAGTAATATATAAGTCGTGATGCATTATATATCATCAAAATGGGTGACTTTTAAAATAAATTATACTTACATATCTAGCCTCAGATAACGAGGACTCAAAGACATCGCCCCTCGTATAGTTCAGACGGTAAAGCTCTATCAAGTCTTCTCCGACCGCCGCGTCATCCTCGCTGGTCAACTGTTTAGAAATAAAATCAATAACGACACACCAAACACCATGTATATATATAAATAAAATGATTAAATAGTTTCTTACGAAGTTATGGCGAATAGCAGCATACGACTGAGATCCGTGAAGGCTAGAGCTCGTGTTCGCCATTCGGTTTTGTCGATTCACCTCTGAGATCTTCTGCTTCTTGGGGTCTGTCCAAAGCTTAACCTGCGTATTTTAAATTATAAAAACTATTATATAAATGAAATATTATTATTATTATAAAGTGTCGATCCAGAAATTTACCAACGCATCCCAATCCTCTGGCGTCTTGTTATCTGGATGCTTTCTTTTGATCTCCTCAATTTTCTCCAGCCCCCACCTGCTGCCGTAAAGTTATATTTTTTGTACCGATATTTGTTGTCGTCGTATCGTTTTTGGAGATAATACTCGATACTGTCAACAATCTTATCTCCATTCGGGCCAGCAAGGTGTGTGTCGAGATCAAAGTAGTGCTGCAATAAAATATAAATAAAAAAATATACAAGTTTTAAATAAACAAACAAGTTTGAATAAATATACAAATTTAAATAAAGGTTAAAAAAAACTTACGTGTAGATACTCATGGATGTGGGCCTTGGCCGTTTCGGGAACCTTATCCCATGAATCGCAATACATGGGAATCGAGTCCCGTAACACCTCCCCAACATAGTTGGAGAACCAAGAAGAGTGAGGGCCCACGTGTGTCCAAAACCCCTCCGGGTTGGGCCGAAATTCGATCGACACAGGACGACCATCCAGTGCCCTCTTCGCCTTCAGTGCCGTGTTCTTCGTGGGACCACGCACCACCTTACCACCTTTCCCAATTTTGGCATTTGGGTCTGCAGCTTTTGATTTAGAGCCTACAAGTAATCAAATTCAAGTGATGATGACATAAAATAACATTTTATCAATTTAAAATAACATGTAATCAAATATAGTTTAGTAAAAAATAATTCAGAAATTCTTACGCTAGCAATTGCTGCCTATCCTCCTCGAGGGACCACGAGGTGGCGAATTACCTCCGTCGCCACCGTGAGACCTAGCTACAACATCTGCCATCTGTTAAACGAACGTAGAAATTAGTGAAGAAACATATATATAATTAAATAAATGATTAAATAAATAAATAAACAAACAAACAATGTCGGGCTGGTCTTTTTTCTTTCTTTTTATTAAACCATATCAATTTTCACCTGGAAGAGTTGCACAAGAGAGTTCTTAGAATAAAAGTGATAACAATACTAGTATACTAGTAAAAAAAACGCATACAGCATAAATAGGTAGCCTACAATCCTACATATGCCCAATCAGTATCTTAAAGTGACACATATAAATGGAACACTGTTAACTACATACACCTTTTATTATCAACTATCAACACATATACCATCATAATTGCAATAACTTAAGTAGTTATAGAGGTAAAGAGAACAATTTGAAACAAACCAGAACCAAATAAGTTCGATTCCATCAACACAGCAATAACCATATAACCAAACCAACTTTCATTTTCTGTTTGTAAAACTTCAACAATGATGTCACTATGTTCGTACAAGTTTTGTACTATTTCATTCTTGGGGCAGGAAATAAACAAGCAAAACGCACCCCTTTAGGGGATGTATTGCAACAGAAAAACACCCCTGTTGGGGCTGTGTTACAGCAGACAAACACCCCTCTGGGTGGCTGTGTTGCAGTGAAGCCGTATACTTTTTAGCTGGAACTCGATTACCCTTGTGCCAAATTTCACAAGCTCCAGAAATGGAAACAGAGTGTTATGCTAAGCTATAAATTTGTCATTTAACAGCAATAACTATAAATTTTGCATACCCTACTCATATTAACAGGAAGCTAAAAAAATACATATATATTCAAAAATAGGGAGCTACAAACTTTCGCCGGTGACATGTCCCCGCTAAAAAAAATAAACAAAAAAAAATAATAAACATACCTTTTGGTCTCGGCTCACGGTTGTGGTCTCGGCTCGGTCTCGGCTCACAGTTATTGTTGGTCACACCACAACTACTGTACCAAAAAAATAAATAAAAAAAAAATTATAAATTAACAAAAAAAAAATTAACAATTAACAATTAACAATTAACAATTAACAATTAACAATTAACAAATAACAAATAACAACAATTATAAGAAAAATAAAAAAAACGAAAATAAAAAAACTAGCAAAATTAAAAATTAGCAAAATTAAAAAAAATGTGTACCTGGTCTCGGATGTTGTGAGAGTATAGGGGAAGAGAAACAATTAAATAATGAGAGGGTTTGAGAAAAGAATTAAACAATTAGAGGGTTGAGAGTAGTAATGGAGGTGGTGCACAGTGGTGCAAGTGTGGGGAAGAGTAGATGTGGTGGTGGTGGTGGTGTGAGAGTAGCAGTGGTGGTGGTGGTGGTGTGAGAGTAGCAGGGTGCTGTGTTGAGAGGAGGAAGAAGAAGGGTTTTTGGTTTTTTTTTTCCCCGAGTGAGACCAGATCTGCTAATAATTGAGGTTAATTTTTCTTTTCACCTTTTCCCAGGGACAACTCCCCGGAGAAAGTTTTATTTGTCTTCTTGTGAAACTTTTGACGGGGACAGGTCCCCGGGGAAACTTATGGCGGGATAAAGCAAAAATGTGGGGGGAAATTGAAAATTTATTTCCAAAACTTTCCCAGGGGACATGTCCCCGGGAAAAGGTTTATATATAAAATTAAAACTATCATTTCTCCTCGCCCGTCCGTTCGATTTTTGTAGTGGTAAGCATTCTCTTCCTCAGAGCCTTCAAAATAAACCAAGTACTTCGACCCGATTTTCTCCCAAATCTTCCCGAACCACCACTCGTCGTTGTCGAATGCATCAAGCAACTAGCAAAGAAAATAATTAGGATAAGAGGTCGAAACTGTAATTTGTGGGATGTAGGGGACCTCATGATCGATATTGTGATTTTGTGGCGTCTATACTTCCTTAATATTGACAGTAACTAAAAGAAAAACAACCCTAATTAAGAACGTGTAAATCGGAATGAAATAAATGTAGCGTGAATGTTGCCTTACAAAATTATTTGTGTTGATATCTCATTAATAACCCGGGAAAAGGTTTAATTATAAAATTAAAACTAATCTAATTACTTTTAACTTAGGTGCTATGGTATACGTATCATGTTAAACGAGCGAGTATATGTGATATTGGTATATGTATCATGTTAAACGACCAAGTATAGGTGCTATAGCATACGTATCATGTTAAACGACCGAGTATAGGTGCTATGGTACACGTATCATGTTAAACGAGCTAGTATATGTGCTATTGGTATATGTATCATGTTAAACGAGCGAGTATATGTGCTATTGGTTTATGTATCATGTTAAACGACCGAGTATAGGTGCTATGGTACACGTATCATGTTAAACGAGCGAGTATATGTGCTATGCTACACGTATCATGTTAAACGAGTGAGTATATGTGATATTGGTATATGTATCATGTTAAACGAGCGAGTATAGGTGCTATTGCATACGTATCATGTTAAACGACCGAGTATAGGTTCTATGGTACACGTATCATGTTAAACGTGCGAGTATATATGCTATTGGTATACGTATCATGTTAAACGAGCGAGTATATGTGCTATTGGTATACATATCATGTTAAACGACCGAGTATAGGTGCTATGGTACATGTATCATGTTAAACGAGCGAGTATATGTGCTATGGTACACGTATTATGTTAAACGAGCGAGTATATGTGCTATTGGTATACGTATTGTTGGGAATTACAAGTTTGAGTTGATAAAGACAAAAAGAATGAAACAAGAGGGACTTAATATGACAAGAAGGAAACCTACTAAAAGATGGAAGGGCTTGCTTGCAATGGAAGTTTTATTATTTAGTCCTTATCCTCTAGTATATAAAGAGGACATAGGTGTAGGTTTTTAATTAAGTCTTCCAATAATGTAGTCGACTAAAAGGTGTGTGTTTAGCCTAGACGTTAGGGGAGAACGTCTAGGGTATTAGATTTAGATTAGTGTGTCCTAGGCGTATGTTCATGTAAACGCCTAGGTTATTAGTTTAGTTAGTAGACGTGTTCTTATAAACGTCTAAGATTATTAGAGTATTAGTGAATGAAAAACCTTGTTCAATAACAAAGTATTGTTTTGATTATTCCGCTGCGTATTGTGTTTATTATCTTTGTTATTGATCCCTAGTTGAGCTTATAAACGATCTTATCAATTGGTATCAGAGCGGGGAGCTCTTGATATAGGGAATCACAAGGTTTTAAGTTGTCGAAGAAAGCAGTTTTAAAGCAGTTTTGAAGATGTCTATTGTCGAAGAAAATTTTTATTGGTGTCGTGTTTATTAAAATTTTTACTGAAGTCAACAAAAGTAGCTACGGAAAAAAAATTGTAACGACAAGGTTGAGAGAATTATTATAAATTGGTCGGCGCATGAATGATGAATATTAATTCTCACAAGTCAAGTGCACGTGGGTCCTTAACATGTTTGTTTTATACTGCTCATGATATTCGCCTGGTCCTTGGTCAAACGAATTATGATATATAGTACATGGTTGCGTGTATTAATTTTAAAAGAGGATCACATGGCTTGGTCAAAGGAACAAAGTTTTTATTGGTCAGTGCATATTGTTTGATTAAAGGAACATGATTTGATCGGATGGTAGAGATTTTGATTTGGGTTTCAATCTGCTGTGACGCATGGATTGAGTCAAGATGGACCTAAATTATTTGCACATGGGACCCGTGAATATGTATTATGCGTATAAGTGATCAGATGGATTAATGCAAAGTACTGTTCGAGTTTTTGAAAGTACTGCGGATGCAACGTATTGTTGGAATTTTTCGAAAGTACTGGTAATTTTTTTTTTTTTTTTTTTTTTTTTTTTTTTTTAAAGTACTGCTGCTGCATAATTTTTTAACAGTACTGCTGCTGAGGTTATTCAAAGTGCTGCTTGAGTTCTTATTAAGGTACTGCTTCGACAATGATGAAAGTACTGCTGATCGTGAAAGTACTGCTACTGCTTATATGAAAGTACTGCAGATTTTGATGAAAGTACTGCTTCTTCCCAACATACTGTTCATGCTTTATTACACGAAGATTTTTGATTTAAGGGGAAGTTGAGCATGATTTTTGGAGACACACACAGAATGGTTATTTGGTTCACACACAGGAAGAAGTTTTTGTTCTTAAAAGGATTTAAAAAGGCTCGTTTTGGAGATTTATTGAAGAATTGATTACGAAGAGGATTATTTATCACTTATTTGAAGGTGAAGTGGAATTACTTGGTTTGTGTTCTTATCATCTAGCTTGATGAATCTAGCAATGTGTGATTTTTCTTATAATGCTCTATGCACACATTGTCTATCACTTGAAGGAGTTACATTGTAGTGCTCAGTGTCTCATACTAGTTGAGGATTCTTTTTCAAGGGATTGCGGTCTACTTATATTGGTGGTTCGTATAAGTATGGAGTTCCGTGGATTGTAAAAGATTTAAGACGCAAGTTTGGGAAATTTTACTTCTTCATCAAGTTCGTTATATTTGGTGTTCTTCACAAAGTGATCATTACATAAAGCCTACAGATTTTGAAGAATCAAGAAGATGGTTAACATATGGTTTTTAGGAGAAGCTTATTGTTAAAAGTTTAATCATCTACATGCATCACTCAAGGGGAAGTTGTTGATTTTTACTACTGTTGATCATTATTACTACTGCTAGTTGAAGTTTTCTACTGTTTTGGATCCATTTTTCTTATGATGCGTAATGGTGGGCGATTTGAAACATTGGAAGTCTTAGATTGGAAGTATGATATTGGTTCGTGGTGGTCAAGATCATTATTTTCATACGTTCCCCATTTAGATAATAACAAAAAGGGGAAGAGATGTTTGAGTGACATGGCATGGATTAAGGGGAAGACAAAGGAAGACATACTTGTTTCATTCATGGCGAGATTTATTGATCTCAATTTCTCTACTTCGTCTAGGGAAGTTCGTTCAAGAATGGTTTTGTCATTATCAACTAGGGGAAGATTGTTGGGAATTACAAGTTTGAGTTGATAAAGACAAAAAGAATGAAACAAGAGGGACTTAATATGACAAGAAGGAAACCTACTAAAAGATGGAAGGGCTTGCTTGCAATGGAAGTTTTATTATTTAGTCCTTATCCTCTAGTATATAAAGAGGACATAGGTGTAGGTTTTTAATTAAGTCTTCCAATAATGTAGTCGACTAAAAGGTGTGTGTTTAGCCTAGACGTTAGGGGAGAACGTCTAGGGTATTAGATTTAGATTAGTGTGTCCTAGGCGTATGTTCATGTAAACGCCTAGGTTATTAGTTTAGTTAGTAGACGTGTTCTTATAAACGTCTAAGATTATTAGAGTATTAGTGAATGAAAAACCTTGTTCAATAACAAAGTATTGTTTTGATTATTCCGCTGCGTACCATGTTATTAATCTTTGTTATTGATCCCTAGCTGAGCTTATAAACGATCTTATCACGTATCATGTTAAACAAGCGAGTATATGTGCTATTGGTATACGTATCATGTTAAACGACCAAGTATAGGTGCTATGGTACACGTATCATGTTAAACGAGTGAGTATATGTGCTATTGGTATACCTATCATGTTAAACGAGCGAGTATATGTGCTATTGGTATACGTATCATGTTAAACGAGTGAGTATATATTCTATTGGTATATGTATCATGTTAAACGACCAAGTATAGGTGCTATGGTATACGTATCATGTTAAACGACCGAGTATTGGTGCTATGGTACACGTATCATGTTAAACGAGCGAGTATATGTGCTATGCTACACGTATCATGTTAAACGAGCGAGTATATGTGATATTGGTATACGTATCATGTTAAACGAGCGAGTATAGGTGCTATTGCATACGTTTCATGTTAAACGACCGAGTATAGGTGCTATGGTACACGTATCATGTTAAATGAGCGAGTATATGTGCTATTGGTAGACGTATCATGTTAAACAAGCGAGTATATGTGCTATTGGTATACGTATCATGTTAAACGACCGAGTATAGGTGCTATGGTACACGTATCATGTTAAACGAGCGAGTATATGTGCTATGGTACACGTATCATATTAAACGAGCGAGTATATGTGCTATTGGTATACGTATCATGTTAAACGAGCGAGTATATGTGCTATTGGTATACGTATCATGTTAAACGACCGAGTATAGGTGCTATGGTACACGTATCATGTTAAATGAGCGAGTATATGTGCTATTGGTATACGTATCATGTTAAACGAGCGAGTATATGTGCTATTGGTATACGTATCATGTTAAACGAGTGAGTATATATGCTATTGGTATACGTATCATGTTAAACGACCAAGTATAGGTGCTATGGTATACGTATCATGTTAAACGACCGAGTATAAGTGCTATGGTACACGTATCATGTTACACGAGCGAGTATATGTACTATTGGTATACGTATCATGTTAAACGACCGAGTGTAGGTGCTATGGTATACGTATCATGTTAAACGAGCGAGTATATGTGCTACTGGTATATGTATCATGTTAAACGAGCGAGTATATATGCTATTGTTATACTTATCATGTTAAACGACCAAGTATAGGTGCTATGGTATACGTACCATGTTAAACGACCGAGTATAGGTGCTATGGTATATGTATCATGTTAAACGAGCGAGTTTATGTGCTACTGGTATACGTATCATGTTAAACGACCAAGTATAGGTGCATTGGCATACATATCATGTTAAATGACCAAGTATAGCAACGACAAGAACAACAACAACAACAACAACAACAGCAACTACAAGAACAACTACTACTTTGATTAGCAACAACAAGAAGAACAACAACAACAACAACTACTACTACTACTACTACTATTACTACTACTATTACTACATACGAAGATTTTCCATGTCACCTAACAGCTCACGAAGTAATGCATCCGACTGACATACGTGGTCGTCAGGAATCGTTGCCATTTCAAGTTTGGCCTCAAGCACCCTTATTCTTGTCCTCTAGCACATGTTTTTGTGTTTCCATCAAGCTTATCCTAAGATAATTTTCATGGAAGCTCGAGCACTCTGTTGGTGCAGAGATTGTTCTTAAGTACTCGTCAAATGCATCCTTCCACATAAAATATCCGCATCCATTATATTTTCTGGGCTGTTACATAATAAGAAAATTTTAAGATTTACAACCCAATTATTTGTATATTTACATAAATAGAAAATGTATGATTGTTCACCTTTGACAGAGGACATGAATAATATTGTCGTCCAGATGAACAATTTTTATGTGATGTTCTTAATTTTATATTTCCTGCTCCACAAGAACACATAAAAGGATTAAATTACTCCATCTCAGGTTTTGAAATTTGTGTGAAGATCAGATATGGTAGAAATTTTTGAAGATAAGATATGGTGGTTTTGAGGATATGTGAAGATAAGAAATTTGAGGATAAGATATGGTATATAAAGTGTAATTACTTTGGATAAAAGTTTTGCCGGGGACATGTCCCCGGCAAAAGGTTTGGCGGGAATTTTCCCGCGAACAATTAACACGCTTTTGACTTTGGCCAATTATTGGTGAAAGATGAAAATACTTTCTAAGGGGACAGGTCCCCGGAGAAACCCTGCGTTTAATTTTGACTATCCGGTCAAAGTTTCATAAAAATCAAAGTCCCTTTCCCCAGGGACGTGTCCCCGTGGAAAGTCTGCGTTGAAAATTTTATATCAAGTCAGCGAATTCATGTGCCACGTCAGATTCAATTTTGTGGTTTAGTGACTTTCGCCGCGGATTTTGTGTCCCCGGCGAAAGCCTCCTCGCCCATCCATCCGATTGTTGTAGTGGGTACCAATTGAGCCAAAGCTCTTTGGTCCTAATGCCCCATAAATAATAGACTCTCTATACTTACTATAATACTTTAGCTTGACCATCAATCTCATGGTTGCCAAGGCGCTAGACATTATTTTAACCGATGGTCCGGAGCGGGGTTTGTTTTTGAATGTCGATAAGACCGGACTTTTCTGGCCCACGGAGGACCCCAGAAACAGGGTGGAGGGTGTGTTTCCTATAAATATCTCCCGTCCAGTGAATGGTGTCAAACTACTTGGCGGTTCAGTTAGTTTGGATGAAAGCTTTTGTCAGGAGCTGGCTTTGAAAAGGGTTTCTAAAACTATCTTGCTATTGGAAGTTATTCTTAAAATTAATGACCCCCAATGTGAGCTCCTCCTCCTCCATAATTGTGATGGGGTTGCGAAATTATCTTATGCTTTGAGGACATGTCCCCCTTTGTACATTCGAGAGGCCAAAGTCCGGTTTGATCAGATGTTACGGGCCTCCTTGGAGAAGATCATTATAGCCTCCAGACCGGGGTTTGGCGACTGGCAGTGGCGGCTTGCCACCCTCCCAATCAAGATGGGTGGACTGGGCATCCATGCGGCATGTGACATCATCCAATATGCTTTCCTCGCCTCTCGTTTACAAACTAATGATATGCAGGACCGGATTCTGGTAAAAACGGGTATTAATTCTCATGGTCCTTCGTTTCAGCATGCTCTTGATATTTTTAACAGTGCTTGTAACACGGACTTGCTCTCTGTCACCTCTGACGCTCCTGCCCCTCATATGATGAAAACCTTGGCAAAGTGTTACTTTGGTGTCGTAGAGAAAGATCTTGTTTCCAAGTATGCGTTAAGTCCAAGGCAAGTGGCTATCCTCAGTTGCACCCGAACTCCACATGCACAAGACTTCCTATTCACTATACCTATTGATGGATTAGGCCAAAGGATGAATCATCGCCAATTTCGTTCGGTATTGTGTTATAGGCTCACTATACCTATGTTTTCTGAAGGCAGCCCTTGTCCGAGATGCAAACATCGCATGGACCAATGGGGAGACCATACAGTTCATTACTCCAGTGAAGTAGGTGTGAAATTTTGGCATAACCTGGTGCGTGATGTTCTTGTCGACATATGCTCCAAGGTTGGGATTTGGGTGAAAAGGAAGCCCCATTGGGGTTTCTTTTGAGGGACGGGAATGAGTTACGGCCGGCAGACTTGCTCTTATTCAACTGGTTCCAAGGTAAGGACACATGTTTGGATGTCACTGGGATCTCTCCTTTTGCGGGCATTGATGCAAATTTATGGGCTCCAGGGGTAGCCTTACGTAACGCGGTGGTGGAGAAGAAAAAATATATATATGTCCAAATGTGAAGAAAATGGCTACGAGTTCGTTCCTTTCGCTTTTTCTACTTTCGAGGAGCTGGATGTGGAAGCCTTGGATACACTTTCACGTATCAAGACTATTGCCGTCAGCCACTCGAATAATGCCAAAAGTGGGGCTTTTATTTTTCTAATGAATTGATGGTTTTCTAATGAATTGATGGCTATAGCTAGAGGAGTAGGGGCCCAGTTAGTTTCTCGTCTCCCTACTAATTTCTTGTAAATCCTATGATTTTCTAATAAAGTGATGTTAAAATAATAATAATAATAATAATAATAATAATAGTAATAATAATAATAATAATAATAATAATAATAATAATAATAATAATAATAATAATAATAATAATAATAATAATAATAATATTAATAAGAGTAAACTACACCATTCGTCCTTGTGGTATACGTTGACCATCAAGTATCGTCCTTTGACCAAAACAATTGCACCGTTGGTCCTTAACTGCGAAACGTTACTCACCGTTGGTCCCTCACCCTAACTGGTGTGAGTAACGGGCGTTAAGGCTTTTTAAGTGGATGGTATATTTGTCTTTTCCCACCCACACCACTTTTCCCACCCACAAGATTTTTCCCGCTTCTTTATATCTCATTTCCCACCATATATAACCATCCCATCCCACCTAAATTTTTATTTTTCTTTCTTTCTTCCATTAACGCTTGTATTCACAATAATTGAAGATAACAAATGGTGAATTGTCACTGTGGAAGACGAGCAGTGGTGAGAACATCATGGACCAACATCAACCCAGGACGAAGGTTTTTTGGTTGCCCAGATATGGTGCGCATCATGTTATTTAGTGAGTAAGAACATGGTTTTGAATGCTTTTATGATGTTATTAACTATTATTGTTTAATATTTTTAACAGGGATCAGATTGTCCTTTCCTTGATTGGGTGGATCCCCAATGTGTGCTCGATCTGTTAACATAATACCCAGACTATTGAGATCACTGAACAACCATCGAGGACAAATCCAAGAGTTGCAGGAAGAAAGAGCAAGGATGAAGAAGTGTGCATATGTTTCTTGGGCTCTTTTGTTGATGTTAGTTGTGTACAATCTCTTAACTTAAATTAGATTTTAAGTTAGGTCCTTTAATGGGTGTCTAGTGTAAGTTAAGGTTATTTTGTGGTGTTTAAGTTCTTTTGTGGTGTTTAGTGGATGTTTTGTGGTTTCTATGAATGAATCAAATGAAGCTGTTGGTATTCTTTTTTGTGTTAAATGTATCGAACCAAACCATATGATGAATGTTACCCATTAGCAAATAATGATATTCAATCAGTTAAAAGTCAAAGACTTATGTTCTTTGAGACACTGAATTACAAAAAAGTGACCCATTACCAGAAACTGGAATAGACCCATTACTTGTTTAGTCAAATGGAACCATAACAAGAAAGTGAAATACAAGGCAACTACACATTTGATAAGGTTTTAAAAGGTACCTTTTTGAGGGGTCGTTTAAGCCCTTATTTGATCACTTTTGTATCCGTTATTGCTTCATATCGTTCCTTTTCACTTTTTAGGTCTCTTGAAGGCAAATTGCTGTAATGGCACTTATTTGGACGAAAAGGCGCGATTATACGAAGAAAATGGCCAAAGTCAGAATCGAGACACTCAAAGCTGCTGAAAACATAAGGTGACGGCGTCAGGTGTTTAGTGTGACGCCGTCAGAGGATCTTTGTGACGGGACAGAAGCCAATACTCCCATTTTCAAGTGACGACGTCAAGTTATAAAAGAGTAGGCCATCGCAACTCAGACGGCCTAGATGTAATCTAGACGGCGTCAGAAGCTGAAGATGACGGCGTCACAAGCATAAGGTGACGCCGTCGCAAGTCTAACGTGGCCAAGACGAAACCCTAATGACGGCGACACGACGGGGTCACAAAACATAAAGTGACGCCGTCGCATGTGTAATATTATATATAGAATCCGAATTTTTCAGTATTGTGTGTGTAGTCTTTTGGAGTAAAAACCTAAACCGAACCAAGGCTGTCTTGTACAGTATTTTAGGGTTCCAAACCCTATCTTACACCAAGATAAGTGTTTTACTCCATTAATACAATTATGTCTTTGATTAATTGTGTGTATGCTTGCATGTTTTCCATGTCCGGCTAATTTACTTGTGTGTTTGCTTAGGGAATATGAAACTTAATTATTGAATATTGATTGGTTGTTTCTTATCTTAGTTGATTAATGATCTAGTAATGCGATAGGTCATTCGTTGTGTACTTAATGCTTGATTAAATCTTTGTGAACCTTAGAATATGACTCCTTGAGTAGTTGTAAGCTAAACCATCCAAAGAGTGCCTTAGAGTAAGAGTTTATTATCCCTAGTGGGTTTTGTAGACGAGACCCTTTGGTAAGTTCAAAGAGTTAGGGAACATACGCATACCCTACAACCTTAGACACACAGCGCAACTAAGAATAAGGACGTGACAATTCAACCACCAATAGGAGATATTTAAAGAGTAGTAAAACCTAAGTAAACACATCTTTAAACTATCATACGAGCACACATTAATTAGACATAGACTACATACACCTTAGATTCGATAATTAGATAAGTAGAGTAATCGGTAGCAATACCAACCCCCCCCCCAAATTCAAACCCCGAGATTCGTACCTTTCTTTTCCTTAAAAAATATAAAAAGATAAAAAATAATGTTCCTCAACCACAACCTTAGCGTAGTAACTTCTCACTAGCATTCCTATTCCCCTAGAGAACGATATCAATACCCGTGGCTTACCCTAATACTACACTACAACGATTAGGTTCACTGCCTTGGGTGTTGAAAAACTTGCTCGACGAAAAGGAAGTTCCTTTGACCCCGAACGACGCGTGTAGCGTTATCAAGTTTTTGGCGACGCTGCCGGGGAATAGAATAGCTAGTTAGTAGTCCACCTCGTTTAGGTTTCATTACTTGATTCCTATCAAGTAAACTTTTTTTCTCATTTTTAGCTCCTCTTAGTCTATCCCCCTTCTTCGTGACCTTTGTTCGTAGCCCCATCACTTTTCATCATGGAAGGTGATAACCACCCACCATTTATCAACCCACCACCAATTGACCCGCCAAGAGCCCGTACTCTTGGTGAATACTCAAGACCAAGCCACTCAGGCTATAGGAACACCATTGAGCTTCCCGACCAAGCCCAAACTACAGCCATGCGATCCGACACCATCCGGTTGGTGCAAAACGGATGTGCATTCCGTAGACTTCGTTCCGAAGATCCAAATCTACATCTAAGGGATTTCCTCAAAATTGTCGATTCCATCGACCTTGATGCTACTACTCGGGAGACCACGCGCCTGCGTCTCTTCCAA
Source organism: Chrysanthemum seticuspe (assembly GCA_019973895.1). Taxonomy (NCBI): domain Eukaryota; kingdom Viridiplantae; phylum Streptophyta; class Magnoliopsida; order Asterales; family Asteraceae; genus Chrysanthemum; species Chrysanthemum seticuspe. The sequence goes on along the minus strand of BPTQ01000005.1, from coordinate 352,732,632 downwards.
TTCTCTCTACGGGACCAAGCTAGTAATTGGCTTGAGCAACTTCCCGTCGGCTCCATCTCAAGTTGGGATGATCTTACCTCTCGCTTCCTTGCTCAATTTTTCCCACCGGGGAGAACCACTAAGCTTAGGAATGACATCTTGATGTTCCAACAATGTCAAGGTGAATCTCTCTACGAAGCATGGACTTGATTCAAGGACTTACTTCATAAAGTCCATCATCACGGCTCCAAGTCCAAATTTCTATGATCATGCCAACTTCCCCACCATGCGATCCATTGACCAAGCGGCCGATGGAAAACTTAGTGATCTCACCGCGGAAGAATCATGGGGTATGATAGAGAACCTCGCCCTCTATTACAACGAAAGTTTGGATGACCCCCGTGAGCTGCCCAAAACCGTTAAGGCAATCTCCTTGCCTCCTTCCGACCGTAGGATGATTGAACTTGAAGATCAAGTTAATTTCCTAATGAGTTCCTACGAAAATCCTAAGTCCTCATGTCAAGTGAATAAAATCACTCTATCTTGTGAGTTATGTGGTGGTCCCCATGACACTCGTGATTGCACAAGACTTCCCGAACAAGCTTTTGCGGACTACGCCTCCATGCGTACCGACGGAGCGGGAGAAAAGTGGTACACTTTCAAGCCCGAACAAAACAACTTAGGAAACTCTTACAACCCCTCATGGAAAATCACCCTAACCTTAAGTGGAACCAAAACTCAAGCACACCCCAAAGCTCATCTAGTCCACCTAATAGGTTCAACTCTCTAAACACCGGGAACCCCACTAATCTTGAGGCAATTGCATCTAGATTCCTGTCATCTCAAGAGACTCGATTGACTAAGATTGAAGCCGATTTTAAGCAAAGACAAAGCGAGATGACAAAAAAGCTTGATGCCCTCTTAAAAGCCTTCAATGAACGGGAAGTTGGAGCACTCCCAAGTGACACTATAAAGAACCTATAAGTGAATTCGATCTCGTTGACTTCATGTTTTTGTTCACCATGGGAGAACACACATCCATGCCCCTCACACCCAACGGTTCACTCGGTAAATGCTATCAAAAAGGGTTCCAAGCCATCCAAAAGGTACCAAGGCCCCGCACCGTTGGTGGAACCCACTCTTGAGAAACCCGTCAACCAAGAATCTAAACCTAGTTTAGAGGAGGAGTACAAGGAACTCCATCAAGAAAAACCGATTCTTGAGGTCTTAGCTCATGCACCTCATTATAATGCTTTAAAATAAAAATATGAGTTAGAACTTAAGCTTGGAAAACATGGGTCTGCTTTTGTACGAAATAATTTACCTAAGAAGTTAGACGATCCCGGGCTATTCACTCTTCCGTGTAGGCTTGGAACTTCCAAACCTCTCGACGCTCTAGCCGACTTAGGGTCATGCATCAATCTTGTTCCGTTGTCCCTCCATAGAAGCCTTAATTTAGGTAAAATAGAACCAACAGAAACCATCTTAGGTCTAGCGGACGGTAGTGTTGCACGTCCGGTAGGAATAATAAAAGACATGATAGTACACGTAGGAGAGTTGACTCTTTTGGCCGACTTCCATGTGCTAGACATGAATAAGGACCCGACATGCCCCTTACTAGTAGGAAGAGGATTCTTAGCTACCGCTAGTGCCATCATCGATTGTAAGATGTCCAAAATAGTGGTAGGAGAAGGGAGTGCTAGGTCAATTTACGATGTCAAAAAGCATACGTACTACAAAGAAGAGGAAATCCCACATGAGATTAAGTTGGATAGAGAGCCTTCTAGATATGGACCTTGGATAGATAAGAACCTCATAGGCCCCTAAAGACCTTTTTACCTAGATGAAGCCTTCACTAGTAAAGCAACTTTCCAAGAAAAAGAAATGGCTAGGGACATGGAAGTGAACCCGTTCGAGGACGCCTTAGTATTTAGGAAGATGATCGAGTTCTTAGAAAGCTTGCCCATCAACCTTGTCATGAATAAGTGGAAAGTTGAGAAATATAAACACAAATGGGATTGGGATAGACCGCCTAGTGACGGTAATGGAGAATGGCACATTAGGATAACAATCTATGATCCCGATGGAGAAAAGTTTGAAAAGGCATATCTAACCGAACGTACTATTAGGAGCTTAAATGATAAGTTTGATCCTTATGACATTGTGGAGGATAGGCTTACTTATATAGGTACGTAGGAGCACGACTACGAGTCTAGCTACAAGACTCTTAAATAAAGAAATGCGCTTCGTGGGAGGCAACCCATGCTTAATTGTTTGCTTGTTAGTGTCATATATCTTTTATCGATTGTTTATTCTCATGTTTAAATTTGTAAAAATGCTTTATTTTGTTTTTAACCTCGTCTTAATTGCATATAAAGGTATTTTACATAAGGGATAAGTGTAGGGAGGATTACACACGTTTTCAAAGAAACGTAAACATAAGAATAACAATTCATTAAAAGATATATTTGTGTGTTTGTTCCAGTCAAATGCTTGTATCGAGTCATAATGGATGTTTTGCAGAAATTTTTCTCAGATTCTAAAGATGTAAGTTTTCCAGAATTTTTTCCAGAAAATCGCAGACCAGTTTTTGTCAGGATAACCTGACGGCGTCAGGAAGGAGTAAAAACAACTGATTACTTTTTTCTCATTTTCTGAGCTACTTAAAAAAAATTGGAATTTTCCAGGTCTTAATTTTCCAAAAATTTTGTAAACATCCGTTCCACAAGCATTATATCCTAGTTTAAATCGAGTCTTATATATATTATTACCGCCGATTTTACGCGAAGGTTTCGTTTGTTTCTTCATAGGTGCAGGTTTAATTTATCAAGAAGAAGTTACATCAGATTGGAAGGAGCTTCTCACGCATAAATTCTTCTTGGAAAGAATTTAACCACTACTTCTCACACGGATCCTACCGTGCTAATCAGGGGAGTACTAGTTTCTTTCGTTTTTTGATTACCTTCCGTTATCATAACTTTGATACTTTCGAGGAACATTGGGGACAATGTTCAGTTTAAGTGTAGGGAGGGAAAATAAAACGGGAACTTTGAAACTATGCTTATCCTTGATTATTTGCTTTGTCCAATTGTATTTGTGTAATAAACCATGAGAAAATGTCGGTTAGGGTAATTTTGGCACCAAGGTTAAAATTTTTCATGACATATAGGAGTGGGCCATTAGTTTTAACAAAAGCGTCTCACGGATAGGAAGTTATATGACTAGCACAAAAACCCTTTACCACCTAAATTCCACCAAAAATGTGAGGATCGCCCTTAGATTAGTAGGAATTAAAGCATTCATCTTTAATGCTTAGAGTGTGAACCGGTAGTATATTAGATTCTAGAACTTGTTTTGTGATGCATTCCGAGATCGCTAGTAAGACTACACTTGTGTAGTTAGGAATAACTAAATAATAAGAGGCATTAGGATAACCCTTGTTTGATACCCGTAATATAATTACTTCTTCCACATTGGTTGAGTAATTCCCCCACACCCTTTGCGTTGTACTCATCTTTAGTACATGATACCCCTAGTTAACCCCTCAGAGCCTATCCTTTTAGCGGTTCTCGTGATGTTTCGGTTTTTTCGGAATATCAATGAAGAGCATTGTTTACACCCCACCCCCAAATGTACACCCAAATCGCCTTAGTCTACCTTGTATGCACTCACTTTTAGTGCATTATTGTTATCACCTTAAACCCTTAGTTCAATTATCTAGTTGCTTGCATGAGTTGCTAAGTCGAGTCATATTCTTTGTATACAGTTTTGGGACAATTGGGATTCATGGGAAAAGTTAAAGTTTCTGAAATGACGGGAAGGGAACGTTAAATTCAAATTCCCTTTGTTTGCATAATAATATACCCTAAGTGTTTTGATCTTTTCAATTCGGGTCAAATTAGTGTTAGAGTAATAAAAACTCAAGTGTAGGGATGTGCCTATAAATCCCTATCATTTTGATGTTACCGTAGAGGATGGTAGAGTAAAAGTGTATGAAAAAAAAAAAGAAGGGCTACCATCCTACATCTATCCTTTAATTTTATGTTTGTTTATTTCAGTTAGCTAGAGTTTAGAGTGTCGAGTCTTGGCTTAGCAACGCTATTCTTCGTATGCTTGTAACATAAGAGATTTTTGACTTGCCACCACTATATAGCCTATCCCACCAAACCCTTTGTTTCCCTACCGTAAGCCTAACATTACAACCCTTTAAAGACCTCTTTGATAATCTTTCCTAGGTGCTTACGCCAAAGCGACGGAGGTTTAATCTATTCTCGAGCCTATGGTAATCTATGTACTAGGACCGGTTAATGAGTGTTTATCTTCCATTTCCAATTTGTTATATTTCATATACACCCGAGAGAGATGTGAGCATCCAAACACCCTATGTGAGGTGCTAGTATGTAATTTCCGTGCTTGTTATGACTTTTGCGGGACTTATATGTGTTGTGGACTGTTTTAAACCAATGCTTCATGACCTCTAACTTATAAATTAATTGGCTAAAAGCACATTTGCTTGAGGACAAGCAAATACCAAGTGTAGGGATATTTGATAAGGTTTTAAAAGGAACCTTTTTGAGGGGTCGTTTAAGCCCTTATTTGATCACTTTTGTATCTGTTATTGCTTAATATCGTTCCTTTTTACTTTTTAGGTCTCTTGAAGGCAAATTGCTGTAATGGCACTTATTTGGACTAAAAGGCGCGATTATACGAAGAAAATGGCCAAAGTCAGAATCGAGACACTCAAAGCTGCTGAAAACATAAGGTGACGGCGTCAGGTGTTAAGTGTGACGCCGTCGGAGGATCTTTGTGACGGGACAGAAGCCAAAATTCCCATTTTCAAGTGACGACGTCAAGTTATAAAAGAGTAGGCCGTCGCAACTCAGACGGCCTAGATGTAATCCAGACGACGTCAGAAGCTGAAGAGGACGGCGTCACACGCATAAGGTGACGCCGTCGCAAGTCTAACGTGGCCAAGACGAAACCCTAATGACGGCGACATGACGGCATCACAAAACATAAAGTGACGCCGTCGCATGTGTAATATTATATATAGAATCCGAATTTTTCAGTATTGTGTGTGTAGTCTTTTGGAGTAAAAACCTAAACCGAACCAAGGCTGTCTTGTAGAGTATTTTAGGGTTCCAAACCCTATCTTACACCAAGATAAGTGTTTTACTTCATTAATACAATTATGTCTTTGATTAATTGTGTGTATGCTTGCATGTTTTCCATGTCCGGCTAATTTACTTGTGTGTTTGCTTAGGGAATATGAAACTTAATTATTGAATATTGATTGGTTGTTTCTTATCTTAGTTGATTAATGATCTAGTAATGCGATAGGTCATTCGTTGTGTATTAATGCTTGATTAAATCTTTGTGAACCTTAGAATATGACTCCTCGAGTAGTTGTAAGCTAAACCATCCAAAGAGTGCCTTAGAGTAAGAGTTTATTATCCCTAGTGGGTTTTGTAGACGAGACCCTTTGGTAAGTTCAAAGAGTTAGGGAACATACGCATACCCTACAACCTTAGACACACAACGCAACTAAGAATAAGGACGTGACAATTCAACCACCAATAGGAGATATTTAAGGAGTAGTAAAACCTAAGTAAACACATCTTTAAACTATCATACGAGCACACATTAATTAGACATAGACTACATACACCTTAGATTAGATAATTAGATAAGTAGAGTAATCGGTAGCAATACCAAACCCCCCCCCCAAATTCAAACCCCAGATTCGTACCTTTCCTTTCCTTAAAAAATATAAAAATATAAAAAATAATCTTCCTCAACCACAACCTTAGCATAGTAACTTCTCACTAGCATTCTTATTCCCGTAGAGAACGATATCAATACCCGTGGCTTACCCTAATACTACACTACAATGATTAGGTTCACTGCCTAGGGTGTTGAAAAACTTGCTCGACGAAAAGGAAGTTCCTTTGACCCCGAACGACGCGTGTAGCGTGATCAATATTCTTGAAAACACAGATTCTTGACACATTAACTACTAGTAAAAGAAGTCAACTGCATATTTAAGTGCAACTCCTTGAGTAAAAGAAGTCAACTGCATATTTAAGTGCAACTTCTTGAGTAAAAGAAGTCAACTGCACATTACCATTACCAAACACAAGCCAAATACAAAAGAAGTCTACTGCACATTACCATTACCAAATACAAGCCAAATACACAGATTCTTGACACATTAACTACTAGTAAAAGAAGTCAACTACACATTACCATTACCATTACCAACTGCATCATACAAAATAGCCCAACTGCATCTAAGTTTTGCAGACCAAATACAAGGCATGATCATGACAGACAAGCCATGATCATACAAAGTCATAATCCTACTAAGACCATGTCCAAATACTGATAAGTAGTCATAATCCAAACACAAGAAACTGAAATAAGTATACATAAACAGAAATATCAACCAAGAACAACAACTTTCTTCCTTGGTGGACCTTTCTTCTTCTTTCCATCATCAACTGCAACTCCTTTACCTTTATCAGCATCACTAGGTCTTCTTGCAGAGTTTTCATCTTCCCCAGAAGCACTTCTAGTTTTCCTCTTCTTAACACCTCCATTTGACTTTGATTTTCTTGGTCCAGTGCAAGTCCTTGAGTTGTGACCTTTGTTTCCACACTTGTCACATGTCACAGTCTTGAGTTTCCTTGTCAGCTTGCCATGCTTGGACATATGCACCACATCAATCTCTGCCCTAGACTTCCTCCTTTCCTTTCTTGGTCTTCCAACCTGTGGTTGATGTTTTGGTGGTAGCAGAGTTGTTGGTACATTACACTTAGGCCAATGAACTGGACCTCTGATTGGGTTGATCATGTATGAGTAAACCTTCTTCCATGTATCCAGCCTATTAAATGGAAATGCATTAATAATCCTACTGAATTCAGGCAATGTAACTGAAGTAATGGTACAATCAAAAGAAGTTATTACATACCTATAACATGGATGTACCCATTCCTCTGGTAATCCTACTGTTTGATTGTTAAGTGCCATATTCCAGTTGGTTGCTATGGCATGTTTACAAGGTATCCCAGTTAACTCCCACTTTCTACAGGTACATGTCCTTTGTTCCACATTCACCACACACTGATCATTCCATGGACCACTTACCTCATAATAAAAACCTCCTCCCCAAGTAACTGTATACTTATTTGCTTCATCACAGTTCAACTTCAAAATCTTTGTAGCAGTACGTGTGAGTGGACCTTCACATCTTTCAATCATTTTATTCACATTAACTATTCTTTTCATTATTTTATGTATGCCTTTTATGGTCCTAAAATAATGTGTTTTGTATCACCTATCATAATGCATACTTGAACCTATTTTAAATAAGTTAGTGCAGTGCTGAGGCTATACCTGAGAAATGGCTTCTTGCCCAGTGCTGAGGTGGAATCTTCAATAACCACTCATAAGCAGGCTTGCTAAATGCTTTGAACTCATCCATTGCAAGTTGAAACTCTGGCAATGTTGTTGCTATGGCACATTTCCATAATAGGTCTTTGTAAGCTGCACCACTCCATTGCAGCTTCATATTTTCATGAATGTGCTTGACACAAAATATGTGCAGCACAGGGAAAGCATTAAAAAGCATTAAATGTGAAAAGAGAATCATACATAAAAAGCATTAAATGTGCTTGAAACAGATAATTTACAGTGAAAGCATTAAAAAGCATTAAATGTGCTTGAAAAGCATTAATTTACAGTGAAAGCATTAAAAAGCATTAAATGCAGCACAGGGAAAGCATTAAAAAGCATTAAATGTGCTTGAAACAGATAATTTACATCACATAAAAAGCATTAAATGTGAAAAGAGAATCATAACTTCTGTCTGTCACTAATAAATGTGAAATTGGAATTTCTATAAAGGTCCAAGTCATCTCCCAATTGTGAAAGAAACCATGTCCAAGAATCTATGTTTTCAGTCTCCACAATCCCATATGCCAAAGGGTAAATCCCATTATTTGAGTCAACACTAACAGCAGTAAGTAATTGACCAGGGAATGGACCCTTCATGAATGTCCCATCTAGTCCAAGTATTTCTCTCAATCAAGCCTTGAATCCTTCTTTCAAAGGCCCTAAGCACACATATATTCTTTTAAAAACCCTTGTTGGACATGTATGATCTGCCTCAGCTTGCACCTGAATCTTCACAGTTGTGTTTGGATTGGCTTCCATCAACTCTAATGCATAACTTCTGAGCATCTTATATTGATGAGTATAATCACCTCTAACTTTCTTTTCAGCCTCTGACTTTGCTCTGAATGCTTTTTGTTCTGAAACAGCTAACTCATGCTTCTTTTGTAATTGTTCTTGCACAGCTCTGACAGGTATGTTAGGGTTTGATTGGAGTTGTTAAACAAGTTCTTTAGCAAACCATTTTGATGTGGCATACAAATTGTTTCTGGATTGTAAGCACTTATGAATAGATCTATGAGTTTTCACCTGCCATGTATCACTGTTTTTAATTTTGGATACTAGCAACACCTAGGGATATTTATTGGCATCATCCTCTTTCCTACTTTTAGGTTTTTTACCATTTATTATTCTCTCTTTTGTCTTTTTTGATGGACTAGCACATGCATTAACTGACTCAGACCCATTATCTGGCCCATTATCAAGCCCATTACTAGACCTAGCTTCACATGTGGGCAAAGTTGGTATAATACCCCTGCACACAACCCTCACTCTTTCCTTATCATTTTTTCCATCCTAAGTTCTCTCCTTGTTTCAATTGAATGCTCCTTAACTAGGTCTTTTACTTGTTCCCTATTTCCAAAGTTTTGTCCCACATAAAAGTATGTCTTGTACACCTGGGTTGAAGCATGTGTCTGTTTCCTAATCTGTTTCAACTTCCTTTTTCTCAACCTATCAAGTTCATTTTCTTCATCTGAAGCACTCTCAAAGTAATCATAATCCATAACTTTTATATCCTCTTGTGCTTCTTCATTATCAGATATTTCATCTCTATTCCTACATCCCATGAGCTCAACAGTTTCATCAATGTTGCAACGGAAGTATTCCATGTCAACATCAATCTCTGAAACATAGTTTTCTTCATCCATAATGTAATCACTATCCTGGCTATCATCATCACTAGAATCTGAGTCCTGATTCCCTTCACTATCCTCACTAGAAACAAAAGTTTCATTCCCTACATCATCCATAGTATCAACATCTAATGTAACATTTTCCATACTATTTAGATCTAAATCAACATTTTCAGGTCCATGTTCTAACATATCATCTAAATCAGCAAAAGGATCAACATTTTGGTCTTGTGAAGCTTCATAAGGGTCATAAAAAGAATAAAAATCATTCAGAAATTGACTATCTCCCTGACTAGGTACAACCTTAGCAGCACTACCTTGACCTACATCTTTAGTGACACCACTACCTTGACCTACAATGACACTACTTTGTGTACCTACATTGCCTGCATTCTCATCTCTAATGCATTTCCTAACAACTGGTGTAATACCTGCTTTGGACAAACTTGGTTCATCTAACTCTTCTATCAAAACCCCTTTGTTTTTCATTGCCGAAGTAAAATAAAGGTCATGCATTGTTCTTTCATGCTCAACATATATTTCAATGAATTTGTGACTTTCTTCAACATATTTTGCCAAAAAAAGAACATCTTGGTCACTGGCTAAAGGTTGTAGGCCACTATCTAAATCACCACCAGGTTTAAGAAAATGATAAAACATTATTTTATGGCCATCATTACCTAAGTGTTCTACAATGGCATCCATCTCATGCACATAAAACTCATCAGAGTCTAAGGCTGTGTTTGATAAGCACTTAATCATAAGATTCAGCGCCAAAATAATGAATCGGTCAGAAGGATATGTGTTTGGTAACTTTTTGGTCACTCTTAATGATTCTACTAAGGATGGAATGACTCGGCGGATATGAAATGCAAAATGATTAAGCTACAAATTGTTAGACAAATCTAATATTCAATGGGCCCTTCTATAGTGACTTTAAAATATATATTGGGCGGGGTTATTTTGACGGTTGCTATAATTTTAGATTAACCCTCTTTATGCATCGCGGGCTTGTACGGTATGCATCGCGAACTTGTACGGTTTGACCCAAACCTATGACGTGACCCCATAGGGGGTTCTAATAGTACAACTCATATATATTTATATCACAATAGTACAATACATAGTAGTACCATACCTATTAGTCTATTAACTATGCATTTTATTAGACTTTTATTTTAATGTTTATTTATTTCAATTTTGTTTCTTTCTCTTATTATCTAATTACGTTATGTTATACTTTTTAGCTAGACTTTACACAAATATTGTAGACTTATGGGAATTAATCTAGTGAGAAGAGTTATTGAAATGAGAAGATTGAGAAAAAATCGTAGTCACAAAATTCAAATAAAAAAAAAGAAATAATTGAGAGATGCATATATTTGTTAATTTATTCAGGCATGTATCTCCTTAATGAATATTTCTCATTTGATCCAAAGTCGAAGACTTATTCATAACTTGTACATTACTTGAACAAAATTATACACCTAACTTATAAGCTAAACAATATTTACCCAAAAGTATAATGTATAATTAATTTATCAAAGATAGATGTGATAAAATGATTTTAATAATTAAAAAATAAATCACATGTTCAAAATTTTACGATTGTAATTTATGTTTTCAATACCTCTACCCAGAATACTTGTCAAACAACATGTTTCATTCAGAATCAGTTTTATTCAGAGACTTCAAATCATTCAGACGCTTTTAATCATTCAGCGCTAAATCATTTTGTTTTATCAAACAGCCTCTAACTCATCTACAATATTTGAAAACCCATTAATGTACCTCCTATCAGGTGCTACAGTGAAAGAGCCTCCATAATGCACCCTTATTGAAAACGCAGTACGTACGCCAGCTGAAAAAAAATTATGATTAGGGTTTATTCAATGTTGGAACAAATTAACCATTTTAGACCCAACAAAAACAGAGTATCAGTTACAAGACTTTGGATAAACAAAAAATTGCAAAAAATAAGAAAACTTACCATATGCTACATTAGGATCAAACTCAACATGTGATTCTCATATTACATACCCATGGGTACCACCATTTTTGTGTTATTCAAGCTTCCAGGATGTTGGTGTGTGTTTTTTAGTTTCTGGGGGTATGTGATTGAAATGAAAGGTAGATGAAATACTTAATTGTGGGTGGGAAAAGACAAATATACCCTCCACTTAAAAATCCTTAACGCCCGTTACTCACACCAGTTAGGGTGAGGGACCAACGGTGATTAACGTTTCGCAGTTAAAGACCAACGGTGCAATATTTTTGGTCAAAGGACGATACTTGATGGTCAACGTATACCACAAGAACGAATGGTGTAGTTTACTCTAATAATAATAATAATAATAATAATAATAATAATAATAATAATAATAATAATAATAATAAATAAAATTAATAATAACATTACCAAAGTACTTGTAAAATTTACGAGAACATTTGTTTCATGAGAAAACTTAAAAAAAAACCTTGATTAAAGTCCAAACTGAAAACATTCTCACCACTAAAGGGAAAGCGAGCTTATTTCTTCGGTTTCAAGTATGTCATGACGTCTTAAGATATGTACAATATCAAAAGAGAAATAAAATAATATGAGAATGTCGAAAAAATACCACAGTTTTTAATAAAATTAATTTTTTTAAAGAAAAAACAGTTTTTTCAAAAAAATATAATAAAATTAAAATTTGTTTTTTTTTTAAATTTATTATAATAAAATTAAAATTAAATTTAAAAAAAAAAGTTTTTTTTATTAAAAAATTTAATCGTAATAAAATTAAAAAAATTTTGAATAATAAAACTAAAAAGATTTTTTTTTTTTTTAAAGAGTAAATTACATAAATCGTCCCTGTGGTTTGTATAACGATCGTTAGCCCTCACGTTAGAGAGATTTGCAAGGGAGGTCCTTTTTTGGGACCGGGTCAGATCAGAGACAAGATCCGTAAGATTTGTAAACCACAGGGACGAAACGCGCTAAAAAAAAGTATAGGGACAAGATCCGTTACTTTGACCAAACCACAAGGACGATTTATGTAATTAACTCAAATAATAATAATAATAATAATAATAATAATAATAATAATAATAATAATAATAATAATAATAATAATAGGAACAACTAATTTAATTCATTCCCTGCACTTATGAAAATTGCCAAAAAGCGGATCGTATCATTACTCCTTGCCATAACACACACCTTATCCTAATGTGTGACTTTAAAATTTCCTCTTAATCGTTGTTTTTTCCGGGATCCCATCGTTTGACTTAAAGTTCCGGTTCGTCATAACTTTCATCAACCAACATCACATGTAAAGTTTGACTTGGACACCAACCTGGGGTGTATTTCTTATCACACCGATGACACCAATCCTTTAGCTTTCTTGGCTAATACTCTAGTAGTTCTGAATCAGTTAATCTTTTAAAGTTTTGTCCCTCGAAAGTGGTTTGCTCTATTGTTGAACGTTGTGACCCACCTCCCCATAAGATATTGTTATAGTTCTTGTTCTTATCAATAGAAATTGAGAGCTTGATGGCATAGTGAAGCCATTTTGGTTGCATGCATCACACAAACAGATGTACGAAGCTCAGGTTTGAGTCCATTAATAAATGTGCCCTCCAAAACGAGTTTGTTCCATGATAATATTGTTGAAAACATTCCAATAACCATCTTTTTAACCCTTTCCGAGACCTAAACGGAGCCTTTCCCTTACTCCAGCGATACCATGATAAGGCCGGACCCTCCATACACAAAACCGTAGCCCACAACTAATCCATCTCCTGGGTTTTTTGGATGTCAAAATATCATTCAATATGTTATATAAGCCCATGAGCATCTTCACCCTCAAATATCAGCATCTTTATCTTCATGAAGCGAAAATCAGCCCCAAACGATCATATTCTAGATTCCCATGTATAATGATTTCCTATCTCATTTGAACCGAATCCTACTTGTTGGATCAGTCCTAGATAGATCTTTGAGACGGTTGGAATAAGTAGAATACTTATGTAATCACAAGCAAACTACAAGAGAGACTCTAATAATAAACTAATGTTATGCGGAATATAAACAAAAGAGTTAAAGAAGAATAACTAAATAAAAATGATCCTCTATGGATCTATATTACTAACTATTAAAAGTGTTTTTCCAAGTATCTATTCTTCATATCCGAGAGTTTCTTTTATACTACAAGAAACGCTAATCGACATTTACTAGAAAACGTGTAGAGGAGATATGCATTATCACTTCCTAATATATCTCTTGCATATCCCTTTCTCTAGCAAACTTATAAACATAGACGGGTTTGACTATTACTATAACCCGTAGAAACAAAACTATCAGCAGGAACCAAAATATGCTAATAACAGAAACCATAAAAGTACTATACCAGCAAGAACTATATACCTGCCAGTAGGAACCAAATATACTCTATCAGTAGCAATGAACTATTACAATTTAATAATTCCTAACACTACTTCAAACTCGTTGTTATTATCTTGAAACACAACACCCTCCACCCTGTTTTTCTTCGAATATAATGACCCATTTAAAATCCGGGTGTTCACGAGAAAGCTAAGATCATCGTATTGTGTACTAGTATTCTTTTTCCCATTCTCAGGTTGGATCTTACTTGTGCTAGTGGTCAAGGCTGCCAAGGTCCTCATCGCATTATCCAATCACTTTGTAGTCTCTTCTTGCATCGCCTTGCTTTTTGTTGCATTGCAACGAACCTATCGTTGATTTCAGTATGAAACTGTGCATACTCGATTTCTAGACCCTCGATCTTCTTATTAGCCATTAACACTTTTGTATTTTTAATTTTATGGATGAACAATACCTAGATGAACAGTCCTCTGGTAAAAGAAATTTGGTGCAGAATCTTGCTTTAATGCCAATTTGATGCGAACCAAGACTGAGTTATTATTAAAATATTAATAGATCGAAATAAAGTTCAAGAAAGTCCCTACTTTAGAGATGTAGGTGACCTCCCAATGTCTAACAACTCCAAAATATGCATACCCAAAACGTGTAACCCTAATACCACATAAATAATAGAGACTCTCAATACTTACCATAATATTTTAGCATGGCCCACCAAGCTAATACATATAAAAAGGAAACTAATAATAACAAAAACAGTTAATTTAATTCAGCCCTTGCATTTACGAATTTGCCTAAAAGCGTTGGATCATATCACGACCACGTAAACAAGGTGGTATTCTATAAAGTGGGCTTTTGTGCAATAATCTAATTGGGCTTTTAATATATCATAGTCTATTCACTCAAGATCCAATCCACAAAACTTTACCATATATGAAAGTATGTACGTATGTAAATTCATAAATCTTGGGTTTTATTCGATATAAGAAAACCTTTAGTCGCATCTAACGATTTCAAGGTTAGGGTTTGTTTCAATATATAATATCTGATGTTCTGTCAATACGTATTCATTTGCTGTTTAATATTATGTTTTCAATAAACTATGTGAAAATACTTAATATATTCATAAGCAAAGAAACATAGTTGCACGGGATGAAAGTGTTCTAAGCATATAATATTACGTTGCTTTACAATAAAACTTGATTTTTATTTGACTTAAATATATTGCATTGCTACACAGCTAGACTAATGGAACAGGCACACCGAAAACGTATGTTATCATCAGAAGTTGAAGCAGATGATGCAATTAGCAACATGCCCGACAATGTGATAAGTCATATTATGGATCTTTTGCCAATACATGATGCGGTGAGGACGAGTATCCTGTCAAAAAGTTTTAGGTTAAAGTGGACTTTGCGCACTGAGCTCGTATTTGATTTCAATTTCTTCGATCCAGGGCAACAAGGCAAAATCAATTCCAATGAAAAGATTATAAGTAGAATTCTTCATTGTCTCAAGGGTTCCGTGACAAAGTTTGTCCTTAGAATACCGGAATACAAAATGTTGGATGATGAAGATGTTTGTCTTTGGGTTATGTTTTTGTCAGAGAAAGGAATTAAGGAGCTGGAAATCACAAATTTTCACCCAAGACGACTTATGTTGCATACATATATATTCTCTTGCCTAGGCCTCATACATTTACTAATTTATAACTGTTGTTTATATATGCCACGTAGTTTTTGTGGTTTTCCAAAGCTACGGGAGTTACACTTGTTGAAGGTAGGATTCGAAACAGGAAATATAGAGAGATTTATAACTCAGTGTCCCTTACTTAAACTTTTACGCTTATGGAACCTCGAAAATACAGCTATAAAAAATTCAGATATCTTTGAGCTTGTTAGTTTTCTTCCGGAACTTGAAGACCTTATTTTGGATGTTCAAAGTTGCAAGGTAAGACTAACCAGCTGGTTCTTGAATTTCAACTCACAGCATACTGCAGCAACGCTCTATGAAACGAGCCCAATTTACTTATTTTTTTAAGTGTACGTACCCCTTTTGTTACAGGTTAATGCAGATGCTGTTTGTAGGCGGACGAGCCCTGCCACATTTCCTTGTCTCAAGAATCTTGCATTATGGAAAGTAGATTTTGGCAGTTTTAATGTGTTATCAGGTGCTTATGATATGATTTGGAGTCTCCCGAATTTGCAGATGCTTGACATTGAAGTAAGTGAATACATATTATATTGATCTACATGAATTATCATAGTCGTCCATCTGATATCCTACTTCAATCTTGTAGGCTACTTACAACGATGATGTCCCGACACCTTTACTTTTGACTTATGAGGTAGACTCCTACACATCTAAAAACCTGCAGCTAGAGAGGGTGGGGTTTTTTGGTTTAAGAGGTTCAGTGGCTGAAATATCTTTGATAAAGAGTATACTTGCTTGTTCTCCTTTGCTAAAGAGGATTGATATAAATCCTAACGCAAGCCAAATGTTTGGTGGTGATGATGGAAAGTTAATGTTTTCTACAAACTTGTTGAAACTCCATCGAGCCTCGCCCATAGCTGAAGTAAGCATCAATTGGTCTTATCAAGTTTTCACTTAATTACTCTCTATTAATTCCTATGGTTTTGTGTAAATTTAGTGAATCTTATGGATTCTGTAATATAATGTACATGTATTTTGTCTTTCTGTTTATAAAGATTTCACTTATTTTAAAAGTTTTTTTTTTTTTTTTTTTGGAAAAAGGGACAAAGCCCCGGAAAATATATTAAATAAACAAATTATACAAACAACTACCTATGGACAAACCCATAGTAGTTAGAGTACCATGACATTTCTAAAACATGTTTAGGGAACATAACAAGAAAAGAAAACACTATCCATCCTTATAACATCTCCAATACAGAATACAATAGAACTTCCAAATAATCACCATAGCTTTCCAAACCACTTCATACTGATGACCATGGAGAGAAGAGGAGAGTATAACACCAAGAGAGATTGCCTCCTTAAAAACCTTTCCAAGTAAAACCACTTCAAATTATCCTCAGACTGCAGAACATCCAGCTTCAGATTAAGGATTACACAAGTAATGACATTTGCAGCATCCAGGCAGTCAGTAACCAAGACCAGGCCATCAACCACCATGATTAAAGAATTAGCCCCATAACAACCATTACTAAGACCAATCTCAGTTAACAAAACATCACGAAGACTAGCTTTTAACCTATCATGATTATCCGACCAAATAACACCAGTAGACCAGACATCCATGGAGCAGGACACCACAAATAGACAGCCAAAGTTATCCAAATAAAAGACCTTCACAAACAGCCACAAATAACAGTTCCGCCAAGAGATAATCAAAGTAACCAGCTCAAGACCTTCCATATTAATAACAACCAAATCCCTCATCAAAAAACCCTTACCCCTCCTGATCCAACCCACAAGCAAAAACCTCATCTAGAGTTAAAAGAATTATTACTATTATTACCCTGCAATACCTTAAACTTCCAAATCTCAGCATCTTCTAACAGTTGCTTAGAACTTTTAATTTTTAAATCGAGAAGCCTGAGTCTAACCACTTCCTTAATAATTCCACAAACAGCATCAACATTTCTAGACTTACCCTGGAATAATCTTAAATTCCTTACTTGCCACAGAATATAAAGAATAGCACCAATCACTAATCTTTGAATAACACACCAGATAGATTTATTAATAGGTTTAGAAACCATAAAATCCAAAACCTGATATAAATCATTAGGGGCAGAATCTAACCTTATAAGATCTTTAAAGAAGCTCCACACCTCAGTAGAAAAACTACAGCCAAAGAACAAGTAATTATGGTCATCTTGGATAAGATTACACAGAGAACATTTAAGGTTATCAACTTTCAATCAAATAGCCATTTTGTCCTGAGTTTTTAACTTCTTCAAAATAGCAAGCCAGAGAATGAAGGAATGTCTTGGAATGTTTGGATTAAACCAAACCATCTTGTACCAAGGAACAACAGGTTTACAAGGGATCAAATCAGACCAAACAGCTCTAACAGAAAATGACTCAGACTTACCCTCATTAGATAGCCACATAACTTTATCTCTTCTATCATAAAATAGAAGAGGTGGAGGAAGATGAAATAGAAACTGGAATTTCTCAGCCCAATATTCAGGCCATACCCACTCTCCATCTTGAATAAGATCAGCCACTTTCCAGTTAAGAGAAAGGCCAGCTTCAAAGATGTCCCTCTTGGTAATGAATTCACACAAAGGGCCCAGAAAGCACCATTTATCAAACCAAAGTGAACTGCTACAACCATCACCGATTCTAGATACAATATGACTTCTTAATGAATCCCTACATTGCAAAATATTTTTCCATCCCCAACAAACATCATTTAGGATAGGTACATCGCAGAAATTCCTCTCACAAGACCTTCTATCCACCAACCTATATTAGTTGATCCATTTAACCCAAAGGGAATCCTTTTTAGAAACAATATTTCAAACATTTTTAGCCATAAGTGCAACATTCCAAGTATGTAAAGATTTGATACCTAGACCACCTTGAATTTTCAGACCACATACATCCTCCCATTTAACCTTAGCCTTACCTCTTTGCAAATCTCCCTGAGACCAAAGAAAGCCTCTTATGATTCTTTCAATTTCTTGAGACACAGCAACAGGAAGGATGAAAACAGAGGACCAGAAAATTTGAATGGAACTCAAGACAGATAGAATGAGCTGCGGTCTTCCAGCAAAAGAAAGCACCTTATTCTTCCAATTTACAAGCCTTTGCTTAACTTTATCAACAAGAGGAACACATAATTTCTTATATAATCTAGAAGATATCAACGGGACACCCAAATACCTGATGGGAAGAGAACCCTCAGCCAGATTCATAGCACTAAGAATGGATCTCTTTAAAGGACCAGGCACATTTCCAAAGAAAGCAACACTTTTCTCAAGGTTTTGAATCAGACCAGAAACTCTGCTAAACTCTTCCAAAGCACTTTTCAGAATAGAAACAGAATTAAAATCTCCATTAGAAAATAACATCAAGTCATCAGCAAAGCAAAGATGTGTGAGGTTAACCTTACTACATCTCCAATGGTACTTAAAATTACTATTTGTCTCAATATTTCTCTTAATCATCAAAGATAAAACCTCCTTAACCAGAGTAAAAAGATAAGGTGATAAAGGATCACCCTGCCTCAATCCTCTATTTCCTTTAAAATAACCATGATGGTTTCCATTAATACTACAGTAAAGGAAGGAGTAGTCATGCAACTCATAATCCATTCCACCATCTTCTAATGAAACCCAAAATTGACAAGACATTGTCTGAGAAAGCCCCAATCCACAGAATCATAGGCTTTATGAATGTCACTTTTAAATGCAACTTTAGGAGGACCACTCTTCCTATGGTAATTTCTCATTAATTCCAACATTATGTAATCACTAATTTGTCTAGAAGGGATAAAGGCACTTTGGCAGTCACTAACAAGAGAATTCAACACACCCTTAAGTTTATTAGCAATAACTTTGCTAATACACTTATAAATAACATTGCAGTAGGAGCTAGGCCTAAAATCAAAGACCTTTTTGGGGGTTTTGATTTTAGGCATTAAAGAAATGATTTCTTTAAGTAATTTAACATTAGGGAAAAAGTCTTGAATAGCTTTAGTGAACTCAGACCCAATCACAAACCATGAGGACTTGAAGAACTTTGGGGAAAAACGATCAGGCCCAGGGGCCTTATCATCCTCTATACAAAATAAAGCTTCTTTGATTTCTTCAGGTGAAATAGGTCTAACCATCAAATCAGCATCTTCTTTAGCCAGCTTATTAAGGAACAGATGAGATGGATCAAGAATTGGCTCAACCTTCTCCCTTTAACCAAGCACTCCTTCAAAATATTTTACAAACATCGTTACCAGAATAAAAATTACCCTCCAAGGCTCCAAGTCTTCCACAGATTCAATTCTGTTACTATTTCTTTTCTCCTTCATGGCTCTATGAAAGTATTTGGTGTTGTGGTCACCTTCACTTAACCAATTGACTTTAGATCTTTTCTTAAGAAACAACTCTTTATCTCTTACTGCTTCTTTAAACTTCTCAAGAATATTGGCATCTTTCTGTCTAATAGCAGCATTGTTAGGATCTTGAACCACAACACTTTGGATCAGCTAACACACCTTGAGAATACTTCAATTTTCTCAATGGTTTTTTTAAAGACTTAAGCATAGACACCACAGAAAACATGGAACAACTCATAACATCTTTACACCAAGACCTCTTCACAATAGGCAAAAATTCAGGTTTAGAAGCCAAAACATTTGCAAATTTGAAAGGTTTAGGCTTAGCACCAGGGATATGAGGGACATTTAGAACAGCTGGAGAATGATCAGAAGTAATTAAAGGAAGGAATAAAGCATTAGCATTAGGAAGCTAATCCAAAACATGAATATTACCCATAACTCTATCCAATTTCTTCAAAAGACCACAGGGATTACCGGGACTCTTATTCCAAGTAAAATGAAGCCGTGACATCACCAAATCCATAACATAATCTTACATAAACACTCTCTAAAGTCTTCCATCCCAGCATTAACAATAGAAGAACCCATAGATCTTTCACTAGGGTCCAAAATAATATTGAAATCACCTAAAAGGGTCCAAGGGGCATCATTAACAGCAAGACTATGAACCACTAGATCCCTCCACAAAGATTTCCTACTACTAGCATGAACATGAGCATAAATGAAAGAACAAAAAAACTTCTGGTGGCCATTAACAGCTTCAACACAGATATGATGGTCAGAACTTCATCTTTGTTGTAATCCAACAGAGAGGTCCACTAGAGATCATCAGTTGAGAAGACTGACTATGAACCATGATTCTAACACCATTAGGATCCCAACCAATAACTATACCAGTACCACCATCACATTCAGCAGCATTAGACACCCATTCCCAATTTCCAAAAATTCTAGAGCAAATTCTGTTTAGCTTCTTTTTCTTAATTCTAGTTTCCAAAAGCCCACAAAAGCTATAACCACCTTCTCTAATAAAGCTCATAAACTGGTCTTGACTAATATCATTATTAAGGCCCCTCACATTCCAAGCAAAAGCTTTAAGATTCATTATGAAACTCATTTTTGTTAGTCCTTTCATACTCAGTTACAGGACTATCATCATCAATATTCTCAGGCTTCATCATTTCAGCTATGCCACTATTATCTAGCATAAGGCTCCATACCAAAGTTAGAATAATTCTTATAAAAATAATCTAACTGAGAAAGAGACCAATTAATTCTAACTGCCAAAGAAGGATAAATAGTAGACTTCATAACTTCTTCTACTTCTAATTTCAGCTTTGGCCAAACAACATTAATAAATTCCTTATCAGAATTTTTCAAAAACTCTTCATCCCTATCAACCATATCATGATCATTTAAAGCCTGAAAAAGAATTTTCCAAAGGAAGATTTTCTACCTTGGCATTACCAGGAGCATTAGAAGACCCAGAGCCCCTCACCAAAACTTTATGTTTAAAAACTTCATTATACCTGGAAACCAAAGGATGCTTATGCACCAGGTTGCCTATATCACCATCAACCCCCCTGACTTCTTCTTATTAGAGCTATCCACATTATTACCACCCTTGAGATTTTGCTTCAAACTACCAGGAATCACACCAACACCCTTAGCCTTCAAATTACTTTGTTGCTTAAAATTACCAGTTTTAGTTTGCTGATTTGGACCCATTCTAACACTACTTTGCTTAAAATTCCCAGACATAGGTCTATAATTCAACTGCTCACCCTTATTTTGAGAATTTCTAGCATAGACATTACTTTTTAGAACCACTGCCCTGTTAAGTATTAGCAGACCCCACAGCTTTATTCTTCTTTCCTACAGTAACAAAACCATCATCTCCCCCCACTTCCATATTACCCTTCTCACCATCAATAATTCTTCACAGCATCTCTTTTGTTCTTAGCTTCAATCTCAGCTTCAGTCCTTGGCCTAACTATAGATATTAGATATCATAACACCACAAGTAATCTAGCAAATATTCGTGTGTAGTTCTAGAGAGAGAAAGAGTGATGGGATGTTCTAGAGAGATAAAACAAAAGAAAGGTTAGATTACCAAATGAACATCACAAAGGAGAAAGCTATTTATACAAATGTCTACGCCCTCCTTCGGCTTAAAACATTAATTCCCTATAATTTCTTCCTCCGAGGAGTCATCGATCTGTCATAACATTGAAGAAGAGCCAACGACATGTTCGCGTATTTGAGAGTGCAGTCATACGTCTTAACTCTTGATCGGACCGACAAATAATTACCTTACTTATACTAAATTTTATGCATCTCTTTCGAGAAGTATCAAGTATCTTCTTTACGTATGGACCGGCACCCGTTAGCAGAAGTCTACACTCTACGACTTTGGAGATGGTGAATAAAATCTGACAATATTTTCTCTCTTTTCTCGATACGCGTTACTTTAATTTTCCTTACTTAAATTTCGTGGAAGAAATTTATTTAGAGATGGTAGAATTATAAAACCCTCTAAATTTATATACAAGAACATAAAATTACAATAAAATCCCTAAGCTTATTATCGCTTAACATGAAGCATAATTCATGCTCGAACGTATTCAAGATAATTTCGCTTGTGACAAAGAAGATGAAGCAATCTTGACTCGTGAAGAATGCAAATCGCACACAACTCAATCCTATTCGTTAAAACACTACAAAATATATTTATTAACGTAAGGCCAATAGGGAACTTGATAAATCTATTCGCCAGCAATACCCGCGACTGATTCGCTGATTTCGAGGACGAAATCTTTTTAAGATGGATATTTTTAAAGACCCGTAAAAATATATATATATATATTATAATTTATTTCTCGTTGATTTCGGGGACGAAATCATTTTAAGGTGGTAATGTTGTAATAACCCGCGAACTTAAAGTCAATAATATGATTTATATATTAAAGCCATGTTTTAAGTAAAGTTATCTAAATCCTCTTTTGCTACATGTTAATATTAATTGCAAATAATATTAAAAAAAAAAAAAAAAAAAAAAAAAAAAAAAAAAAAAAAAAAGGTAAATGTGTGACTTTGAATTATAATAATAAATAATTAAAATAATATGAAGTCTTCAAAATGTAATCACTTGCTTATTGACGTTAGTATTCTTCACTCAATCAAATCATATGTTTGACACGTGGGAATGTGCATGTTCAAGATGTAACTCACTCAATATTACTTCCTCTTAAAGTTTCATTTTACCGAGGAAGAGTTGTACACGAAGCTTATCAACACACAACTATATTATTAATAGCCTTTCATACTCTCACTTTACAAACCAATCTAAACTACCTACAACACAATATGACAACTCTCATTTTCGTTCAGACATGCACACATGCTAACGTCATACCCAAGCATATCTAAACATCTCATGTGTCATACGTGACATCAGTCAAGTGTTCGGTTAATTTTCGGTTCGTGTTCGAGTCATAGATTTGGTTACGTACAAGTTTGCAGGTCTTGTTTGGGCTTTGACTTTCGACCAGATTAAGTTATGACTTGGTGTTCATGTTCGTGTTGTTCCTGCTCGTTTTCATGACCAAACGTACTTTTAGTTTAACGTTGATCATTCAAGGTTAGAATTTCGTATCGGGTTGAGTTTTGGTTCTAGTTCATATCGCAGTTCTGGTTCACGACGGGAGTTGCTAAAGTTTCTTTTGAGTTACTGCTTGTGATCGTGATCATGTTCGCGTTCGTAATCGTTCGAGTCAAGTTTCAGACCATGGATGTTCCTATGGAGGTAACGTCTCGAGCTATATTATCAAGTATTTAATGCCGAAATCATACGTCAATAGAACTACAATAAAAACCACCATTTTATGATCTCAAAATAGAAGTTTTAGGTCTCAAAACATTTTACTCGAAACCCACAAGGCTACAAAAGATTTGAACTTTCGTAATAGTAATGGACTAAATCGTGTTTGCAATCACCGGAAACGAAAACGAAAATGAAACTAAACAATAAAAGAAAGAAATAGAGGCCTGGTTAATTGTGTTGGGGAAGACGACTTGAATATGATATGGTTGTTTTTGAATTAGATAGATAACGAGAGAAGTATAATTACAAGAAGGCTTATATAAAGTACGTAAATTATTTTGTCATATAGTTATAAGGATATGGAATATTTAACAATAAAGGTAGCATTAGGATTAACTAGGAATGTATAATCCG
Source organism: Chrysanthemum seticuspe (assembly GCA_019973895.1). Taxonomy (NCBI): domain Eukaryota; kingdom Viridiplantae; phylum Streptophyta; class Magnoliopsida; order Asterales; family Asteraceae; genus Chrysanthemum; species Chrysanthemum seticuspe. Next base: position 352,708,897 of record BPTQ01000005.1, on the reverse strand, counting down.
GTAACATGTAGGAAGCAAATCGATAGTTGTTATGCTGTTAATATGAAGTTTGTAATTTATGTAGATTATTTTGTCAAACAACTAGGATATGTGATATTTAACAATGAAGGTAGTAGTAGGATTAGAAATAGACTTGTATAATATTATGAAATGTAGGAACAAATATTCAGTTAGATGCATTGTTGATATGGTGACTTCGTAATATATGTAGTAAATTGGCGGGGAAATAAAAGTGTGGAGTTCAAGTAGCATTGAGATTTATTAAGGTACGGATGTTCTTTTTTGTGTTCTCTTAAATCATTGATATGTTCATATTTTTAAATGCCCGTACTCTCTTTCGTCGTTACTTGACATACGTACGTTGAACTCCTTGCAATACGATGATAATCCTTTGACACCCTTATGATATATATTCCCCTTGTTTGACAAATGCATTTTATAATGATGATGAACGGTGAAAATAATTTTGGAATATGATTTGACGATCTTGGGGAAAACTATGTTAAAAATTATTTTTATGAAAATGAGCCAACGTCACTTTTTTATGAGCGTTTCTTGATTCCTTTCCCTTTTGACTCATATGCATGGTGAACATAATATCTGATGTTTGGTTGGTTTATATGTTCACTGTGCTACCATAGAACCCTAGATATGTAGACAGGAGTTAGGAATACCGAGCAACTATCTGTGGAGGTACCACAGACTTGTCATTGTGGCTCCAATGGCTTGACACCGCCCGTGACGGTGTGATCAGTTCACGGCGTCTCCCCTTATGATCTTACAATATGATTTGCTCATGTGTGGAGCCTTTTTCTAATTTGGGAGGCGTATGGATGCATCCTAGGCTATGTTATGATATGATATGTTTATGATCTGATATGATCATGCGGTCGAGTAGTGTAGTGCCATACACACCTTCCGTCGATTTTAGATGCACTAGAGTCGCGACCAGTGTATCACTATGATTTTTGATATGACATGATTTTAGCACGTGAAAGTGCACTTGATATGATATGATGTAGGATACTCGGTACAAATATCCCAAACCCTTTTTTTCAGCCTTGTATTTATTTGACTACTTTCGTGTTGAAGTGATGATATTACAGGGAAAATATCTTTTGAAACTAGAAATGACCTTTATATTCTTTCATATTTCGTTGTTATTGGTTATTATGCATCCGCGCACTGAGCAATTAGCTCAGCCGCATTTTCTTTTCTTCCGCGGCAGGTACTCGGGGTTAACAGGGACGTGTAAGGAGTGCTAATTGGAACTGAGGCTATGCAATTGAAGACTACTTTGATTATATTTTGGACTTAATATTATGTAATATTGGGGTTTAAACTTTCTAGATAAAATTTTAATTACAAGTGGAACTTTGCTTATTTATGAATTGACTAATAAGATTGGTCCTTCTGGTTTAGTTGCTTTGTCATTGATTGTGACCTTCCGCTCCTATGTCGGGGCGGGGTGTTACAATTAATGGTATCAGAGCTTAGGTTTGATTCTGTAGGAAACTCTTAGGTTTGACCTATGAGTTGTGGGTAGATCATGGGATAGGATTTTCATGTCCGTATCAAACTTGCGTATTCTATTAATCCCTGTGGACATTTTGGTTTTGTCTCTTGATTGATCATTCCTTTCGTAGGTTAAGAATATTTTGTGCGGAGTGAAAGCGTAGTGATTAAAGTGTTGGTTCGTTAATAGGTTGCGTTTCTCGCATGAATACTTTCAATATAGTCTTACAAATGTTCACTTAGTTTTACAAAAAAAAAAAAAAAAAAAAAAAAAAAAAAAAAAAAAAAAAAAAGTACAATGTTTATCGATAACAAAGAGTTTTGCGGGTCTTCCTCATCTTGCTACGTGTATCTTCATCTATGGTGTACGTGGATCGTCGTTTGGAGGCTTCTTAACTCAAGTAGTCGAGAACACTAACTCCATAGAATTTCTTCTCATGAGATTTATCGACTCGGCTTAAAACATTAATTCCCTATAATTTCTTCCTCCGAGGAGTCATCGATCTGTCATAACATTGAAGAAGAGCCAACGACATGTTCGCGTATTTGAGAGTGCAGTCATACGTCTTAACTCTTGATCGGACCGACAAATAATTACCTTACTTATACTAAATTTTATGCATCTCTTTCGAGAAGTATCAAGTATCTTCTTTACGTATGGACCGGCACCCGTTAGCAGAAGTCTACACTCTACGAATTTGGAGATGGTGAATAAAATCTGACAATATTTTCTCTCTTTTCTCGATACGCGTTACTTTAATTTTCCTTACTTAAATTTCGTGGAAGAAATTTATTTAGAGATGGTAGAATTATAAAACCCTCTAAATTTATATACAAGAACATAAAATTACAATAAAATCCCTAAGCTTATTATCGCTTAACATGAAGCATAATTCATGCTCGAACGTATTCAAGATAATTTCGCTTGTGACAAAGAAGATGAAGCAATCTTGACTCGTGAAGAATGCAAATCGCACACAACTCAATCCTATTCGTTAAAACACTACAAAATATATTTATTAACGTAAGGCCAATAGGGAACTTGATAAATCTATTCGCCAGCAATACCCGCGACTGATTCGCTGATTTCGAGGACGAAATCTTTTTAAGATGGATATTTTTAAAGACCCGTAAAAAAATATATATATATATTATAATTTATTTCTCGTTGATTTCGGGGACGAAATCATTTTAAGGTGGTAATGTTGTAATAACCCGCGAACTTAAAGTCAATAATATGATGTATATATTAAAGCCATGTTTTAAGTAAAGTTATCTAAATACTCTTTTGCTACATGTTAATACTAATTGCAAATAATATTAAAAAAAAAAAGAAATGTGTAACTTTGAATTATAATAATAAATAATTAAAATAACATGAAGTCTTCAAAATGTAATCACTTGCTTATTGACGTTAGTATTCTTCACTCAATCAAATCATATGTTTGACACGTGGGAATGTGCATGTTCAAGATGTAACTCACTCAATATTACTTCCTCTTAAAGTTTCATTTTACCGAGGAAGAGTTGTACACGAAGCTTATCAACACACAACTATATTATTAATAGCCTTTCATACTCTCACTTTACAAACCAATCTAAACTACCTACAACACAATATGACAACTCTCATTTTCGTTCAGACATGCACACATGCTAACGTCATACCCAAGCATATCTAAACATCTCATGTGTCATACGTGACATCAGTCAAGTGTTCGGTTAATTTTCGGTTCGTGTTCGAGTCATAGATTTGGTTACGTACAAGTTTGCAGGTCTTGTTTGGGCTTTGACTTTCGACCAGATTAAGTTATGACTTGGTGTTCATGTTCGTGTTGTTCCTGCTCGTTTTCATGACCAAACGTACTTTTAGTTTAACGTTGATCATTCAAGGTTAGAATTTCGTATCGGGTTGAGTTTTGGTTCTAGTTCATATCGCAGTTCTGGTTCACGACGGGAGTTGCTAAAGTTTCTTTCGAGTTACTGCTTGTGATCGTGATCATGTTCGCGTTCGTAATCGTTCAAGTTTCAGACCATGGATGTTCCTATGGAGGTAACGTCTCGAGCTATATTATCAAGTATTTAATGCCGAAATCATACGTCAATAGAACTACAATAAAAACCACCGTTTTATGATCTCAAAATAGAAGTTTTAGGTCTCAAAACATTTTACTCGAAACCCACAAGGCTACAAAAGATTTGAACTTTCGTAATAGTAATGGACTAAATCGTGTTTGCAATCACCGGAAACGAAAACGAAAATGAAACTAAACAATAAAAGAAAGAAATAGGGGCCTGGTTAATTGTGTTGGGGAAGACGACTTGAATATGATATGGTTGTTTTTGAATTAGATAGATAACGAGAGAAGTATAATTACAAGAAGGCTTATATAAAGTACGTAAATTATTTTGTCATATAGTTATAAGGATATGGAATATTTAACAATAAAGGTAGCATTAGGATTAACTAGGAATGTATAATCCGGTAACATGTAGGAAGCAAATCGATAGTTGTTATGCTGTTAATATGAAGTTTGTAATTTATGTAGATTATTTTGTCAAACAACTAGGATATGTGATATTTAACAATGAAGGTAGTAGTAGGATTAGAAATAGACTTGTATAATATTATGAAATGTAGGAACAAATATTCAGTTAGATGCATTGTTGATATGGTGACTTCGTAATATATGTAGTAAATTGGCGGGGAAATAAAAGTGTGGAGTTCAAGTAGCATTGAGATTTATTAAGGTACGGATGTTCTTTTTTGTGTTCTCTTAAATCATTGATATGTTCATATTTTTAAATGCCCGTACTCTCTTTCGTCGTTACTTGACATACGTACGTTGAACTCCTTGCAATACACTGATAATCCTTTGACACCCTTATGATATATATTCCCCTTGTTTGACAAATGCATTTTATAATGATGATGAACGGTGAAAATAATTTTGGAATATGATTTGACGATCTTGGGGAAAACTATGTTAAAAATTATTTTTATGAAAATGAGCCAACGTCACTTTTGTATGAGCGTTTCTTGATTCCTTTCCCTTTTGAATCATATGCATGGTGAACATAATATCTGATGTTTGGTTGGTTTATATGTTCACTGTGCTACCATAGAACCCTAGATATGTAGACAGGAGTTAGGAATACCGAGCAACTATCTGTGGAGGTACCACAGACTTGTCATTGTGGCTCCAATGGCTTGACACCGCCCGTGACGGTGTGATCAGTTCACGGCGTCTCCCCTTATGATCTTACAATATGATTTGCTCATGTGTGGAGCCATTTTCTAATTTGGGAGGCGTATGGATGCATCCTAGGCTATGTTATGATATGATATGTTTATGATCTGATATGATCATGTGGTCGAGTAGTGTAGTGCCATACACACCTTCCGTCGATTTTAGATGCACTGGAGTCGCGACCAGTGTATCACTATGATTTTTGATATGACATGATTTTAGCACGTGAAAGTGCACTTGATATGATATGATGTAGGATACTCGGTACAAATATCCCAAACCCTTTTTTTCAGCCTTGTATTTATTTGACTACTCTCGTGTTGAAGTGATGATATTACAGGGAAAATATCTTTTGAAACTAGAAATGACCTTTATATTCTTTCATATTTCATTGTTATTGGTTATTATGCATCCGCGCACTGAGCAATTAGCTCAGCCGCATTTTCTTTTCTTCCGCGGCAGGTACTCGGGGTTAACAGGGACGTGTAAGGAGTGCTAATTGGAACTGAGGCTATGCAATTGAAGACTACTTAGATTATATTTTGGACTTAACATTATGTAATATTGGGGTTTAAACTTTCTAGATAAAATTTTAATTACAAGTGGAACTTTGCTTATTTATGAATTGACTAATAAGATTGGTCCTTCTGGTTTAGTTGCTTTGTCATTGATTGTGACCTTCCGCTCCTATGTCGGGGCGGGGTGTTACAATTAATGGTATCAGAGCTTAGGTTTGATTCTGTAGGAAACTCTTAGGTTTGACCTGTGAGTTGTGGGTAGATCATGGGATAGGATTTTCATGTCCGTATCAAACTTGCGTATTCTATTAATCCCTGTGGACATTTTGGTTTTGTCTCTTGATTGATCATTCCTTTCGTAGGTTAAGAATATTTTGTGCGGAGTGAAAGCGTAGTGATTAAAGTGTTGGTTCGTTAATAGGTTGCGTTTCTCGCATGAATACTTTCAATATAGTCTTACATATGTTCACTTAGTTTTACAAAAAAAAAAAAAAAAAAAAAGTACAATGTTTATCGATAACGAAGAGTTTTGCGGGTCTTCCTCATCTTGCTACGTGTATCTTCATCTATGGTGTACGTGGATCGTCGTTTGGAGGCTTCTTAACTCAAGTAGTCGAGAACACTAACTCCATAGAATTTCTTCTCAGGAGATTCATCGACTCGGCTTAAAACATTAATTCCCTATAATTTCTTCCTCCGAGGAGTCATCGATCTGTCATAACATTGAAGAAGAGCCAACGACATGTTCGCGTATTTGAGAGTGCAGTCATACGTCTTAACTCTTGATCGGACCGACAAATAATTACCTTACTTATACTAAATTTTATGCATCTCTTTCGAGAAGTATCAAGTATCTTCTTTACGTATGGACCGGCACCCGTTAGCAGAAGTCTACACTCTACGACTTTGGAGATGGTGAATAAAATCTGACAATATTTTCTCTCTTTTCTCGATACGCGTTACTTTAATTTTCCTTACTTAAATTTCGTGGAAGAAATTTATTTAGAGATGGTAGAATTATAAAACCCTCTAAATTTATATACAAGAACATAAAATTACAATAAAATCCCTAAGCTTATTATCGCTTAACATGAAGCATAATTCATGCTCGAACGTATTCAAGATAATTTCGCTTGTGACAAAGAAGATGAAGCAATCTTGACTCGTGAAGAATGCAAATCGCACACAACTCAATCCTATTCGTTAAAACACTACAAAATATATTTATTAACGTAAGGCCAATAGGGAACTTGATAAATCTATTCGCCAGCAATACCCGCGACTGATTCGCTGATTTCGAGGACGAAATCTTTTTAAGATGGATATTTTTAAAGACCCGTAAAAAATATATATATATTATAATTTATTTCTCGTTGATTTCGGGGCGAAATCATTTTAAGGTGGTAATGTTGTAATAACCCGCGAACTTAAAGTCAATAATATGATGTATATATTAAAGCCATGTTTTAAGTAAAGTTATCTAAATACTCTTTTGCTACATGTTAATACTAATTGCAAATAATATTAAAAAAAAAAGGTAAATGTGTAACTTTGAATTATAATAATAAATAATTAAAATAATATGAAGTCTTCAAAATGTAATCACTTGCTTATTGACGTTAGTATTCTTCACTCAATCAAATCATATGTTTGACACGTGGGAATGTGCATGTTCAAGATGTAACTCACTCAATATTACTTCCTCTTAAAATTTCATTTTACCGAGGAAGAGTTGTACACGAAGGTTATCAACACACAACTATATTATTAATAGCCTTTCATACTCTCACTTTACAAACCAATCTAAACTACCTACAACACAATATGACAACTCTCATTTTCGTTCAGACATGCACACATGCTAACGTCATACCCAAGCATATCTAAACATCTCATGTGTCATACGTGACATCAGTCAAGTGTTCGGTTAATTTTCGGTTCGTGTTCGAGTCATAGATTTGGTTACGTACAAGTTTGCAGGTCTTGTTTGGGCTTTGACTTTCGACCAGATTAAGTTATGACTTGGTGTTCATGTTCGTGTTTTTCCTGCTCGTTTTCATGACCAAACGTACTTTTAGTTTAACGTTGATCATTCAAGGTTAGAATTTCGTATCGGGTTGAGTTTTGGTTCTAGTTCATATCGCAGTTCTGGTTCACGACGGGAGTTGCTAAAGTTTCTTTCGAGTTATAACGGCTTGTGATTGTGATCATGTTCGCGTTCGTAATCGTTCGAGTCAAGTTTCAGACCATGGATGTTCCTATGGAGGTAACGTCTCGAGCTATATTATCAAGTATTTAATGCCGAAATCATACGTCAATAGAACTACAATAAAAACCACCATTTTATGATCTCAAAATAGAAGTTTTAGGTCTCAAAACATTTTACTCGAAACCCACAAGGCTACAAAAGATTTGAACTTTCGTAATAGTAATGGACTAAATCATGTTTGCAATCACCGGAAACGAAAACGAAAATGAAACTAAACAATAAAAGAAAGAAATAGGGGCCTGGTTAATTGTGTTGGGGAAGACGACTTGAATATGATATGGTTGTTTTTGAATTAGATAGATAACGAGAGAAGTATAATTACAAGAAGGCTTATATAAAGTACGTAAATTATTTTGTCATATAGTTATAAGGATATGGAATATTTAACAATAAAGGTAGCATTAGGATTAACTAGGAATGTATAATCCGGTAACATGTAGGAAGCAAATCGATAGTTGTTATGCTGTTAATATGAAGTTTGTAATTTATGTAGATTATTTTGTCAAACAACTAGGATATGTGATATTTAACAATGAAGGTAGTAGTAGGATTAGAAATAGACTTGTATAATATTATGAAATGTAGGAACAAATATTCAGTTAGATGCATTGTCGATATGGTGACTTCGTAATATATGTAGTAAATTGGCGGGGAAATAAAAGTGTGGAGTTCAAGTAGCATTGAGATTTATTAAGGTACGGATGTTCTTTTTCGTGTTCTCTTAAATCATTGATATGTTCATATTTTTAAATGCCCGTACTCTCTTTCGTCGTTACGTGACATACTTACGTTGAACTCCTTGCAATACACTGATAATCCTTTGACACCCTTATGATATATATTCCCCTTGTTTGACAAATGCATTTTATAATGATGATGAACGGTGAAAATAATTTTGGAATATGATTTGACGATCTTGGGGAAAACTATGTTAAAAATTATTTTTATGAAAATGAGCCAACGTCACTTTTGTATGAGCGTTTCTTGATTCCTTTCCCTTTTGACTCATATGCATGGTGAACATAATATCTGATGTTTGGTTGGTTTATATGTTCACTGTGCTACCATAGAACCCTAGATATGTAGACAGGAGTTAGGAATACCGAGCAACTATCTGTGGAGGTACCACAGACTTGTCATTGTGGCTCCAATGGCTTGACACCGCCCGTGACCGTGTGATCAGTTCACGGCGTCTCCCCTTATGATCTTACAATATGATTTGCTCATGTGTGGAGCCTTTTTCTAATTTGGGAGGCGTATGGATGCATCCTAGGCTATGTTATGATATGATATGTTTATGATCTGATATGATCATGCGGTCGAGTAGTGTAGTGCCATACACACCTTCCGTCGATTTTAGATGCACTGGAGTCGCGACCAGTGTATCACTATGATTTTTGATATGACATGATTTTAGCAAGTGAAAGTGCACTTGATATGATATGATGTAGGATACTCGGTACAAATATCCCAAACCCTTTTTTTCAGCCTTGTATTTATTTGACTACTCTCGTGTTGAGGTGATGATATTACAGGGAAAATATCTTTTGAAACTAGAAATGACCTTTATATTCTTTCATATTTTGTTGTTATTGGTTATTATGCATCCGCGCACCGAGCAATTAGCTCAGCCGCATTTTCTTTTCTTCTGCGGCAGGTACTCGGGGTTAACGGGGACGTGTAAGGAGTGCTAATTGGAACTGAGGTTATGCAATTGAAGAGTACTTAGATTATATTTTGGACTTAATATTATGTAATATTGGGGTTTAAACTTTCTAGATAAAATTTTAATTACAAGTGGAACTTTGCTTATTTATGAATTGACTAATAAGATTGGTCCTTCTGGTTTAGTTGTTTTGTCATTGATTGTGACCTTCCGCTCCTATGTCGGGGCGGGGTGTTACACATACAGTGGGTAAAGACCCGTCCTTCTTCCACGGTGTTACTTATACTACTGTAAACTAACTAATATAACGTTATGTCTACGAGCTATATTATGCTAGATTATTGTTGGGGTGACCGACACTTCAACATGGATTTTCTTAATCCTAACAATCTCCCCCTAAGGGAGGTCACCCCATGAATTACATTTCGAATCCTAGCATTCTATCTTTAATCTTTCATGGTTGAGCTCATAGACTTTAAATCTTCATTAAATTAACTTTGCACTTCAGTAGTGGTTCTTAGACTTGAATGTTTCTTTGATATGTGATCACGAGCTTTCTTTGAGATCATCAGTCACATAGAATCTCTGACTCGTCCATTGTTGTATCGCCATTATATGAAGTTGTGACTTTTGGACCGACATGCTCACAGTATTGGATCATGATATCTTCTCATCAGAGTAGCGGAAGCTTCTTTAGATCATGATATTTGGAGCAGCATAGCAGAAGCATGGTATGAAAATATCAGAGCCATGTTATATAGATATGCACTTATCATGATTTCTTTAAGTGTGAGTGTGAGCATGCGGTTATGGATTGACTTCCTCAATTCTGATCAGCTGCAACCGTCAGGTGTTCCTGCAAACAACAGTTAGCAATAAAGCGCACGAAAGTGTCTTTGATCACTTTCGTTGAATGGGGTTGCAAGAACCACGGTTCCCCGTTGATCAGTACAAGTACTGCATGTGATCAGGTATAATTCTGAAGAATTTCCTTGACAGGGTTTCGCAGCTAATTAAGTCGTTCTCAAATCGGAACATCTCAAAGAAGACAACACGGAGTGAGTGAACCAGCGAATTGGGATTCACTGATTGATAATAACTTGATTTGAAAAACAATTGTGTATTGCTTAATAGAAAGAGTTTTACAATACAACGAAGGTTTTATGGGAAAGATCAATTTTCAATCAGAAATACCCTTTTAATTTTGAAACATTAATACACATTCGATGTGCTAGACAAAAGAATTGTTAAGCACAACGACAGGTTTTTTCAAAGGTATCATTTTAAAGTGGTTGGTCTTTTGGTACAGTTCTTTCCTTCTTTAGACCAATTGAAAAATCAATTAAGGTACTTGTGACATAATATCAAAGCATTTTGTACCTTAATTGTTTTGATCATTTAGAAATGTTCCCCCTCAACATGTGCTATATGATTTTGAAATTGTTTTAGCACATAGAGGCAAGAAGACTTTGAAATATTTTCTTGATCACAATTTCCATTGAAAAATCATTTGATCTTTTGGTAAATACTCCCCTTCAATTTGTGCTTTATCTATTTGAAATTATTTAACATATAGAGGAAGAAGTTCTTTTGAAGTACATCCACGATCACACTTGCCATATAGAAAAACCATTAGAAAATCAATCAAGGTACTTATGATAAAACATTGAAATCTTTTGTACCTTGATAGTTTAATATCTTTTGAAATGCCCCCCCCCCCCCCTCAATATTTGCATCGATATACGAAAATGTTTAGCACATATGGGAGAGCAGCCTATCCATTGAGTCATAAATATCACATTTTATTAGATTTCATATTTATATCACATTTTCTCCCCCGATCAAAAATTTCAAATCCTTTGAGATTTTGGATCTCAAGTGATTTAAATATGTTGTAAAAATTTGGAGAAAAATGTGTCCTGTTTTATTTAATCTGAAAAGAAACATTACAGTGCTCCCCCCTTAAATTAGAGAGGGAGACTACAAGTCATAATCCTATCACTACTATATACTGCAGTTATTATTGTTCATATTATAGACACCACATCACAAATAAGAGTTCAAAAATAATAACCACTATAAGAAGATATCATCATTCGGTTCTCTGTAGCAGCTTGTAATGCCCTTCAAGAACTCTACCTCCCACAAAACTTTCCAAACTTCGGAAGATTTTCCGAGTCTTGAGCCTTCTTTCAATGGAAGCAATGAAATTCTCACTCCTTTTCACGTCATGCTTAGACCAAAACCTTGTATTAACTCCCGGTCTCATGTTGAGCCTAAACTCCTTAACCCTAGAATCCAACTCTTCTTCAATTACCCTTAGAGTACCATCACTGAACTTGTACAACTCACATAGCCTCATAAGCATCCTTGATCCATATTTGTCCGTGAAGACAACTGCCCTTGGAGTATCAATTACTGAGAAGTCGCGCCTGAATTCAAATCCTGTGGCTTTCCATCGAGGCTTGGTGAGATTAACTTGCGTCTGATAGCTTTCCATGTCGAGCTGAAAGTCACCCACTCGTTGTCGAATCACTAATGGGCAGGTGATTGAGGTGGCCTTGGAGGTTTAATAGATATAGATCTTCGAAATCATTTGGATACAGATTTTTGAAGTCGTTTTCCTCTATCACATGGTCTTTCTGATATGCTCTTCTGAGGACAATCTGCTCTTATGTTAATGAACTCATATATTCTTCCCATGTGTATTTGCTCTTAATCGAAAATGTTTTGTGTTAGAGTTAGATCTTTCACAACAAATATTACGAGTTATTATAATAACAAATTAAAACTGCCAAGTGATACTGGACGTATAAGCCAGATTATACGTATTTTATTATTCGGCTTTCCCTCCTTTTAGCTTTACTATACTTACACTTTTAATCCCCACTAACACTTTTTAATTTCAAAATCCTTACTAGTTTATTTCCCTCCAAATTCACCATCTATAAGTATACTAGTAATCCTTGTAATCCCAAAAACTCATCCAAAAATCCTACATTTTAAATTCACAAGAAAACTTACCCCCCCCCCCCCCCCCCCCCTTGTCACACCCTACAAAAAGTTTATAACTTTCCTTAAAACATCTCTACACTACTTTTAGATCTAAATTAGTGCTTATCATCTTACCACTTAGGTTTTTACATAAGGAATAGTTTTTTTTTCCTAACATCACCAAAACAAAAATACTCCCTCTTTTTCTCTCTGAACCCCACGACCCAAATTCAAAGGCACAAAAAAATGGTTTTGATCTTATCCAAGTATTTTACAAGGAAGATAGTGTTAAGGGGGTGTAGGTTTACAAGTTATTGGTTATTTAAAGGATTGCAAGTTAGTGTAGAAGAAGATATTTGGAAAATATATAAGTTACGGTTTGATTATTAGGTTTTTGCAAGATTTTGGGGTATTAGTTAGTTAATTGGTGTACTAATCTCAACTCACTCTATTTCATTTACTTATATACATACATTATTTACACTAGCATGGTACCCGCGCGTTGTGGCGGCGGGTACTCTGAAATAAAATTTTCTAGTAAATTATGTATTTTAGTTTATTATGTTCTTTTTGACAATAAATTTACGGATATTAAGAATTTCATTTAGCCCGTGCCGGTTTGGCCTGCACCCTTTCGGGCTCGAGCCCATTTGGCCTGTTGACCGTTCGGTCTTAAATATTATTTGTATTAGTGACATTTAATGTAGAATTCTGTTTAATTTAGTTGTACAATATGCTTGATAATTTGTATTTATTATGTTAGGGGTGTTTTAATAACTGTATTAATTGTATTTATTGATCAGTTAATTAACTGACTATATTAAATAGCATTAATGTTGTGTTTTGTTTTTTTTAGTATGTGCATTAAAGTGGTGTACGCTATGCTTCTTGCCTAGTACGTCTGAAAATTATGTGCATTAAAGTGTTGTACATTATGCTTTTTTTCTTAATTATATGAATTACTAATTATAATAATATGTGTAAGCTTATATTTTTTAGACTTCCTTTTTATAGGATGTCCTAAATACATTATAATGTAGTATATATATTTATTTTTCATCACCATATCATGTTTGTGTAAAAATATTATTATGTTTAAAAGAAAAGTTGCAAATATGTATATATATTAATGTTGATTTTATGTGTGTAGTTTTAGTTTATATTTTCTTTATTTTTCTTTAACTTTTATTGTCTCTATATAACGTTTTCTATCGGAGTTATTAAGGAAAATCTTGAATTCTTGATCAGGTTTGGACTTCGCACTGTCCACAACGACCTCAACTCGAATTACCATATTAATAAATTAAGTCTGTATCGAGTATGTGAGTGTATTAGTAATTTCTTCAACTAGGGGTGTGCAGAATTCGGGTTTCATCTATAAAAACCAAAAATTGTAACCGAACCAAATCAAAAAAAACAAACCAAATTTGTAACCGAATCGAAGTTGTCAAAACCAAACCGAAACAAAATAAATATTCGGTTCTCGGTTCAGATATGGTTTTGGCACAGTGAACCAAAAACCTAATTCACATAAATATATATAATTTTTATATATTTCTATATAAAAAAAGACATTAAAACTCTAGTAAAAATATAGGGCTAATAACCTATTAAAACATCATACTTGTCACAAATGTCAGTTCGACGTAGCAAAAAAAAAAATAGCTCTTCTAGACATTAAACTTGACATGTTTGTCTTCAATTGAGTATTATGACCATTTTACCCTTCCAAATTACATAAATGGTCCCTGTGAGTTTGCGAAAATTGCATCTATCGTCCCTAGGCTAAATTACATAAATGGTCCCTGTCATTAGCTCTTCTAGACATTAAACTTGACATGTTTGTCTTCAATCAAGTATTATGACCATTTTACCCTTCCAAATTACATAAATGGTCCCTGTGAGTTTGCGAAAATTGCATCCATCGTCCCTAGGCTAAATTACATACATGGTCCCTGTCGTTTGGAAAAAATTGCGTCCATCATCCCTTACAACATATTCTAATTATCTTAACATTTTATTCGGATTAAAATCATTCAAGTCACAATAATCATGTCCACTTATATCATGTTACTACTTATATCATGTTCTTGACTATAATCACAATCCTACTAGACTTCCTATTCCTAATACCTATCTGATAGATATAAACAACATAAATTATTACCATCTGGACTAACATACTTTAACACAAGATGCTTATATCTATCTAGTAAATCTTCTACATCACCCACTGTCAAATCACCTGCTTGTAAATACAAGTACGGGAAATTCTTAAATTCTTTGACCGTCGTTTCCTCTTTCATGAGTATAGCTGCTCCTTTATTTTCCAAATCTGAAACTGATGGGACTTTGTTCACTGATGGTACCTCTTTCGTGTTGGCCACTTCGGTTGTAGACTGAACCGGAGTAGTAGTCTTTTGCTTCTTGATGTCTTTTGGTTCCGTTATGCTTAGGCTTTGGCTTTGACTTTGATTACCGTCATTATCACCCGATAGGCCATAAATAAGAGCTTGGGCAGATTCCATGTTCTTCTGAAACTCTGTTTCATCCATAGACAAATGAACATTCGAAGCGAATAATGGTAGTTCAGTAATGTTTGATTGGACAAATGAACATTCGACAACATTAGGAACCCCATTAAGTCCTTTCAAGCAAGCCTCAGCAAATACGGCCCCATCATAACTGCATAAAAAACACATATCAGATATACATCTACTTCAAGAAGCAAATGTCATCTACGGAACTGTATGGGTACAAACCGTTTTGGCCAACAATAATTCAAATTCAGTTCTAATCATGCTCTTGCCATATGGTTATCCATCACTAAATATAAAATGAAAACCTTTACCGATTTATTATTTTTTTTTTTTTTTTTTTTGCAGCATCTAAAGATGATAGTCCACATGATGGATTTTGTTAGAGAAATCAGTGGCTTAGCTTGATTCCTACTGGTGAGTCGAGGACATTTACAGGTAGTATCCATTATGTGGGCATCCATAAAACTGACTAAACGAAGCTATTCTTCTATAGGTCCGAGGAGAGGGTCTTATATGACTAATCACTGAGGGCTTTGACAAGTATATTAATCATTATGCGGGTTTACGCTTTCCACAGATGACACTATAATATAGAACTAGAAACAGTTGAGTGAATTGTAGTGTGGCAGACTGCTATTGCTGCAAGCTATCTGCAAGCTGCACGCATTAAGTTCTATGTTCCATTTCATGTAGAGAGTTTTAACAAAGGTGTCTTGTTGGATCATAAGTATTGAGACGGTATGTACAATAGCATTGTGTTAATTATAAAATGAACTGGAAATATGAGTTCGAACTTATGCCATTGAAAGTGTAGCAGATCCCTTTCTAGCCTTTGCCTCCACCACCTCTGTTCCACCATCTTGTGTTCGTCTTGTGAGAGCAGTTATCTCTTCATCAGATAAATTCGCTTTCGGTGTAGCACTGTAGCCTGCATACAAAACCATACATCAGTAACATAAACTCATATGCTATATCATAATTACCATTTAACAGTAATCAAGAAATACCTGAGAAAACAACGGCAAAATGGTAATTCCAGGATGTCCACCAATTGAATCAATGCAAGCATTCAATTCCATATCAACGTAAATCATTATTACAACGTAAATCATTAGGAATTCCATTATTTTCCTCTGCAGGGCCAGAGGCAGGGGTTGATACCGCAGGATCCATTATACTCCGAATTATACAACAAAACTGACACAAAATATGTTACACTAAACCATCCACCTAGGTCAACCTGCATTAGAGCAAGGCATAGATATCATAAGCAATGGGATAGAGATAACTAAATGGACTTAAGCTAACATAAGCTAACATCAACAGTCACGTAATCATAAGGAACACAAGCTAACATCAGGGTAGCAAAAACAAAGAATTTTGTGGAAACACGGCATACACTGATGTCGGAACGCAACAAGCATTCACATACTTGATTAATTCCAGTAATCTGCAAGTGAGTAAATCAACTTGCAAAATAATATGTAAAGCAACCAAGCATTGATAGGAAGGATCAACAATCAACAACCCTTGTTTAATGTTTCTATAGGTAGAAAAAGATACACAGCTTATCTATATCATATAAAAACCTTAAAGCATTCATCAATTTCACTCCGTTGATTCCACAATAGAATACTAAGAACCCCGAACTTCCTAAAGCAAACCATACACTAGCGAGTCATATTAAGCAACACATTTCCATACTATTAGGCTATGTTGAGCAAAACTAGCCTTATCAGTAGCAGTTAGTTTTGTAATAACATTCAGTACTCATACAACAACAACATAATACATTTATATAGAATTATAGGGGCTTTTTGTATTGCTTATTAAATTGTTTGTAAGTAGGCTGTTCAGGAATACATCCAAAATGCCCCATTATAAACAAAAGTTATTGAAACTCCTTATACATCAAAACATAGGTCAATGGATCTTCTTTAGATAATAGCAACATTATATTAGTTGAACTTGACTTAATTATATATCAGCCTAAAGTTTATCAACATGAGTCGCATATGGTGTCTTGTAAGAATAACCGTAAATGGGTATCATTAACATCAAAAACCAGTAAACGGAAGTCAAAATCAAAAACATTATCAAGAATCTAAGTGAAAAAAGTCAAAACAATATTAGCTATCATCTAGATGTAAATTTTTTTTATGAATGAACCTTGTTTAGCTACACTGATTCTATAGCCCTAACTTTTGTAACAATTTTAGCAGAATATCTTCCATCAACCTTTAATCCAATAACGTTAATTTTAATTAGGCAAAGAATAACAAAAACATCTTAATTAAATTTATAAAAATGTGATGGTATGCAATTTTTATAAATTTAAGGGTAAAATGGTGATCACAAATTTATTTTACTCAATTGAAGACAAACATGTCAAGTTTAATGTCTAGAAGAGCTATTTTTTTGTTCGTTACGTCGAACTGACATTTGTGATAAGTATGATGCTTTAATAGGTTATTAGCCCAAAAATATACTAACAACATTTTTTAAGCTTGAAATTTATGTACAAAAAAACTATATAATTATATAAAAAGTTAATTAAAATTAGGTAATTCATGTTATTTGGGTTGGTTTTCGGTGATTTGGTTCGGTTCGGTTTCCGATTCGGTTTAGTCAAAGAACCCGATAACCGAACTAACTGAACCGAATAAACCAAAGAACCCGATAACCGAAACACCCCTACCTTCAACTTGTGCCTTTCGCTACAACATCTCTTCTAGTTACCAACTTACCAATATAAGAAGAAAAGACCGACCATACTTTGCTCATCATACTAGAAGATGCTAGAAATAACTTCTTTCAAATTCAGAATCCCATAACTATGTAGGGTATGTTATTGTGCTTTGTCATATACTGAATGCTCAATTCTAAGTTCATGTAGTGGAATATATGAGACGTCATAGAAGGTTAATGGCGAAACATGGTGAGTAAAACAGTCGAAATGAGGAGAAAATGGATCTTGTTATGAGAATTATTGTATATTTTTTTTGTTACCGCAACTAGGAAAAAATAAAATAAAAAAATCTTGTTTTGACTTAGATTTTATTACCCAATAAAATGATTACAAGCAAGTAAATAGATGGCGTCCTAGAATAAATAGCAATAAAGTGCCGAAATAACAACTGCAGAATTCTTGTGAATTACTCTGGCAACTCATATTAACTACTTCAATAGCATCAAACTCTTGCACTCCAAGTACCCTACCGATACATCAATACAAGAAGTGAGTACAAGATAGAGTCTATCTACAAACGCAGCAAAGTAAACTAAAAGAAACAGCAATCAATCTTTCTGCTTCAGAAAATAGCTCTTATCTATTAGACTACATACTTTTCGACTTCACGGCAGTAGAAGATAAATTGAATTTGAATATTCCCAACTGAGTTCAGTTACCCATGACCCATAACACATTTTGGCCTGCAAATAACTCAGTAACCCGATTTTGACACGAAAAGAAAAAAATGAAAAAAATCTCGTCAATCCAAGCATCTAGCTTAACTGTCACAGGTTTTGAAATAATGTTAATAAAATTCGGATAGGCCATCTTTAACAGAACAGAAGTTTCACATTTGAGTTCATCGATAACCTTAGCTAATGTACAAGTATGAATTATCAATGCGAAGACATATTTATTAAACGGGCAATCATCATATCAATAAATTAATAAGAAATCAAAAGGCACAAGTATTTCTATATCAATTATAACGTACCTATCCATTTTCAGCTTGTAGATGAGTAGATACAAGGCTCTCCACGATGGTAGGGACCCACCAAAACTTTCGATTACCAATAAACCAAAAGTAACGTCCAGAAGCATCAGGCCTCACTTCCCAAGGGTCATCTCCAAATTCACGCGTGTATTGGTAATTATCTGGCAGTACCCAAGACTCTTTTGCATTGTACTTCTTCATCACCCATAGCTTATCGAAATGCAAGTCACGACACTTTAAGCATAGACATTCTTCCATAATCCCCAAAATCATATTCGGCTTGCAAGCATTATCGAATTTGCATCTCGCATCATCGGGTTGGGGGATTTCTATAAATTCCTCCTTGGATAAATCAAAAGATAAAATAACTTGCCCCTTTTTTATTATTTTTAGGATGCATAACCCAATGAATTGCCCCATTGCATAAGACACCAAAACATTGAAAATCGGAACATATATAATCCACTTCTCCTACAACATTCCAAGCATTTGATTTAAGAGAATTCACTTGAAAGCATGTCTGGTCGTTTCCTTTCATGAGCCCTAATACAACCTTGTAGTCACCTGTGACGGAATCATAACCGAATCCCCAACATGGTGAGTCGAAGACAATTTCAAGGGGATATTGCAGCACTTTTACTTCTCTGGTTGTGGGATTAGCAATTAGAAGTTCCTCATCAACAAACATACATACTAGGCCATTTGAGTTGCCAATAATATTAATAGGATATGCTACTCTAAGATGAGCAATCGAAAAAACAGCCTCACCAATCCTTTTATGACCATTTTCATTACTGTTGTAACTAAGGTTCAAATGAGCTTTAATAAAACGAGACCCGGAGATGAAAGATTTCCAAGACCTGCACACACTCTTGCATTTAACGAGATTCCTCACATCCAATCTTAGGAATATTTTTTCATAGATATCATCAGGAATAAGTTCTGCCATTCGCGCAACTACACAACCCGGCTGAAATTTTTTGTAAAATACAAATAAGTATTCTAAACAATCAACCTTAAACAAATGCATGTTTAGCTGGTAGCTATTGTTTACCCTTTGTCTGTCACATATATGCAAAAAAAAAAAAACGCAAACACATAGAATAGCAGATTACAATAGAAATTAGCATATGCAAAATCGTAGTCGCAAACTCATCGCATTATATAAGTACACTCGAGATACACAAACATATCGAGTCACAAGGGGTAAAATTCTAGTCTTCGAGAGCCATATGTCACTGGTCACATGGTCTCTGGACGGACTCTAGTCATAGGACATAAGCACCATGGAAAAACAGCTTGACCAATCCTTCTAGTCTCAATTTTCACTGATGTTCTAACTATTGTGCTCTTTTTTTTCTTTTTTTTTTCCCTGAAAGGTCGAATTTATAAAACTATCTAACATTCGAAGAAACCAAAATTTAAAATAGCCACACAAATTAGTTCTTGATACTAATCTCTTTGAAACGCCTGCATCTCAACATCCCATTCTTTAGCAACTTGACTTGCATATTCTAACTATCGTTCAAATGATCATTTACTAAAACAAACGCATAGTATATAATTAGCCATTGTTTGTTTCGGGCTTATATAGCCGGCTTATGGCTAATTTAGTTTTGGGCTTATGTTTCATAAGCTCACTTTTTGTAGCTTATTTTGAAACTTTTCGGCTTATGGGGGTGTTGGTCTAAGCTTACATGTGGGCTTACAAGCTTATTTTGTTTTGGCTTATATTTCATAAGCCTTATTTTTTTGGCTTTTTTTGAGGTTTGTGGGCTTATATAATATTATTATGATATAAGAAACTTATATAAGCCCAAAAATCTGTAAATAAGCAGGAAAATTAGGGCTTATGGAATATAAGCAGAAATAAAATTATATAAGTTTCTTATATTCCATAAGCTAGGGGTGTTTGTGTTAACTTATTTAATGGACTTACGTAAAATTGAAGGCCATGAGCTCTTGGAAAATAAGCAAACACAAACACTCCCTATAGATAATTCTCAAAAAAAAACACCTTATATGTAACCTATGCATAAATAGTTATATACACAAACAAACACAGACAGTTATTATAATAAACTATGAATAACAAAAGTAGAAATTTTAAGTTTAGAAAAGTTAGTTGTTAGGGTTTACCGAATTGGGGTCGCTGGTCCGATGGCCTATCCCTCTCTCTTTCTTTCGTTACCTCTATTAATTACAAGAAGGGGATTAATTACCAAATTGGGGAGTTTGCTTAAGCTTATTTAGGGGATTATGAATCATTTATTATTTACAACTTATTAATGTTGATGTACTATTTTATCATCCTTCTTTATTAATTACAAGAAGGGTACCCGCGCAGTGCGACGTCGGGTACCCGTTGACTATTTTTGTGTATCAAATACTATAAAGTAGTATAGATATGTTTTTCAAAAGTATAACGTGTAAATTAATAGTATAAATGGTTAACACTTTTATTTTTCAAATTTTAGCATTAAATTTGTGGTTATAAGTTTAGTGAGCTTTTCTTATAAGGGAGAATTTCATATATATCCCTCATTCGGTTCAAAATTTCATATATATCCCTCATTTATTTTATTTTATTTTTTAATTCACGTTTGTATTTCTTATTTCCATATATTAATACACATAGTCAAAATTTCATATATATCCCTCATTTTTTTTATTTCATATATATCTCTCAAATCACTATATTAATACACATGAGTTACGAATATTATTATGATCCGTAATAAGCAATTTCAGTACACAAAACATATGTATACTCCATTGCTCCAAATACAATATATAAATCAAAAAAGCATGTTTCAAAGCATATATATATGCTTTGAAACATGCTTTTATGATTTATATATTGTATTTGGAGCAATGAAGTATACATATGTTTTGTGTACTGAAATTGTTTATTACGGATCATAATAATATTCGTAGCCCATGTGTACTAATATGTATTTTAAGGTTTTAATTATATATAAATTGGGTATTTTGACATATATGAAAATTTTAAGTTTTAGATTAGATATATATGAAATTTTCAAGTTACGTTGGATATATATGAAATTTTTAACCAAATGAGGGATATATATGAAATTTTCAAGTTATGTTGGATATATATGAAATTTTGAACCAAATGAGGGATATATATGAAATTCTCCCTTCTTATAAACGATTTCATTAAAATGTATCATTATTAGAGGGCGATTACATATGGTTTAAATGATACTTAATTTTTTCAAATTTTACATTAATTTTCTACTTTTCCTTTTATTGTAATGTTTTTTGTCTTAAAATATTAAGATAGCATTTGTGCAACATGTACCATGTAAATAAAATTTTATGCAAGTAATATATGATTATATGTTTTTCTACGATTAATATCGATAATATTGTATAGTTAAGAGGTACTTGTCTGATACGTGGGTTCGGGGTCGAAAGACTCCCTTTTCAACAAGCAAGTTTTACAACACACTAGGCAGTGTACCTAATCGTTACAGTGTAGTATGGGCAAGCCCAGGGGGTTGATCGTTCTCTAGGGGAATAGAGATGCTAGTAGAGATGTATGACGAAAATGTGAGGTTAGGGTAATTCGTTTTAGCTTTTTTAATTTTTTAGAAAAACAAGTAAAATCTCTAGGTTTGAAGAGTAGAGGTTTGGTAATCCTACCAATTTTAACTACTTAATAATTAAAATTAAAAACTAATTAACTAATTAAAAAGAGAAAATCTATGGATTGATTGATTGAGTTCTTATGATAATTAAAAGCTTATTTACTTAGATTTTCTTACTCCCTAATTATCTCTTATTTGTCGGTTGAATTGTCATATCCTCATTCTAATTGGTGCGTTGTATTCCGTGTTAGTCGTAGGGGATGCCTAATTCCATAGTTTTATGAATTGTAACTCTCCTCTATACTATCTGGGATCACCAAGCACCTTAGTTTCTCCCCCGAATACTCTATTATCCTAAACTACAACTCACGCAATAAGCACAACGATAGCTCAAGTGCACTCTCAAGCTTGACGTTCAAGCTCGCAACAATTAAAGAAGAAGCCAATTTTCCTTACTCTAGCGTCTACCAATTAAAAAAAGAGACAATCTAACAATAATCAACATCTAGGTTTTATAGATCTAAGTAAATACAAGATTAGTTTTGCTACGCATAATAGATAAGCAAGAACACAAACAAACAATTGAACATAGGATAAACATGGTGATAGATTGGATAAACAAACTTATCTTTGTATGTAAAGAAGGGTTTGGAACCCTAAAATACTGCCCAAGTCGGACTATGAACGAACTAGGGTTTGCTCTCCAAAATATTACACTCAAAATACAGAAAATACGAAGACTATATATAGAATTACATTCGCGACGGCGTCGCCTTTTGATGGTGACGCTGTTTGGTCGCCGTCATTAGGTTTCGTTATGGAAAAGTCATCGTTGGGAAGGCGTCAGCTGAGATGTGTGACGCCGTCTAGCTTCATTAAGGACGTCGTCTTGGAATGAGTCTTGGTCGTCTGGCGTAAAATAAAGGGCAACGCCCTTCTGGAATAAGGCGTGACGCCGTCAACTTGTAAAACTAAAATCAGGCATGAGCAGTCGCTTGAGATCTTATTAGGACTTCTTGTGGGCGACGCCATTGGGACGCCGTCAGGTGCAGAAATCAGCCTTGAAATCTTGACTTTGTCATTTTCTTCATGTTTTTGCTCTTTTTCGTCCAAAAGTGCTTGATTCCAGCAATTTGCTTCCTAAAGACCTAAAATGTGAAAAGAAACGATTTTAAGCAGTAACGGATATAAAATATATCGATTTAGGGCTTAAATGACCCCCTAAAACGTATATTTTAAATCTTTATCAAATATCCCTACACTTGGAATTTGTTTGTCCTCAAGCAAATGTGCTTTTAGCCAATCAATTTATAAGTTAGAGGTTATTTAGCATTGGTTTAAAATAGTCTACAACAAGTACAAGCGCCAAAATAGTCATAAAAAGCACAGAAATTATACACTAGCACCTCACAATTGGTGTTTGGATTCTCTCGTCTCTCGGGTTTATATGAAATATAATATGTAAGAAAATGGAAAATAAACACTCACTACATGTCATAGTACATAGATTACCATAGGCTTGAGAATAGATCAAATGTCCACCGCTTTGGCGTAAGCACCTAGGAATAACTATCTAAGAGGTCTTTACAAAGGGTTATAATGTTAGGCTTCGGGTAGGGAAACAAAGGATTTTGTTGGATATGAGGATATTTAGTGGTGGCAAGTCAAAAATCTTATGTTATAAGCATGTAAGACGCGCCGTTGCTAAGCCAAGACTCAACTCACTAATACTAGATAACGACTTGAAACAAACATAAACTTAAAACTTAAAACATAAAAAATAAAACATAAAGATAGTTGTAGGATGGTAGCCTGTATGTTTTTCTCAATTTTATTTATTTTTTAAACATACATTTTTTTTCATACCTTTTTACTCAACCATCCTCTAAGATAACAAAAATATAAAGGGATTTATAAGAGCATCCCTACATCTGAGTTTTTATTTCACTAACACTATCGACCCGATTTGAAAAGATCAAAACACTTGGACTACATTATTACGTAGACAAAGGGAAATTGAATTTACCGTTCCTTCCCGTTACTCCATAAAATACTACTTTAACCCATGAAAACTTGATGCGCGTAGGGAGCCTCCCAAGAAGCGCTTGTTTTTGTTCGAGTCACGAGCTTGACTCTACCCTTATTTAATGGATAAAGGGGAAGTTTTCCCTACACTTAAGCTTAAGTGCGGGTGATAGTAGCGATGCACACCCTTAGGGTAGAAATTTGCTACTTGAGGAGATGGTGATGGGTGATTTATAGGCTCAAAGGGGTGTGCTCCATTCATTGTAACCTTACCTAATTATATTGATGTAGCGGGTGAATCAAATCTTTCTCCTAAAAATGGATCATCTTCTATCAACTTCAAAAGATTCTTAGTTAAGGATCCATCTTGACCTAATAAACCCGGTTTAAACCCATAATGTTTCTTGTTATAAACCATGAATGGGTGATGTAAGTGTGTAAGGCCATGACAACAAGCATCTAAACTTACATTCTCTAGTGGTTTTTGATCCAAATGTTCTATATCAATCGGGGTTTCTATAGTCTCTTCTACTTCTTCCGGGTAAGTTATAGGCGGTGTGTGTTCCTCAAGTGATGGTAGGGCTTGTGGGCTTGGAGTTTCCACCTCATTTTCCATTATATCTAGATCTCCTAAATGTTCATCATGTGTTTTAGTATGATCTAACCTAAATACACTCCTAAGTATCCATTTCAAATTCTTGGTCCGATTCATAAGAATCATTCTCAAAAATTTGATCACTATGTTTTATTTGCCTAAAGGATTCCTCATGCGTGTCATATGTTTTGAAACCTATCCCACACATGCAACTAGGTAGTTCAACTCTAACCATCTTACAATCTTGTTCGGGTTTAGGTTCCATGTTCTTAAAAACTAGGTCTTTTTGATCATGGTGCCTAAGATCGAATAAATCCTCCTTATCTGTAAGTTGTGATGTAGACATGCCTATGATTTCATTCAACTGATGGTTTATGCTTAGGAAGCTTTTCTCAAAAATTTTCCAGAGGGTCTCACTAAAAGGAGTTGATCTTAACAATGATTGTTGAATAGAAGCCACAGAAGCACAAAATTTATCAAATCCATCTAACCTTATACCCGTCTCCTTTTGGATATCTCTAAGATCAATCACAAATTCATTAGAACAATAAAAAGCAATATTATCTGTGAAATTCAATTGTTCCTCATTTGTTAATGATTCAAATGAAACTCCACTTGCCATAATGACAAATGAAAAGGGTTTTACGAACACAAACACAAAGAAGGGGGATAGACTACAAGGAAGCTAAAAATGAGAAAAACTCTTACTTGATAGGAATCAAGCAAGGGAAGCTAAATGAGATAAAAATATAACTATCTATTCTATTCCCCGACAACGGCGCCAAAAACTTGTTGCACGTACGAAGCGCATTCGGGGTCAAAGGAGACTTCCTTTTCTTCGAGCAAGTTTTTCAACCACCTAGGCAATGAACCTAATCATTGTAGTGTAGTATTGGGTAAGCCTCAGGGATTGATATCGTTCTCTAGGGGAATAAGAATGCTAGTAAGAAGTGTACTACGCTAAGGGTAAAATCTCGGGCTTGGATTTGGGGGTGGTACTTCTACCGATTACTCAACTATTCTAATTATCTAATTCTACGGGTAGTCTTATGTCTATTGATGTGTGCTCGTATGATGATTAAAAATGTGTTTACCTAGATACTATTACTCCCTAGTTATCTTTTATTGTAGGTTGAATTGTCACGTCCTTATTCTTAACGCGTTGTGTTGCTTAAAGTCGTAGGGTGTGCCTATGCCCTAACTCTTTGATGTCACCCTTGAGTGTAGTAAACGAGATTCACTAAGTCATTCATAAACTACCAAAGATTCATCTAGCACTAAACACAATGATAGCCTAGTTGCACTCCTAAGAAAATTACAATTAAGATAAGAGACAGCCTAACAATAATTAACAACTAGGTTTCATAGATCTAAGCAAACACACAAGAAATTTAGCCGGACATGTTAGACAAGCAAGCATACACACATTCAATGGAAGATATAATGATATTATTGAAGTAAAACACTTATCTTGATGTGTAAAATAGGGTTTGACACCTAAGATACTGTCCAAGTCGGACTACAAACGTTTAGGGTTTTTACTCCAAAAGTCTACCTCCTTAAATACTGAAAGTTCGATTTCAATATATAATTTTACACTTGCGACGGCGTCGCCTTATTGGTGGGACGCCGTCAGATCGCCGTCATTAGGGTTTTCGTCTTGGCCAAGTTATCGTTGGGGCGGTGTCACGTTGTAGTTGTGACGTCGTTGGGCTTCAGCAAGGAGGTCGTCTGATTTTGGATCTGGGCCGTCTAAGATGAAAAGTCTTAGTGACGCCCTTCCTCTTCAAAGCCTGACGCTGTCAGGTGTATTTGAGCAAAAAGTCTACTGAGCAGTCAGGTGTATTCTAATTAAATCCGTAGAGAGGGACGGTGTCACCCTTTAGTTAGGACGCCGTCAGCTTCAATTTCAGCAGCTTGAGTGTCTTCGATCTTGACTTAGCCATTTTCTTCATATATTCACTCCTTTTCATCCAAATAAACATCATTCCAACATTTTGCTTCCAAAAGACCTAAAAAGTGAAAAAAAAAACAAAATTAAGCAGTAACGGATATGAAAGTGGGCGATTAAGGGCTTAAATGACCCCCTAAAAACGTACGTTTTAAATCCTTATCAACAACCAATCGCTTTTTAAAGATTTAGTCATCTATGAGCGTATTATAGCATTAAAATACTCGTATAAATGTAATAACCTATTACATCACAATGTACGTGATACTCAACCCTTAAACGTGAAAACCTCATCTAAGATGTTATTAAGTACTTATAGAACGACAATCTTACAAAAATATAGTAAAATTTCGATGTTAGTAAAACGCTCTCTCAATGTCATTGAACACGTTTTTATTGAAATACTATACATTTTTGGGGCGTCTTCGATATTGTAATTTCTGCAGTATTTGGTGTTTATGCTTTATTGTTTAGCCTTTAGTATACCCAAATGTAGTGTTATAATCATTGTAGGGATATAATATCAACCATTTTTAAAAGTTTCAGTCATATATGAGCATATGCTACCTTTAAAAATACTTTAATAAATGTAATAATCTATTAAAACTCGTATAACCTTGGGTACGGGGTTCCGTTTTAGCCTAGGACCAGAGAAATCGAAGATTGCAGCAATGAGAAAGTTGTGGTAAATGCCTTCGGCATTTTATAGAACTTTCGAGCTCCAAAAATCTATATTTTTTGAGTTAATTACATTATTATTTTTATTTTTTGATTTGTTGGACTTTGTTTTTGGGCTAGAGTCCGACCCTATTACATTTTAGGCCAGTTTCAAGTTTCTTGGCCTATTTAATAATCCTATTGTGGTGCTACAAAAATAAGTTCTAAAATATATGAAAAGTCAAATTATGGAAAAGATCCTGATTATCGGTATTCGTTAATCAACGATAGTTAGAAGAATTCGTGTGAATCAACAAGTTCAATTTGTAATTTCTGTAGTATTTGGTGTTTTCCCCTTTAAGGTTTTTAGCCTTTATTATACCCAAATGTAGTGTTATAATCATCGTAGGGGCATTACGCCAAACGTTTTAAAAAGATTTAGTCATCTATGAGCGTATTATAGTGTTTAAATACTTGTAAAAATTTAATAACCTATTACATCACAATGTATGTGATACTCAACCCTTAAACGTGAAAACCTAATCTAAGATGTTATTAATTACTTATAGAACGACAATCTTACAAAAAAAAATAGTGAAGATTCGATGCTAGTAAAACGCTCCCTCAATGTTATTGAACACGTTTTTATGAAAATACTATACATTTATGGGGCGTTTAGATATTGTAATATCTGCGGTATTTGATACTATATATTTATGGGGCGTTTAATATTACCAAATGTAGTTTTATAATCATTGTAGGGACATAATATCAACCGTTTTTAAAAGTTTCAGTCGTATATGAGCGTATTATACCTTTAAAAATACTTTAAAAAATGTAGTAATCTATTAAAACTAGTTTAACTTGGGCTACGGGGTTCCATTTCAGCCCCAAGACTAGGGAAATCGAAGCTTGCAGCAATGAGAAAGTTATATTAAATGCCTTCGGTGGTTTATGGAACTTTCGAGCTCCAAAACACTATATTTTTTGAGTTAATTACATTTTTATGTTTTTTTTTCAATTTGTAGGACTTTGTTTTTGGGCTAGGGTCCGACCCTATTACCTTTTAGGCCCGTTTCAAGTTTCTTGGCTTATTTAATAATCCTATTGTGGTGCTACAATAATCAGTTCTAAAATATATGAAAAGTATAATGAAGGAAAAGATTCAGATTATTGGTATTCGTTAATCAACGATATTTAGAAGAATTCGTGTGAATACAACAGGTTCAATTTGTAATTTCTGTAGTATTTTTTGTTTTCCGCTTTAAGGTTTTTTGCCCTTATTATACTCAAATATAGTATTATAATCATTGTAGGGGCATAACACCATCTGTTTTTTAAAGATTTAGTCATCTACGAACGTATTACAGAAATAAAATACTTGTATAAATGTAATAACATATTACATCACTATGTACATGATACTCAACCCTTAAACATAAAACCTAGTCTAAGATGCTATTAAGTACTTTCAGAATGACAATCTTACAAAAATATAGTAAAATTTCGATGCTAGTAAAACGCTCTCTCAACGTCATTGAACACGTTTTTATGGATATACAATACATTTATGGGGCATTTTCGATATTGTAATTTCTGCAGTATTTGGTGTTTATGCTTTAATGTTTAGCCTTTAATATACCCAAATGTAGTGTTATAATCATTGTAGGGAGATAATAACAACCGTTTTTAAAAGATTTAGTCATATATGAGCGTATTATGCCTTTAAAAATACTTTAATAAATGTAATAATCTCTTAAAAGTAGTATAACTTGGACTACGAGCCCCAGGGCCAAGGAAATCGAAGCTTGCAACAATTAGAAAGTTGTGGTAAAGACCTTCGGCAATTTATGGAACTTTCGAGCTCCAAAACACTATAAGTTTTTGAGTTAATTACATTTTTATGTTTTTTTTTCAATTTGTTTGACTTTGTTTTTGGGCTAGGGTCCGAACCTATTACCTTTAGGCCCGTTTCAAGTTTCTTGACCCATTTAATAATCCTATTTTGGTGCTACAATAATCAGTTCTAAAATATATGAAAAGTCTAATTATGGAAAAGATCTTGATTATCGGTATTTGTTAATCAACGATAGTTAGAAAAATTCGTGTGAATCAACAGGTTCAATTTGTAATTTCTGTAGTATTTGGTGTTCTTCGCTCTAAGGTTTTTAGCATTTATTATACCCAGATGTAGTGTTATAATCATTGTATGGGCATGACACCAACTGTTTCTAAAAAGATTTAGTCATCTATTAGTGTATTATAGCATTAGAATACTTGTATAAATGTAATAACCTATTACATCACAAAGTATGTGATACTCAACCCTTAAACGTGAAAACCTCATCTAAGATGTTATTAAGTACTTATAGAATGACAGTCTTATAAAAATATAGTAAAATTTCGATGCTAGTAAAACGCTCCCTCAATGTCATTGAACTCGGTTTTATGGAAATACTATACATTTATGGGGCGTTTTCGATATTGTAATTTCTGCAGTATTTGGTGTTTGTGCTTTAAGGTTTAGCCTTTAATATATCCAAATGTAGTGTTATAATCACTGAGGGGACATAATCTCAACCGTTTTAAAAGTTTTAGTCATATATGATCGTATTATGCCTTTAAAAATACTTTAATAAATGTAATAATCTATTAAAACTAGTATAACTTGGGCTACGGGGTTCTGTTTCATCCCCAGGACTAGGGAAATCGAAGCTTGCAGCAAGAGAAAGTTGTGGTAAGTACCTTCGGCGTTTATGGAAACTTCGAGCTCCAAAACACTATATTTTTTTAGCTAATTGCATTTTTATGTTTTTTTCCAATTTGTTGGACTTTGTTTTTAGGCTAGGGTCCGACCCTATTACCTTTAGGCCCGTTTCAAGTTTCTTGACTTATTTGATAATCCTATTGTGGTGCTACAATAATCAGTTCTATAACATATGAAAAGTCTAATTATGGAAAAGATCCTTATTATCGGTATTCGTTAATCAACGATAGTTAAAAGAATTCTTTTGAATCAACAGGTTCAATAATTAACTTCTGTAGTATTTGGTGTTTTCCGCTTTAAGGTTTTTAGCCTTTATTATACCCAAATGTAGTGTTATAATCATTGTACGGGCTTAACACCAACCATTTTTAAAAGATTTAATCATCTATAAGCGTATTATAGCATCAAAATACTTTTATAAATGTAATAACCTATTACATCACAATGTACGTGATACTCAACCCTTAAATGTGAAAACCTCATCTAAGATGTTATTAAGTACTTATAGAATGACTATCTTGCAAAAATATAGTAAAATTTCGATGCTAGTAAAACGCTCCCTTAATGTCATTGAACACATTTTTATGGAAATATTATCCATTTATGGGGCGTTTTCGATATTGTAATTTATGCAGTATTTAGGGTTTTTGCTTTAAGGTTTAGCCTTTAATATACCCAAATGTAGTGTTATAATCATTGTAGGGACATAATATCAACCGTTTTTAAAAGTTTCAGTCATATATGAGCATATTATACCTTTAAAAATACTTTAATAAATGAAATAATCTATTGAAACTAGTATAACTTGGGATACGGGGTTCCGTTTCAGCCCCAGGACCAGGGAAATCGAAGCTTGCAACAATGAGAAAGTTGTGGTAAATGCCTTTGGCGGTTTATGGAACTTTCGAGCTCCAAAATACTATATTTTTTTAGTTAATTACATTTTTATGTTTTTTTTTTCAATTTGTTGGACTTTGTTTTTGGGCTAGGGTCCGACCCTATTACCTTTTAGGCCCGTTTCAAGTTTCTTGGCCTATTTAATAATCCTACTGTGGTGCTACAATAATCAGTTCTAGAATATATGAAACGTCTAATTACGTAAAAGATCCTGATTATCGGTATTCGTTAATCAACGATAGTTAGAAGAATTCGTGTAAATCAACAGGTTCAATTTGTAATTTCTTTAGTATTTGGTGTTTTCCTCTTTAAGGTTTTTATCCTTGGATTCTGATAGTGATGATGAGGAGGTTGTGAACACCTTTGATGAGTCGAGTAACCTATTTAGTGGTGGTCATGATCGCGAAGATGACTATGATTATGATAACTATGCGAATGAGGTTTACGATCTTCCAGGAAATTTGGATGCCTATTGTGACACGTATGGTATCAAGCTCCAAGACCTTGGTAGGAAGTAATGTTATCTCCATAGCAGTCTAATATTATATTTTGAGTAGTGGATTATTTTCTTATATAGAGAATAGGAAGTATCTTGTTATGTAAGCTTTTCGCCTATGTAACGGGCTGAGATATGATATTCACCCATATCCTTTGTACCTAAACGTTTTTTGGAATAATATATTTACCGGGTCTTTGACCTTTTATCCAAAAAAAAGGTTTTTATCCTTTAATATACCCAAATGTAGTTTTATAGTCATTGTATGTGCATAACACCAACCGTTTTTAGTAGATTTAGTCATCTATGAGCGTATTATAGTATTAAAATACTTGAACCTATTACATCCCAATGTACGTGATAGTCATTATTAAAACTCATATTATTTTGGTAGCTATAGAAAATGTGTTCTCTAGTTATCCAAATATCTTATATTTCTTCAAGGTTTCAAAACCGGAACTAGGGTTATAAAACGAACTTAAAAGAATAAGATGTGCAACCAAACTTAATTGTTTTGACATTTACAAAACATCACGATTTCTAGAGTAGGTGTGCTTTGAGTTTGATTAGAATTAGGACGATACAAATATTCCTATTATGGCTTTTCCTCATAAAGAAAACGGATACAAACAAGTTTCTTTCTTACAAGGAAAGAAAGACTTAGTTTGCCCTTT
Source organism: Chrysanthemum seticuspe (assembly GCA_019973895.1). Lineage (NCBI taxonomy): Eukaryota > Viridiplantae > Streptophyta > Magnoliopsida > Asterales > Asteraceae > Chrysanthemum > Chrysanthemum seticuspe. The sequence goes on along the minus strand of BPTQ01000005.1, from coordinate 352,676,743 downwards.
TAACAAGAAAAGAACAAACTCTTGTTTACGCTTTGTGTTGCATTAATTCATTAAATGAATTTACAAAGTTCATTTTTAGAATTTTCGATAATTATCCTTTTATAAATTAACTACCCCATGTTTACAATTTAAAACAATTAATTTAGGAAAAGGCTAAGATCCACATTGTGCTTCTACTATCACATCAGTTGATCTGCTAGCAATAGTAGATTCAATTGGTAGGCGACAATCACCAATTGCATCACATGTAAAACTCTTAGATCCTTATGTGACTCATGGCATATAGTGTCAAACAACTAGTGTCATGTAGGCATGTTTTGTCCCATCTTTGTCTCGGGTCAAGGTCACACCGCTTAACTCGATTAAGTCATCTAATTTGATAACGTGTGAGAATATACCTAGGTCTCACGCATAGAGAATAGTCACCTTGGGTTACAATTCAACCTAGGTCTCACGATAGGCAAAAAGTAATTGCAAGTGTTCTTACGCGATTGGACGGCATGACTTAAATATGTGACGGGTAAAATGTTTTGATATGAATCAAAAGGTGTACGAAAGAAGCATGCATTCATTCTTCGTAGCACAACTTAAAAACTTTTCTTAACTTAAGTCTAATCATTGTTTTTATGTGTGTCGAGTTGTCCTCTATAAATAAGTTTGGACAACACATAAAATAAATAACATGCATAACAAGTTTAAGTGTTATTTGTAAAACAATGATTTTAAGTTCAAATCAATATTAAAACTTAGTTAAACTACATCATAAGACTTAGTTTGAAAATAGTTTGTGGTTCGTTTCAAGTTTTTTAGAAAACTATTTGCAATTTACATACAATCATAGCATATATATAAGAAGCAAATAAACAAACACACAACCACAATATGAAAAGCCTCAACCGATGAAAAAACATATGCTCGGTCTCGTGAGCCATCACGAGAACCAAGGGTCAACTAGGGACAAGCCTACACAACCACAATTTCTGTCTTTGGAGGCCCAAAACTCATAGAAGGATTCTTCCGCGAGCTTAGGACTGAACTACAAAGTTGTAGGCTCATGAGTTTTGTGTCTGCACAAAACATTTTAGCTTCTAAAACCTTACCAATCACTAGGAATGAAGTTTTTACTATAGCTTGTTCCAGCAGCCCCTTTTCTCGTTTATGTCTTTAACTCTTTTGCCATTCCATTTGATGTGCTCTGGTTGTTGCAAGTTTTAAAAATTTATAATCACGAATTAACCGTATAACCTATTAACACATACGAGCAAGTATACTCGTCCGCAATAGCAAAGTTTGGTAAGTCGAGATCGTCCCAAGGGATTTTTGTTTTGAAATAGATTTTATTAAAAAGTTTCTAACAAGAAAGCTTGTCAAGGCTTCCTCAAATAAGTGTTCTAGTGAAAATACGAATCAAGAATATAAATATATACTTGTGTGTAGTCTCATAATCAACCATAGATAATGTTCATAAAGGTTTGGTGTATACTCTTAGTATGATGCACAAATCATAAGCAAATGATTCCCCAACCATGGTATTTGTTTGTAAAAATCATTCTAAGAACAAAAACATTTAGGTAATCGTTTCGGTCCTTATCCCAATGATTATCCTATAAAAGTTCCATTTGTTTGCAACATGTTCTCATTAAATTCGTTCTTACGAATCTTTCGACCCTTCGTGATGAAAACGTTCCTAGTCTTGTTTTAATAAGCAAAACATGGTGGTAGTCAATCACCATATCCCCATACTAGTTTGTCACTACACTTTTTGGAATAAAACACAAGAGAAATCCTTTCGGTCCTTTTTCTTAAAACATGTTTTATTGACAAATCAATCCAAGACTAGTATTTTTCCAACAAACTCATTTAAACAAGATCATATATACATGCATCACATTTTGAGAACACTATTATGATTAATCACATTCCAACACACAAGTATATCACAAACTACTCCATGAAAACAATCATATTTAAACACAAGTCATAACAAGGTAATTCAAACAATTCAAGAGAATAGATTTTCATAACAAAGTTCATAGAATACCTAAACTTTTGTGATTACAAGAATTAGAAATCGTGGATTGTAGCAACCACGTGCCTCCAATCGCCTAGGATCACCGCACAACTCCAAACTACCGAAACAATGGACAAGAATGGTTCCTTCCTTGCTTCTGGACGTTTTCCAGTAACTACTAAGCTTTTGGGGTTGAAATAATAGGGTAAATATTAGTTTTGGTGTAAACTAATACTCTTTTGGTTGTGTCACACTTAGTATACAAGTACTAGGTCCTTTAAATAGCCAAAGCACTTGCTTAACTGCCCAAAAAACGTTCTCTCCAAGTTAATATCAAGAAATGATCGGACTTCAATGATTATGGGGAGTTAAGACAACAATAAATGCGAATTGTGTAACTGCAGTGCCAGAAACCGGATCGGTTTCTAGGCCGACCGAATCGGTAATAGTTTTGACCATCTGCCCAGCCGGATCCGGTTGCGGGTTGCGACCGATCGGCTGGGTTTTGCTCAGTTTGACTTTTTGCTGACTTTTTTCCTTTACGCTTCATTCTTTGCTTACGTTGATGATTTCCAAAGCCAAACTTGATCTTTCCTTGCTGTAGATGCTTCGAAATCACTACGCTTCCATATCATTGAGTCCACAAGCTTCCAATCTCAACTTCTTTCCTTTAGAATCTTCCAAATGTGCATAAAAACTTCATTTCTTCATTATTCGCGATACCTGGCTACATATACATACACAATACGCATCTTTGCACTTTTGCAACAGTTATGAGTAAATATAGCCGAATATCATGCACAAAACTGACAATAACGCTACTAAAAACATGTTCATTTTAGACGTTATCACCATTTCAAGCCACGATTACATTATATAGAAAGTAAAATACAACTAATCTACTATCTATCTACTCTAAAGTGCTCAAACAATGGTAAACACCAAATTAAAAAAACATACATAAAAGCCGAAACAATGACAACCCCAAAACAAGAAATTAACGACAAATCATGGCACAAGTGGTCTAGGTTTTCATCGTATTTACATATAACACATAATAATACATTAATATTATGAGCAAGACATGGTGTTGGCTAATTCCATGGCCAAACATGCATGTATTTGCCATGAAAACAAAATAAATAACAAGAATTAAATCGTTAGCCAACGAAATCGAATAAATTAATTAAGAATAATTAAAACCCCGATTGGTACACGTGTCAAATGGCCTGAGGTTCATAACCCACTGATATTAGGACCCTCTAATCATCATTTTACCATAGAAAAATTAGCCGTAGCGCCTGATTTAAAACCATTTCACAAATCGATTAAAATAACGCATTTTTGCCATTTTCCACAAGTACCCGATAAGTATACCAATTAAAATATGCGTAACCCGTGGCTATGATATCAAAAACCACAGATCATAAGACCCACATAGGGTCGTTCATATATAGAAAGATCAGCCCTATGGGCTGTTTTTATGAATGGTTTCATAAATCATCAAAAAACACGTGTTTTAGCCACTTTTACGCATACCCGATAATCATACGGCACATATGATGGCTCTGATAACACTATAGGTGTTGATATAAATAAATAACATGTTCTAAATATATAATTGCAGCGGAAGATCACCTATCAACGGATCCATATAGCCATATGATCAATCAATAATAAACAAGACAACGGTATACCTTTGTAGCGTGATCCGGGATTCACCAATGAAACCAAACCCACGGTTTGAACAAGAAACCAAGAGATCAATAAGGTTGATCTATACTATGCTTGAAACACACTACACGTCCACAATCACCACCCGATTCTAGTCTAAACCCTGTAACACATGATTTAGCCTTGAACTACACTAGAATAACGTTAGATGAGATCAAATACCACAAAGCCTAATTTGGGAGTGTGTTATTTCGTGGTTTTTTGGTAGAGAAAGGGGAGATACTTTTTGGTTGGTTATTTGATAAGTGGTAACCCTAATTGACTAAATCAACCAGTAGTTATCCCATTTCAAGTTACACTTAAGCCCTTGATCTCTCCCTCTTGATCCCACCATGGCCGGTCATATTGGGGCCCAAAATGGGCTTGCCCATTTGTTGGTCCAATCCAATAAACTAAGTACTAATTTAGTTATTAGTAGCCCGTTATTGATCACGATCACGAGTTACGAAGGTTAAATATAACGTAATTACTTACGATAGATAGGATATATTAAATGGTGTCTCTGTGTATAAGTGTGTGACCGCATATGCTCACATATGTCTAGCCATGACCAATTCTGGTTTTCGTTCACACTCTTTCTCCCTAAAAGATCATGTGTTGCATGCCTCCCAACTATCACAGTTCAGAAACAAAACCTTTCATTACTTATTATAAGATTCTTCACTCAAACAAGTAAGTGTATACCCATCAACTGTTGTCTCTAGGAATATAGTATGATGCCAAGTTAAAAGCCTGCATGATCCAATAGCTTATAACAACTAGCCATCCCTTCAACAATGGTCATTCTCTTAGTAATAGCACCCCGTGTGTGATCCAACAGCATGTATACCAATTGGTACTTAACACAGACTATTGGACCAAACATGCGGGAGGCTATTACTAAAGAATGACCACCGTTTACACTGGATGCATCCTTTATAATGATAAACAAGAAATATGACAGTTGACAAACTTTGGGTTGTTATTTTTTTATCAGGGTTTTTCGGCAACTGTTTTGGATATGGAGGACAGGAGGAGACGTTGCTTTATGCAACAAGGGCTTCTAGCTAGGACAGAAAATTAACCAAGATGCTATGGATGATGAATTGAAACCATTGTCCGAGTCCTTCATGATCATAAAGAAGTACCTGTCTTTTCTCTATTTAGACATATAGTAGCCAATTCTGCATTTCAGGGAAAATTTAAGGCTCATACCAAATGTTTGAGTATAGTAAGGAGATCGATCAATGAATTTAACGCGGTGATCCAACACTCCACATCAGAACATCGTGTTATAAGTGAAACTCTTGAATATAACAAGATATATCATTAAGCGGATTTGACTTTCTCAAAGTCATCTTTTCTCCAAAGTCATGCCAGCTTTAAACATTGGATAAGTTATCATTGAAATAGATTGCAAAGTCTATTCATGGACCAGATGGTGTAGCAAAATAGGCCTAAGCCCATTATATATGTAAAGAAGCCTAGTGTAATAAGTTTCCCTCATTTTACGTGAATAACAATGAACTATATATCAAACTAACTAATTGAATGTTATGTACACGTATAATTTGAAGAACTAAGATGATTATTTCTCTTAAAGAAGTTTATGATTTTTTTATCGGAAATTCAATATATGTTAGGATAATCAAAAATTATTAAGGATTATGTTAACAAATCACATCTAACTATATATCATACTTATAGTTTACGTATGGTAGCCATGGACAATAATCTATATTTTGATTAGCATACAATGGTATCGATCGATATAATCAACTTAACATTGACATACAAAACTACTTAATTATGTGAAATGCCTAATAAGATTACTTTTATACATAAATCCAACATAAATTGTTTATTAATATACTTAGCTATACAATACAAATAAAAACTTCATTCAGAATTAAAAATTCCTTGTCCAGGAGACAATATCATTTTAGGATCAAACAGTTCTTTCCTCTCCTTAAAGACACTCCATTTGTTGCCAAAATGTTTCATCCATTCTTCTTTCTTTTTGTAATGTGGAAAGTATACCTTGATCATGATCCCATTCTTTTTACAGTATTCTACAATAGCGTTATTTCGTTTGTCAATGACCGCCGGATCAATGGTTCCCCCAGCCGAGTTCAGTAATGCTACGGTGTAGAACATATCGTCATTGTCTTCTGGTATAACGACCGACATTCTATCATCCCACCTGAATATTTTCAAGATACTATATGTCAGAAAACTAGCATATAAGAATTGGGATATTAAGGGGGCGTTTAGGTTTTGCTTATTATTGTATGTTCACTCATAGGAACGGATTTTTTGAGCGAAAATAAACTGTAAACATTTGAACTTGTTGATAAGGATTATTTCTCAAACACCACTTAAAAATTATTAGTATTTCTTTAGATGTTAATTACTTACTTTTTTCGGTTAATTGGGTAGACAAGAAATGGCCCTGCACTCTCGCTTTGATTTTTAAGAATATCGACAAAAACACCTTGATTAAAATCCATTATTCGTGATCTTGGCACGAAGAGGTTTAGCCATGGATGAGGGACATCCCATAGCCCCAAGGATGTAAGTAGTAGCTCTTCTCCTCTTACTCGATTTAGAAAATCAAATAAAGACGCAACTTTATTGAATATAAATCCAGGTTCGAAGTTCAACTCTTTGAAGATATTTTGAAGTTCCTGCAAACCATATAAGTACCTTATAAGCTTATAGAATCAAATGTAACGTAAAAGTAATATGTTGATCATAAGATCATAACGCTAACCTCGTCAATGGTATTTAGGATTGAATCGTCATAATACTTAACAGCTTCTAAGCAGTATAAAATGCCTGTTTTTGAGACTAAAGAACTTATCATAGATTCATCAGAAGGGGAGAAAAAGCTATCTGCAGGACTGCTTGCCATGATTAAAGAGCCTTCCACATAATTGAACCCATCAACTGAGATCAAATGTTCTTGATCTTTTGTGAATTTGGCAAAATCGTTGTAAATTATTTTAAACCATTTCACCTATTTTTAGAGACATAAGCAGATGATTAGTAAAAAGATTACTGAATGTGTCACAGTTGCGTGTATTCAGTTCTGATCGATGGCTCGATTTTCAGTACTAGATTGTACGATAAATTATCTCTCGACAGTTATGACGTTATTGTTTCCGCGTGCATGTTTATTAACGCAAGTATTTACTACTAGTATTAGTGATAGGTTAATGAAATTGGTGTTAAAAAAAATATTAGTGATAGTCATGCACTTGAAACGCTTTTTTCCAACCTTCCAAAAATGGAAATATCCCTGTAAGGGATATTCTTTGTAACTTTAAAGATTTTTCTTAAAAATCACATAAGTTTTCCTCCATTGTGTCCGTGTTATAATTCCATTCTTCGTGAAGTAAAATGCAACATGCAAATATTAACATGTGAAATCTTTACATGTTCATATAAAATGTTGTGCAAAACACTCAAAGACGATATATATATGATGAAGATGATCTTACTTTCTTTGGTGCCTTGTCTAGAACGATTCGTGCTCTAGTTATGATCCCAAACTGGCCAAGACCTCCAAGAACAGCATAAAATAGATCAGAATTAATGACCTTTGAGCAAGTCATCAATTCCCCTTTTCCTATAAATATAAACACAAATAAGTTGATAAATATACCATCATAAATACAAAAAAATAAATATATTGTACCAATCAAGTCTAGATAAAAATATACCAGTAATGACATCCATTTCAAGAACATTGCTAATCTGAGGACCATGGAAAGATGACTGTCCACTAATTCCCGCGTTAGACAGTGTACCGCCAACGGTAAGATACAAATAATCGGTCCATGAGACTGGTGCAAGTCCTTGCGCAAGCGTGGTTCGCAGCACATCGATCCATAGCTGCTCACCACCAACATCTGCATAAAACCCTAAAAGAGCATCCCCGGAAACCCTAATCCCAGTATTTCCAAAAGACCCCTGCTACTATTCAAAGTTGACATATCTACAACTACCCCATCCTTGGCCATAGCCTGCCCCCTAACCGAATGCCCATTGCCACGAGCGGCTATAGTAAAAGGAGAAGGAGAGTCGTAAGAGGTTTTCACTAGTTTGACAATATCAGAAACAGACGAAGGACGAAGAACACCAATAGGGATTTCTTGCACGAGTTTTCCGTAGTCGGAAGAGGCTCTTTTCATGCAAATTGTATCTTTACAAAGAGTGTTTTCTATGGTACTTTCATTTTCGAATTTGGAGAATAGAGTGTTTGGAGGCCATGGCCTAGATGACACTAGAGTTGTGAAAACTAAAATGTTTATTATGAAAGGTATAAGAAAACAAGCATAAAGCACATGAGGGTAAGCCATGATAAGATTAAATATGTGAAACTCTAAAGAAAAGAGAATTGAATATAAGGTTTGAGATTAAATCTTGGATGAAAAGTAAGGTGGTGAAGTATGCCAATATTTATAGAAATGGGAAGTTGCATGCAATAGAAAAAGTCAAAATGTTCAATGTAAAAAAAAAAGATATACCTTTGAGTAAATAAAAATATAACTCTTTTTGTTAGATTATTTTAAACGTAACTTAGGACGTATTTAGAAAATTTTTGTTACAAATCATTATAGGACTATAAAGCTTTATATTTTATCTGTGTTTTAAGGAGTCTATATATATATCTTACACACAAGTATATTTTTTATGATATTGGTATATGGGCAGGAACGGAGCTAGGACCAAATATAACCGGATGTACAAAATATTTTAAATCGTAATACTGGAATTGAAACACATTTCGAAAGGTCGGGTGCATTTAAGATGCATTTAAGAAAAATCAGTGTTGTTTTTTAAATTAACACTATATCGAAAAAATCCATAAAATTCTCGGGCGCCCGCGAAAATCCCCTAGCTCGGGTGGGTCAACATATGATTTTGTCATAGGACATTATAAATTTTGTAACTAACAAATGTGTCGGTCATCACATCACATGTTTAATAACAAAAATTTTGTAAATATTATGTTAAGATTCTCTCAATATTATATAGTCGTCACTCGTATATATGTAGTTGATTTTTTTCAATTTTTTAGTATTAGTTGGATATTTCTTTCGAGTCAAGGCAAGTTAGGACGGTGCATTGTCTTCCGAACCATTAAAGGTCAAACAAAAAGTACTTGACTTTCACCCAATCTCATACTATGAGCTAGCAATATATATTAAATACACATATATATATATATATATATATACTTGTTCATATTGTTATTAAAAACTTATATTTACTTTTCAATCATACGTTCCTTTCTTGTTTATTGCATGTAAATAGGACCTAGCAACTATTGACTATATGTGTATTATGTGCTTCATTCACATCTTGCAAATGCATGCAAACTTAACACCATTGTGTTGGTATTTATTTCATTAGGTATAGCTTGAATCCTATCATTTAGTCATTGTAGTGAGGCCGGCCGAATTTGTAGCTTGTTTGTACGAACGCATTTTTATTATTTATGAATCATTTAGTCATTGTAGTGAGGCGGGGCGAATTTGTAGCTTGTTTGTAGTAGTAACACATTTTTATTATTTATGAGATTAGTACGTGAGCTAAACTTGTTATATAGTACGTATGTGTTACAAAAGTAGTTTTCTTGACCTAATGCTGAATTGGCGATGATAATGTTAGTCCCGGCCTAAAATTTTTCCCAAAAATTCTATCTTTTTTTCCCCAAAAATAAATGCACAGAATTCTGTCAAAATATTATGTGTAGTTGTACATTTACACATGGAATGTTGTTAGGCCCCCACACCATTAAAACCAAAGACAAATAAAATAAAGAGAGTGTATATACCTCGTACATATCTTTAGATTCTCATTTTAACTTAGATGGAGAACAAAATATAAAATATAATTCATTTTGTATTTTTACATTTTATATATGCTCAAAAACTTTTTACAATGATAATGCATATACCCAAGTTAATAAGTTTGACCCCTCATGAGTAAGAGGATGAGTTTCCCAATATGGAAATCAAGATCTATAAAATATAGTACAAATCTTAATTTGCCTTCAAAAAAAATAAATAAATAAATAAATAAAAACTTATTAAAAAATGCAATGATTTAAAATTTTGTTTCATTTACTTTTAAGTTATATATCGACAACTAAGAGAATGCAATAAAAATGAAAAACTTTTTTGTCTCACAAAAAATTATGGTATACTCTTTTGCAACAAACTTTTTTCCCTTTTGCTTAATTTAGATAACCAAAAAATCTTTTATTATTTACTACTACCGTGTTTCTCGTAAAACATTAAAGACATGATTTAATATATTTTTTACCCAAAAATTAAGGAGAAAGGATAAATGATGTCAAAAATGGAAAAGAGGACATATATCTAAGATGAATTGCGTACACGTAACAGTAACACTCAAGAAATTTTACTATTACACCCAAAATTAGACAGAATAAATACTATAATTGATCCAAAAAATTGACATTTGTTAACCTATATGTGCACAAAAAAGTATGAAGTTATTTATTTCTTACAAAATAAATATAGTTTTTACTCATAAAAAAAATGAATATACTATCAATAGAACACATGGTATATCTTGTGGACCCTTGATATATAAATTTCATGAACAACTTGGTACATTGAACTTTTTTCAGGAAAAGAAATATAGTGTTTTTTAAAAAATTAAATTTAAACGTTAGTCAAAAAATATTGTTTAAATAATTGCCTAGTTGTTACGACACGATGGTTGACCTTCACCATTACATTTTTCAAAATTTCTACATTCAAATTGATATAGGATAATCTTCGACCTTTTAAATACTATTTTATTTTTCTAAAAGATAACATTTTATTAAGAACCACATATAAAAAGGTTTAAAAATAATAAAAAAGTTTAAATTCTATTTTAACCATAATAAGTTACCATTTCATGTCTATGTGACATAAATAAGTCTAGATTCTTAAACCTCTTAACTATTTTAATCTACGAGGCTACCCTCAACCCGTGCGATGCACGGTCTAGTGGTTGAGGGGTGATGTTTTTATCCGTAATGTTGTATATGATGGTATTTAGATACCTATTAGAGAAGTTGCATTGTATTTATTATTTAGATGGCTAATAATGTTATTATTACTTTAGTTTATATTATTTTAGTGGAATCTATATTTAGATGCCTAATAATGTTATAATTACTTTTGTATTTATATTATTTTATTTTCATTAAAAGTTTTTATTAACATAGTCTTTTCATATGTAGTATTTTAATTTGAGTAAGTTACATATATAAAAAAAAAAAAATGTTGCCTAAGTAATGGGTTTCCATTTTTTTATAAGTTACATATTTTAATTTGAGTAACTTTAAGGTAAAAATATTAATTAATAGTTAAAGGAAAAATTGTTATTTCGTGTTATAAAAAAAAAAAAATAAATAAAGGGCACAACAATTATGTTTTTATTAAAATCTGTATTTTTTTTTATCGAAAGACAATTGTTTTTGTAAGGAAAATATTTTAACTATTACAAACCAAACATGTACGATCATCTAAAATGAAAGACAAATGTATGATTTGTTGCCATTTAACAAAAACTTAGCACGAAGACAAATATTATGATTTTTAGTACATATTAATAATGTTTTTTTTTGCATGTACGTGTAATCCAACGTGTTCTCAAAATTGCATAATAGTAAAGAATAATCTTCGAGGCACATTTTATAAGTAATATAAACTTTAGCCGTGTAAAATTTATCAACCCGTGAAAATTTGTAAGTCCAAAATATCACTCTTTTTACCAACTAATATGCTAAAGTTAACACCATGTATTAAAATACATTGGATACTAAAATCATTCTAGCCCAACACTTGAGCACACGTGACAATTGACAAATATTGTTTTTCTTTCTGATATATATTTTAGTTGGTTTTTCATGTAATATGGTTGTATATTTTTGTTTTTTTTTTTTTTGTTTTTTCTAATTCTAAGAAGTCCGAACTTACACTAATTTGGCATTAAGCATACAAAATGGAAACCCATTACTTAAAAAAAAAGCATTGTGTTTTATATAATTTGATTTTTGATAACATATATATATAAATATCATGGATCGCAAATCAAACGTATATAGATACAAATATGGCTATATCCATATTTATAGGATGCGATGCATCGATTTTGTCTAATATTTTATAGCTAAATGGTTGGTACTAATTAGGTTCCTACTATTTAAGATAGTTACTTAACTTTAAAAAAGTACATGTTAAAAGATTTTTTGGATAATACATAACTCTCGTTACCTAGACTATTTATTTTTAACACGGATTCACAAACCTTCAATTTGGAGCATACATTGATGAGGCCTTTTATTTCCAAGAGTAGGACATGGATGCCAATATTCAGATTGGTTCCAAGGCTATCACCTTCATCAGATTTTAAGATGATACACAACACTCCTTTTTTTTTTTCTTTTTTTTTTTTTTAAATAAACTCTTAGAAAAAAACTTACAATAAACATCATTATATATAGTTAAGAAAAGCTTACATAAACATCAGTATTATTCCTAAAACTTCATAGACACATGATAATCCAACTCAACATATTAACTTAAGTATGGTAACCCATGCACATGCAACTCCTCCACAACAACAAAGTAATCATCGTTGATCGATACCCATCATCCATGAACCAACTGATGTGTCTTTATTAGCATAACTCTTCACAGATGCGCTCCAAGAAAAACGGAAACGAACAAAAGTTGTATTTTTAGCCCTAAAGAGTGGCAGCTGGGTCCAGCAATTTGTTCAGATGAAAGGCGATGGAACAAAATCATTCATGAACAAAGTCGTTCAGTTGGGTCTAGCAGTTAACAAAACTGACTTTCAATCTTTGATCCTCGCACACACGTGGAGTTTTTGCATGAAGCTTTATTACGTAAAACTAAATTCACTTGAAAGGTTGTGCAACTTCACTTGATGTTGCTTTGTTTCACTGAAACCTCTTTCGTACTAATTTTCTTCATTTTGACAAATCTTTTTCCTGCATTTTGAAAGCGTGTGTGATAAGTACTTATCTTACTAATAATTGTTTCACAAAATATAGCAGTAGTAAATCTATAGCGTTTAACACATAAATTTTGACTTGTACAGACGCTACATGAAAAATTTATATCCAGTGACCAATTATTGCATGTAAAGGATTTAATCACCAGACCAATAATGGAGCAATAACATGTACATTAACCATACTTCTTTCCAAATAAAAATATGGTATGTATTGGTGCAATGAGTAGTTATACATCATGCAATGAAGATGATACAATAGTAAGTTTGAGAAAGAGAGGCACCTGGCCATGAATTAAAGCTGCAATAGCCATGTACCAAGCAGTGGAAGTGGTCTTGAAACTGCCAAGAAAAGAACAAATTCTGTAGTTGTGGAAGGAAGGAATGAAGACAGTGGTAGCACAACATGTTCCAAATATATATGTCCATGTCCTCTTGTCCAAATGATCATTTATGTAGTATATGTTGCTGGCATTTTGTAAAAACAACACTCAATATTAGCTTAGACATTCAAGATTTACGCCACCAAAGATATTGGTTTTTCGACCATATTGTCCAAACATCAATTTAACTTGTTAACCGTCATTTAGTATACGGAAAAATTAATCAAATACAATGACTAAAGAAATAGTTTATAAACCTAGGAAAAAAAATCATATTTGATCCACTTTTAGCTATAAAAGAATTATGATTGCAACTGCGTATATAAAATATTAGTACCTCTCATCACTCATTATGGATCACTGAACATTACCTTGAAAAAAAAGTAAGAAAATAGCTACAAAATCTTATCCTTTGTGCGTTATAAGTTTAACACGTCTTTGCTAATTGCTATGAAATATAAGAACCAATTAATCAATCTTATACCCTGTTACACACTACTACACAAAAGGCTATAAACACCCCCAAATAAAAACTGGTTATATAAAACCCTATTCCTATAATAAAAAAACTAGCAAAAATGGAAGGTACTTAGATTGATTTTCTTTAAAAAACTAGTTTTCATAATACAAAACGTATAAAAACTGGGTTTACGGGAAAAAACCAATCCTTTTACACAAAAAAGACACCGTCTGTAGGTAACAACATATCTCTTTTTATTTATGTTTTAGGCACTATTTAAAAAAAACAATCGGTGCCAGTATTCTTCGTTGGGTAAGACTACAGGTAAATATAGGCGGTTCTTTCAAAACTTTTAATCCTTTTAGGCGCCCTCCCCAATTTTCATAGGTTCACAAAACCCCAAATATTTGCCCCTTCACTTTCAGAAACCCTAACCCCACCACCATGTAATCATTGTTATACACCACCACCGTCGCACACCATCGCCTTCAAAGGACAAATTCGTCACACAATCAAGCCAACAACAGAATAATCGAATTAGGAGGTACAATCGATGTTTTTGTTCAATTAACTTTGTTAATATTTCATTGATGTTGTTGTTAAGTTTGGTGTTGGAATAAGTTGTGTTGTTTATACGTTATTTGTATTGCTAGGTTATAAAGTCTTGATTTAGGGATGAAATTATTGAAATTTATTGTTTTTCAAAGATCTTTGTGGGAATTAAAATTACATGACACTTAAATAAATATTTTTTTCAATATAAAGACAATATAATCAGTTGTAAATGGGTGATTGGTTGTATTTTGCTATAATAAATGGGTGTTTTGGTTGTGTTATTTGTTTTCATAAATAGGTCTAGTGGTGACCCGTGGGATACCAATGGAAAACGGAGTTCCGAGTACACAACCAGTTGGGATTTATAGGGTTGATTTCTTTGCCTAACTAAGGCATGATATAGACGGGGAAGATCCTAGAAACGAAATGTTATTGTCAGCCAATGTTGACTCCAATGGAACAATTGGAAACAAATTCGAGAATAAAGGCATGAGATTGGCGAAATCGGGTGCTTGGCATCACAAACAGTTGCTCATCATCATCCTTCCCATTTTTTTCTTGTATACCGTGATCATTATTTAAATATGTTTCCGACTAGATATTGTCTCGTAACAAGATCCTTCTAATAAATTTCTTTTAGTAGCAGTGTGTTATATTTAAAACAGTGCCATACATGTTTAGCATTGGAAACTTGCTAAATAGCATACCATAACATTGCTTGAATCAGTTTTCATATTATCGTTTCAATCAATGTAATATGATAAGCGAAATTTCACACACTACTTCACAATGTGGAATAAAGCCCCCTTAATTAAATGTCGATTATATACGCTATGTTTGTTGTAATTATTTAAGCGGTTATGTAAAGTGATATTTTCGTGTAAACAGGATGGAAACAAAGCAACTGCCGGGAAGACAAATTACACTGGAGGTTCATTCTACACAATAGTAAGTTTTAATACCTTTTCGTTGTTTGTTCATAGTATTTATGAACGTTATAACAACTAGTGTGTATCATGTTAGCTCAAAAAATGTCAATTTGATTTGTTACATGACTGGGCCGCTACATTATGACCAATTCGTTCTCATGTGTGGTTTGTGCATTATTAAATTTATCCATTTATTTACCTGTTGGCCAATACATTGATGAAGCATTTGTATCAGGTATGGCGCAGTTAGTTGTTCCTCTTTATTTCAATCACCAGTGGGTGGTAAAGGGAGTTCGGATACAGTTCACACATTCGAAAAATATCATGTTTTCATTTAATTTTCAGTTACATGTAATCAAACCATTTGCATAATTTTTTGACATTATTACATTTTAAAATAATGTATGAGGTATTTTTTTTTCCAGTAAGCAGAAACATAATCGACGCAACACTAAAAGACGACATGGCTTAATCATTTCACAAATAGGCTGTCATCGCCTACGTCCACCGGTTATTATTGCCATTACTTCAATAAAAGTGAGCCATTATTGAGGTTTGTATTAACTAATGCTTTACCAAAAAAAGTATACATTCTTAGTCATTTGGTGCTAACTGTTGCATTGGCGCAAGGTATGTTAATCATCTTTTTGTCATTGCTTATAGGTAATAGTATGTATTTCTTTATGGTTACGTTGGTTTTACAAGTAATGGTAATCTTTTTGTCTTTGCTTATAAGTAATAGAGTAGTAATGTTTCTTCATTCTTGCCAAGGGTCATAAGTTGCTGAACATATGTACCTTTTTATATAATTAGGTTTAAGTTACCTGATTGTGTATACTATATAGCACCATTTCATAGATGTACATAATAGTTGGTAATTAACACACATAAAAGACAAACTTCACTTACTTCACTGTTGTAATACATTAAATACTTTTGGAAATTCAAATATATTAAAACGACAGTATCAACGGGTCAAATCAACCCATTTTGACCCAAATTGCTCATTTTGTCGCTACAGGACTGTGTTGTAGTCAACTGAGATGAGCCTTTGTTTGACGCAGCCATACATTGCAGAGCTACCATCCGTCGGGAACATTGCACTTTGCAGTAGGTTAAAAGATTTTAAGCTTACAATACGCTGTATATGTACTCGGATTTGAATGAGCAGCTTTCTATGGCCCTTGAAGAATAACGACCAAGGAGAATGTTATGAAGCAGCACACTATAATCGTTTAGGATTCTGTCTCAGGTACGTAGTAGATTGATCAAATTTGGTCCATACTCTATATAAGTACTGAGATATTGTTTGCAGCTGCTGGTGTGTCCTTACCTATTCAGGTTGGTATACGTTTTATTCAATAATTATGATAGTGTTTGTAAATCATTTGATAATTAATACTATTATTTTATAATTTGATACTATTATATTTCCTACAGCTGAAGGGTCTTCAACTTTTAACTATTGTTCGTGTTATTTTTCAATTTTGTGACGAAAGTCCTTGCATTTCTACTATTGTTATGGCATTACTTTCTGAGGTACATTTTACACATCTTGTTATACTGTGTTTTTATTTAGCTTATGAACAATGAACTAAATATTTTATTGATTGAAAAAATATATTCTATTAATTGTAGTCATGTTGATAATCGAGTATTTCTATGAGGAGTATTGACTATTTAACACCATCTTATTATTATGTTGCAAACCAACTACTATTCTTGTAGAGTTATAAAAAGTAATATTGTTGTTCATAGGAATGAAAGTTATAGAAGAATTACGAAATGAAAGTGGCAACATCAGGCATAATTTGTTCCTAACATGAGAAATTATATGTTAACTTTGCAGGGCAAGTCCTTCCAAGACTCCAGTGAGGCCTCGTGTTGCTCGCCAACTTTCAACAAACTAAATGATGATGACTTGTGAACAGACATCCTTATGAGCGTAAAGTATGCTCCATGAGTTAGCCGTTGTTCTCGTTAATTTGGAGACGTTCTTTTTTCTGTTGCCCATTAACTATAGTTGTGTATCTTGTAGTTTGAGAACAAAGAGTTGAACACCATCATTGGTGCATGGTTTATATTGTGGCGCGATTAATTCTAGATAATGATGTTCAATTATGTTGAATTCTAGTGTTTTTATTTGCATTTTGTCTTATATTTAGTTGAATTGACGTATTATCTTAATTTACTTTGTTCATTTCGACATTTGTGGTGTATTTTAATCACTTTATATATATTTGTTGCATTTATATATGTTTCTTTATTATAAAAAATCATTTTTAAAATTATTGGAAAGTTTTAGAAATGATTTTTTTTTTAAATAAAATAGTTTACCAAAAAGACAGGTTTTTAGTTAAAAACATATTTTTTTATTCTATATAAAGATAGGTTAGATGCTTTTATAAAGACAGGTTGTGGGAAAACCAGTGTCAATGTCTAATAAAAATATGTTTGTTTACTCTATAATGGAGACCAATTTTAAGGTGAAAACCAGTGTTGATGCTTCTAATAGAGATAGGTTGCCAAACCGGTCTCTATATGTTTCGATCATGGAGATACCCCCTTCAGAGAGTGGTTCCAAAACCAGTCTTCATGGGCTATTTTAACCGGTTTCTATGAGATTTTTTGTAGTAGTGACATTTGAGAAAATTCATAAATGATTGTATAAGTTATAGCCAAATACCATGCTTCCTGGCGGAGCATTGTTTTCTGGTACACCCGCCCCTGAACCAACCCATTTAACACATCCAACGAACCATCCTGCTGAGAACATAAAATGAACTTATACAAAGATGACACCAAAAAATACTTTAAAAGAACGACAATTAACTGAAGCCAAAATAGGTGTGATTTATTTACTTGTCTTCTTCATCTATCCATTGTAAGCATCCGTAATCCGTTCCATGTCTCGAACCATGGCCAACTCACATTCCCACACAACTCTTTATATAATGGTTTAGTATGACTTGCTTGTAAGTTGTAACTTATGGGAGGAAAAGGGATGGAGGGTTTATAATCTTTTGGTTTTCTTATATTAATGGTTACACTAAAAGATAGTTTTGTAATCTTTTCGTTTTCTTATAGCTTTATCTATATTGATATAAATGGATGTAATTGATAGAGGTTTTGTGTAGCTTTAGTTATGTTGTTCCGTACATGACATTTGTGCACAACCCCCCTTGCACATTAAATTAAGGGGGATAAGCTTTATGTATTATAGATACTACATACTAATGCATTTAGAACTTCTTATAAAAGAAAGTTTTAAATATGTAAACTTACACATCTTACTATAATTAATAATTCATATAATTAAATTTTACACTATAATAATTGCATTATAATGTACACTAAAATGGATGTTACAAACTTACAATAATACAAATTTATAGTTGTTATTTTTATCATAAACATTTAAGTTTTACAAAGTTCAAATGAGTATAAGTATGGATATTATATTTGTATTAAGAGTAAAGTCCAAAATACATCTCTGTGCTTTGTCCCGTGGCTCGCTTTACATCCCTAAACTTTTTTTTAGCACAAAATCATCCCTCCGTTAGTAAAGTTGGCACAAATACATCCCTCAGTTAGTGAAATCAGTCAATGAGAACTAACGGTGCAAATATTTCTCCGTTATCTCCTAACGGAAGAGAGAATATTTGCACCGTTAGTCCTTAGGACTAACTATGCAATTTATTTTCTACAAACCAACACACGAATGGTGGCTGTGGTGATGATTACCCGAACCAGAAACAAATCTTGGGTTATTTCCACACTAGAACTCAACCCAAACAAAATCCCCTGGTTGCGGCCTTCAAGGTGTGGCGGCGTCACCTGAACAAACACACCCTTGGCTGTTTCTGATGGTGATGGCAGTGGTGTTATAAGGCGGTGAAGTGACGGTGGTCAGATGGTGGTGATATTGTTGTTGTTGTCGTTCACTAGAGAGGGAGAGGAGGGAGTTGTAAAGAAGAAGATAAGATTTGTGTGCTTGGTAAGAAAGAGAGGAAAAACAGATTTATATAGGACTAATGATGCAATTTATTTTATTGCATCGTTAGTCCTAAGGACTAACGGTGCAAATATTCTCTCTTCCGTTAGGAGATAACGGAGAAATATTTGCACCGTTAGTCCTCATTGACTGATTTCACTAACTGAGGGATGTATTTGTGCCAACTTTACTAACGGAGGGATGGTTTTGTGCCAAAAAAAAAGTTTAGGGATGTAAAGCGAGCCACGGGACAAAGCACATAGATGTATTTTGTACTTTACTCTTGTATTAATATACTTTACGGAAATTCAAACACGCGTCTACTCTTTTTGAACTATCAAACGGGTAAACCGTCAAGTACAAACTCTCATTGCATATCGCTTAAAGATAAAGGTATGAGAAAAACTGGCATTTTGAGTACCGCCGTTGCTTTGTGCGGGTATTATACTAGTACATTTAATGCATATGTAATATAACACATTTTATTAACTTGTAAAGGTTTTTACTATAGTGGAGATATGTATAATATCAAAAGGTTTATAAATTATCTATGTGCCATTTTATAAACCTTTTTAAAAGGTTTACCATAGTGTATGCTCTTAGAGAAAACGGATCATTAATTTATATGCGCACGGCTTAATCAAAGTATTTGAAATTACAAAATAATTGGTAGGCCTTAGATTAACTAGAGATAAGAAGCAACCAACTGGCTAGCTTAGTGGCCTGTCACAAGCGTGTTAGTTGGGTGTTCAAGCGTTGCTTGAGGTTAATGTGGTACTTCTGCCACATTCCATTGCTCTTAACGATTTTTTGGTGTAATATAATTTACCGGGTGGAATGTCCTTTACCCAAAAAAAACTGGCTAGCTTAGTTGGCCATCAAGGGTGATTTTGGGGAGGTTGTTACCACATGCGAGAGGTCTTAGGTTCGAGTCTCTCCATAGAGGTTTTTCTTCAAGGTGGAATCTGTGGGGTTCTGTCCCATAGATGCATCGATTCGAGGCTGGTAGGGAATATTTTTTGGGTATGTACTGTGGAATCGAATTACTAATTATTATTCGAGGTTAGCAGGGACTGTCTCCTGGGTAAATACTGTAAAATCGAATAACTAACTTAGTATAGTACTAACTCGCCGTTCAATAAAAAAACCAGAGAAGAAGCAAATTTCAGGCCTTACAATAGCTTCAATTGATTCATGTATTATACTAAGTATATATGTACTTAAACTAATGGATAATAATTGTGATTTCTATATTGGCCTTATAAAAGAGATTAGGAAATATATTCTTACCTAAGCTAACAAATATTAGTTTTATCAACCCATACGTATATATTACATGTTATAAACCCATGTTAGTTGCTAATGTTTCACATCAAAAGATTTACACAATGACTAATCTTTGGTAAGTCTATTTTTTAGTATGTCAAAGATTTTCCTAATCTTTGCTTGGACTAAATCAAGATTCGAAGATTTTAATTATTGTTATATTTACCATTTTATTTGAGTTATTGTTTAGATAGAGTGGTATATGATGTAATATAGCTCAACATTTTTATTTTTAGTGTTTTGATCATGTGCTTTAATAAACAAGGGTCAACATTTATCCTGAGATGTAAAAAACTTTTTTTTGAAGGGTAAAACCTAAATATTTCACGTAAACGTAAGATATGTTTGACGAAATAAGCTGATGTCGAGAAAACGAAAGCTAAAAGTTAAAGTTTATTTCTAAAAGGTTAGTTACAAAGCAAATACTTGGATTCAAAAAGTATTAATCATATAAACTAGATTACGTTAATATTTGCTTGTTTGACCTATGAACTAACTTTGTCGCATTATCGAAGTGTTTTGATTTTTTCTTGTTTGATTTTGCTTCTCTAAATTTTTTTTGATAATAGTTGATGATTGTGTTGACTTTGATAGATTGAAAGTGTTTAATAATGTCTGATTGTTGATGTTTGAACTAAACTCTAATGTCTAGACAAATTAGTAATTAGGTTTCTTGATTTATAGTGACGTGTTATTTGATTGTGGTGATAATTATTGTTTCACTTCATGTTAGACCATGTTTTAGTTATTAGAATGACAAATAAGATCAAAACTTTATAAGTTAAAGAACAATAGTCTCTCATTACAAACGTTCATTTGACCGGTTGACATAGAGGTAGAAGGCAAAGGAGCAACAAGTTGCATCACTAGTTTTTTTTCAATTGCAAAACTAATTATGTTGAAAACAACACTTGAGGATCTATTTGTCATAATATTACTATGCATAACTCGTTTGACTCTGTTGTGAAACTCCATTGCCTCAGATGTAAGGAAACCAAAAGTATCAAACGCGAAAAAAATAAAAACATGTTGATTTTTAATGCATGTTTTCCCGTGTTTTGTCACTTTCTATGAAGCGTCTTTCAAAGCTGCCTGTCCCACCGTAAAATCCTAGCTACTCAAACCCGCGAGAGAAAAAACTCCGATTAGATTCACACACGCATGTTTCCCTCACACCCATCCAAAACCAAAAATGTCATAGATGTCAAATCCTGCCTAACATTCGCTGGAATATCGACAGAGGTTTGGCCTTCGAAAAATGATCACTCAACACCCCAACATAGTGCATGTAATCAGGCTTTCTCAACTGATCTAACCTTTTTAACATAAAGATGGTATGACATTTATATTGTCATAGACTCATACTTTAGTATATGGGATATGTTATAGGAACTCTTATGGGTCAATCGTATAAATCGTGAAGCACATAATACATTACCATGGTACATACAGTACAATCCTCCGATGCATGCAATAATTGGAAACCCCCTTATAGGAAGTCCGTACAAACTGCCCCTTAATATACACCAAAAAGACTAACATATAAGCTAGTTTTTCTTTTTCCTTCAAAACAATTGTCTATCATGACATAACTTTTAAGAGAATAGAAGAACAAAAAGTGGTCCAAGAATATTTGAAGTGTTGTCTTTCCTTTATGCCATTGTTATGGAAAGTAGGGTTACAAGTGGGCCATTTTAACAAGTTGATAGATATAAAAATCCAAACATTCAAGATTTTTGAAGATCATATGAAATTTCTTAACATCAAAATGTAATCTTTCATTTCTAAATTAAGAAAGAAAACATTAAATTTACATTGTGTCGATGCCAGCAATCGTCTCGAAAGATTTGGCTTACTTAATCACATCGAAATCTATGAATTCTATAAAGAATCTTTCTTGTCAATGTCAAAGGTTTATACATTTTATGTGAATGCAAACTCATCTAATTTATGTTGAATAATAATTGATGAAAGTGACAATGCATTGTTACAAGATATCAATGTTTTCAAAGGATTGATGTTGCTCTTC
The DNA here is from genome assembly GCA_019973895.1 of Chrysanthemum seticuspe. Classification (NCBI taxonomy): domain Eukaryota; kingdom Viridiplantae; phylum Streptophyta; class Magnoliopsida; order Asterales; family Asteraceae; genus Chrysanthemum; species Chrysanthemum seticuspe. The sequence continues at coordinate 352,654,274 of BPTQ01000005.1, read as the reverse complement.
TAGAAAATTTAATATATTCAATGCATTGCATGCCATAGTAACTTCATTGACAATCCTAATACCTAATAGTATCAAACAAATGGTTATTTACAAAAATTGTAACCCAATTATTTTCAATGTTCATGGTGCTCGAGAAAAGCGAGTTTTGACTCAAATGTATGCGGCCCAACCAGACATCAATTGAACATTTCTCATCTTATATGTGGCGACTAGGGACAGAATCAGGACTAAATGTGACCGAGTGCACAAAATTTTTTGAACTGTAATATAGAAATACATTTCAAAAATTAACACTACGTCGAAAAAATCCATAAGGGCCTCGGGCACCCGCGAGAGCCCCCCTCGTTCCATCCTTGGTGGCAACCTTAACGATGTGTATCTAGAGAGGTTTGATCCCGAGACCACTTTACGAGGATATTAAGGTGTGTAATTACCACTATATCACCTTCATGATGGTTAAAAGGTTATCTATCTACAAACCTTAAAATTTAGATGTTGTATGACATAAAGTTTCATAATTATATAAAGTTCTTAACAAGGAAAACTGAATGGAAAAGTCTTAGATGTCATGGAGATTAGTTTAAAGAGTGTTTACTCTTCAAAACTTGTAAATTTCACATTAGTGTTTTTCTAATGAGGCAAAACAACTAAAAAAAATGAAATGGAATCATAAAGGCATGACTTGATCACTTGAATAATGACATCATTAAATCACATGAAATATTTAGATTACATCATTCTACTATGACTTCATTTTCCAATATTAAAGTTTATATAATTGTTTTTCCTAAATAAAATAATTGCATTGACTTTTAAAGCTTTATTTCATTTACTTTACAATGTCAAGATGCAAAGTATCTAGAAAATGTTTCCCAATGAAGATGCTCAACGGTTCAAAACTTCCAATAGGAATATTAAAGGACTCCAAAAACATGTGTAATTTAAATAAAAAAGTGTTGTGTAGTATATATATTTTTTTATTTACCCGTTTTACTGATTTGACATTTTAAGCCAACTAATCCCAAGAAGACTATCGTTTTGGATAGTCGGGAGTTGGCGCAGCTAGGGGCTCAACAAGGCTCGAGCTCGGCTCAAAAAATAAAAATATAAAAGGTTCGCTCGAGCTCGGCTCAAAAAATAAAACTTCCAATAGAAATATTAAAGGATTCCAAAAACGTGTGTCTTTTATCTATACTACATGAAAAAAACTACAAATCTTGAAATGAAAAACTTAAAGTATGTTAGGAAGTCCTTACGCTATTTTCAGAAAGCATATGTAAACCTGGAAACTATTAACACGCTATTAATACACATCGAAAACCGGGTTGACCCGGGTCGCTTCAAACCTGACGGGTTGACCCTGTTTAATTTTACCCCTTTTTTCAACCGGTTGAACCGTCCGGGTCGAACCGGGTTTCAAAACACTATGTTTAATCCCCAAATCCTCAAACTTTTATTAAACTTTATTTATCATAAAAAATATTTGTCGCTATAAAATCCCGTTGCTATGAACGGATACTCGTCTGGTAATTAAAAAAATGTTGTGTAATATTTTATAATTAAGAAATGCTTATTCCTATATTAAAGAAGCCAAGCAAAGTGTAAAAAAATAAGCATATAAGCCTTGTAGAATAATGAAAGATAAGCTTGTAGACTTTGTGATCCCTTAAGGGACACAAATACAATCCACTTATAATTTCGTATGCATGTTTAATATAATTATAAGCTCTTAAATATTATGCAAGTGTTAGGATGTCAAATTCAACTCTTAGAAACTATGTATGATAGCTTAAGTTCATTGACCCTTTCAAATAAACGATTAAACTAGCATTCATTCATTTGTCAAATAACCACATAATATGAATTAAACAAGCAAAAACATATCTTTGGCTTGATATCTATACATGTCATATTTGATCCAATAGGTCATATCAATAAAACTACATACGCTTAAACATTGTTTGCGGGTCAAGTAGCACGTTTTGACACGTACGAAAACATTACTAAATTTTGTTATTAGTTTCCGATCGATCTATTTTGGCATGTCAAGATATAACTACTAAATTTTCACGAAAATACTACGAGTAAACCTAAATTGAGTAAATATTACAAGATGTGATCAACTAGTCTCCACCATTGTTAGATTGTCAATTCAAATTGAATGCAACAGTTTTAGAAATATTCAAACACAATATTTCTGAATATGATACAAGTCATAAGTTAGATCCTATGTCTAACATGAAATCCAACCATATCTATGTAATATTAATTCTACGATTTCTTATTAAATGACACTAACCACACCCTATGTCTAACATGAAATTCAACCATATCTATGTAATATTAATTCTAAGATTTCCTTTTAAATGGCACTAAACACACCCTATGTCTAATAGGGCTGAGCATCGCAGACCCAAAATTGACTGAGACTGAGAGGACCGACCGGATCTACTGAAAACCAACCGAACCGAAAGACCAGCGGTTCGGTCTCGATCGGGATTTTTTCCTTATTTTGGTCTCGGTCCGGTTCGACGTACAAACTGAGCATTTTGTCCTCTTGGATCGGACCAGACTGAACACATTCAGTCCGATCCTTGGTCTAGGTTTTTACGCGATTTCAGTCTCGGTCTTAGCCGGTCCGTTTCGATCTTAGATCGATTCTCACCCCTAGTCTAACATGAAATTCAACCATATCTATGTAATATTATTTCTAAGATTTCCTTTTAAATGGCACTAAACACACACATACATTGATACATACCCCTTACACTACTTGGGTCAAAGTCAAACATACAAAGAATGAACTATACTCCATTATAGAAATAGGGTCACTCATATTCACCACCATTATACTCCATTTGGTTCTTTTTGTCCCCTTGATGTTATATGTCTATATTGTGGTCCAAATATTACTAAGTGTAGTTCATTTCATGCTAAATGTTCATTACATCATGTTCGACAAGCGTAATCATGTTCTTCGGAGCCCACAAGACTTGACCATATGCGTGTCAACCGCTTCATCTGGCTCTAATAGAACAACCAAGATGATCTAGTTCTAGATATGGTCACAGATTCTGTGATGCAACTACCAACTACCAGTTGACACGTTACGATGCAATAAATGTCGTGCCAGAAAGATTGTACAAGGATACATTAATAGAAGGTGGGGGCTTTAGAATGTGTCATGTGTGTTCATGTTGATTCAGTATGAAAACTTTAAATTGCTAGATCAGTTTTGAGAAATTCGGAGAAAATCATTAAGATAAATGTAAAACTGGTAACGTTGTTATGATCTTAAGTCGTGACAATCAGTTTCAAAATGCACATCCGTATGCTCCAAATAGCAATGCAACAAGGGTAAAAAAGAGGTAACTAGAGTAACACATAAACCACAACTCGAATTTAAAATCTTATGCATTTCTTGTTATGCAACACGAAGTTTTCAAAAAGTAATTAACCAAGCAACGTTAGCAAAAAGGTGGTGGCGTTTTTTACAAGAAGAAAATATGCGTAGTGGAGAAAAGTCATTGTCTCTATCCACGGTCCCCGTGGAGATCTCAAAGTCATTGTCTCTATCCATGGTCCCCGTGGAGATCTCAAAACAGGTTCTATTTCATCTTACAAATCAGGACCTTGGCATCAAATAATGAAGTTGAAGGATGATCTTCTATCATGTGGTATATCTCTCCCTTCTTTGTTCAAACGAAAGATTGGCAATGGTCTCAACACTAAGTTTTGGCTTGACTCATGGATAGGCGGTCCACCTCTTTGCAATGTTTTCTCAAGGCTCTATTGTTTAGATAAAAACAATGAGTGTTTAGTATGTGATAGGGCACCTCTCAATGTTCCTGCCTCTGCTAATATTGATGCCCGTGTTTCACTTCATGTCTTTACCTTGGATCCTCGAGCAACAAGTCCATCTGCCTTTGAGCTTTCTGCCAATCCGACTCTTCCAATGCCCAGGGGCGTGTCATTCGCTTGGGATTTAGTCTCCCTTTTATCTGATCTTCACCTCTCAAATGACCCGGATTGATGAGGCCGACACATACATCATTCGAGTAACCACAGCCGAGCTTCTCCAATTGGTCTAAGTGATGTTTCATCTCGAGGACGTGGTCGGAGACAGATTTGCCAACCTCCTGCCTGCAGCTGTGAACCTTTTCAATTAGTTCATACAGTTCAGCTGCTGGTGGCTTCTCAAACATACGTTTGAGTTCATCTAGCATGCTCATAGGCGGATAGTGCTCAAATTGTTTTTGCAATTGAGCAGACATCCCCGAAAGCATAAGACACGCCACATCATTGTGCTTCTCATATTCAACACGATATGCCTCTTGTTCAAGAGCAGTTGCCGTGTTGGGAGGAGCATCTGGCAGAGGTGTAGTCAAAATTTCAACCTTTTTGGCAACACGAATGATGATCCTAAGTGAACGATGCCAATCATTGAAATCAGGGCCAGTCAGCTTGTCCCTTCCAATCATATCTTTGAAAGCGGCACTCATTAAGCTCATAGTTTTTTCAGTTTGAGCCATCTACAGAAAAAGTTCAAAAAACCATAATTAGTATTTTGATAATTTTCCTTTTCAGTAAACAATTAAATACCCAAGGTTCATATTCATATAACCAATTAATTATTATTGAAAACTAGGATCCAAATTGTCATAATTTCATCACGTCAGTTGATCTGCTAGTAATGAACCTTATACAAAATGGTAGAGCTTTTGCTCAATTGCCAATATCAATTGCAATTCCTAGATTTATGGGATTTACATATAGCCAATTTCAATCGCCATGTAAACATGTTTTATCCCATCTTATGCCTTGAGTTGCCAGTTCTCACTGCCTAACTCAATTAAGTTGTCCAACTTAAGAAACTACAAAATCGTCCATGCCCGTTCTCACGACACGTGGACATTTTACCCTTTGATTACGATCTAAGTCACGTTCTCACGCAAATAGAAAGTAATCTTAGGTGTTTCCGTTTCGTTGGATGGCATATAACTTAAATTAAAAGGGTAATAATTTTTGATGTTAAATCAAATATGTACAAAGATGTCATGCATTCATCTTCGAAACATAGGTTTTATTAAAACATTTATATCTTGTTTTAATGTTTAAGTTTTTCATCATCAAACTTTAATTGAGGTATTGGTTTCACCAATCAAGGAATTTAGTGTTAATTATCATCCATTATACCGTACTTTTGCATAAGTACTGTAAACACTTAGTGTTTCGGATGATTACCACCGAAGTGGCGCATGGAATTAAAACTAATTCGCCCTTAAGATGAGCTTGCACATTTAATGGCTTACTAAGTAGCTCCATTCAAACTTACATAGGGCAGAGGACCAGGTACGCGCTAAAGCACAACCTTAGACATCCTTTCAGTGTGACTGTGCGCACTTCTTTATTAACCCCTTTATAGTTCATTCTCATGGGTGAGCCGTTCAGCCATTTGTACCAAATTCATCAATCAATTAAACGATTATGATTACTATTCTTAAAAATACATGTTTCACCATTGTTTAGGTCAGTTTATTTTTCTTGTAAAAATACCCTTGTTACACATAACAAACAAGCAAGTATTTGTAAAAATAAACAAATAAACAATGAATGCATAACAAAAATAAGTCATGCATATCAAATAGCCACATGCAAACGTTTTTGATAAATCCTATTAATAACCAATTCTAGATCTGTCAATATGCATATATTTAATTAAGACTTTCACCCGTTTTCACCTATGTACAAAGTGAGCCACATGCATCGATTCATCGATTGCGTAAGTCAAAATTAAATATATACCACATAGCACATAATTGATTAAATTAATAATGATTAAGGTCTTCCCCAATTTAAGATCTATCATAATTTAGTGTATATCACTTAAACAAGAAAGACATACAATAAAAGCAGATCCATAATAAAACATGCATGTAATTATCATAGACATAAAATTACACTTAACAATTAATGCAATTAAACAGAGTTACGCATATACACATAAAGTTGCATGCATCTTAGGGTTTCTAATCCAATTAAAACTTTAGTTTACAAAACCCTAATTAGGGCACCAAAATAAACGCCCCCCCCCCCCCTAAAAAATTAGGGTTTAGGTTTTGCAAACCCTAGATCTACGCATACATATAATAACACAACATGTTTATTTTATTTATGTGTTTCAGTAATTAATTACTTGTTATACAAGGCTCTCTGATACCACTGTTAAGTTTATGATATATAAAATACAATAAAACATAAAGACATCAAGAGCACACAGCGGAAGACTTATAGATCATAACAAATAAATTAATTAACTGAAAGTATGCGTAACGTACCTCTTGCGAATGTCAGATCCTTTGAGCAAAACAAGGAAGTGGTTTGAAGAGTTGTCCCTTACCGTTCTAAAACTCAAACCAATACGGTGTAAGAATAGTGTCTTACTACCACGTTCTTGTACACACGAATTAACCAACGAATCAAGCGATTGCTAGATCTAACACAAGTCCTCGTTTAAGAAAAACGAAACCAAACTTCCTTACAAGGGGTGTTCGGCCGAAATAGGGACAAGAGAGAGGAGAGGAGAGATCTAGGTTAATTCAATGCACAAGTGATGAAAAACACTAGAACCTAACCTTGTTTATATAGTAGATGGGAAACTTTGTGAACAAGTTATGGATTAGGGCTAGGAGAAGCCCCTTGGCCGGCCACCATGCAAAGCCCAAGGAAAACCCATAACTTTTCACTTTCAAGATTTTCCATTACTAGTCCTTCTCTTTTTATTTAACGGCCGTTAGTCATTTTTCCGTTAAATACTTAACGATCGTTAACCGGACTTAATGTGCAATAATTAATCGTAAACATAAACATTAATTATTAACTTTAATTCTCATTCGCTAATGTGTGCAATCCCGTGGTCACGAGTTCGAATCCAGACATTCACATGTTTGTAAATATATACATTTCCAACACTTCTCAGTTAAGTGTACGCGGGCACATATAACCAATCTCCTCTACTGTCTTGACCCGCAACCCTATAGATGGAATAAAATCCTTCCAATCAAAATCAACATCTTGTCATGGCGAATCCTCCATAGAAGACTTCCAACATGTTCCAACCTTGACAGTAGAGGTATTGACTTGAACTCTATTCTTTGCCCCATTTGTGATGATTATATCGAGATGGAAGAACACCTATTTAATTCGTGTGGCGTTGCTAAAGATATATGGTCCAAGGTTCTATCATGGTGGAATATTCATAACATCTCTATCTCCTCTCTCACTGAAGCTATTAACTTAGCTGATACCGTCCCCTTAACGGCTAATCTTAGAGCCCCCTTGGATAGTTGTTCAAAAAACCCTTTGGTGTATTTGGAGATTTAGGAACGAGATGTCTTTTTCCCAGAAGCGCCCTTCTAAGTAGTTGATCCTCAATGAAATTAAGCTCTCTTCATTTAATTGGATATCTTGCAGGCTTAGAAAGGCTCGCCTAAGTTGGATCGATTGGTTCGATAACCCTTGTAACACTCTTTGTAATTAACGTTTGTACTCTTGGCTTCCTAGTGACTTACTAGGTGGCTGTTTCTTTCATTTTTATATACTCCTCTGCTGTTCAAAAAAATTATTAGTTTGAAGATGGTGTTAGTCATCATGTGTGATTCGTGGTATACTAGTGCCTGGTTGTAATGACACTGTATTTATAATGTTATAGGATGGCACTTCTATTGGCTCTGGCTGAAAGGCTGGATCCCAGCTTATAATTAAGAGTTAGTGGAGAGGTAACATACAACGGTCATGGGTTGAATGAATTTGAACCTCGGAGGATATCAGCCTATCAGCCTACATTAGCCAGAACCATATTCATGTCGGAGAAATGACCGTCAAGGAAACCCTTGTTTCTTCAGCAAGATATCAAAGAGTTGGATCTCGTTTATTAAAATTTTAACTATACTTATAACAAAGAAGCTTTCATATTAAACTTTAAAGGTAAGATATGGTATATTGATATATTACCGAACAATGGAAAACGGAAATGCTTACGGAGATTGCAAGAAGAGAAAAGGCAGCAGGGACCTTCCCAGAAGCTGAAGTCGATCTTATTAAGAAAGCAACTTCCATCCAAAGGCAAAGAATCAGACTAATATACTTTGTCAGTAGAGAAGAGAAGCCAATATGAAACAGGAATAGGAAGAAGCATGCATATATGCCACCATCAGCAACACGTAATTCACCATCTTTATAAACCCTTCAAACCATAATGAAAAAAAATACACATGCTGATAATTAACATTAATGTAAAAACGATTCGAGCTGATAGATATATATTCATGATGTTCTAGCTGTTTGGTTTCAATATTTCGACGAGACGGCGCATCCCTTTTTATAACCAGCTGCCAATCATCTTCTGAAGTTTTCTTTGCACCATTATAACATGCGATTTCTATGTATCACCTAAACCCTGCACAATCCTTAGGTAAAAATACCAAGGTAGATACATCATACAACAAACATGCTAAAGTCTCTTACAGTTTACTTGTTAGTACGAGTCCTTTATACTGAAATGTGTTCTGCATTGATTTGAAGTGTTTTAAACATTCATGAACTGCATTCACCCGCCAATTAAAATAGTCATATTTAGCTGTTAAAGAAGCGTCATAGTCTATGTATGTGAAGACTGAAGGTTGTAGGATATATAATTTGTCCATAACACGGTGGAACGAGTAGAAAAATAACCAGTCACTTTGATCTTAATTTATGATAGTTTACTTGATTTGAACCACAAAGTCATAGTTGAACCAAAAATGGTTTAGTATGTTTCAGTGGTTACATAAAAATGAATTCGTTTCTATATGGTCAAATGACAGTGGTTACAAAAATCTTTAAATTTTTTCTCAGCGATAGTTTACTTGATTTGAACCACAAAGTCATAGTTGAACCAAAAATGGTTTAGTATGTTTCAGTGGTTACATAAAAATGAATTCGTTTCTATATGCTCAAATGACAGTGGTTACAAAAATCTTTAAATTTTTTCTCAGCGTTCACATAAAAAAATTCATATCCATTTTACCAGGGTGCAGAATTACTCCCTTTTACCCTAAAAAAATTCATATCCAATTTTTAATTGCATAAATACCAGACGGAGCCAGGAATTTGTGTTAAGGGGGGCCGAAGATAATTTGTAAGATAACATACGTTTTATAAAGCGGTTATCTTAGCGGGTTGAATGATTCAACTATCCTGATGAATTTCTTTTTGGTAAAGAGTTTTTACCCTGGTAAATATTGTCCTGATCAATTTACAAACACATATGAAATTACAATTCGGTCTTTAAGTTACACTAGAAGGGTACCCGCGCAATGCGGCGGTGGGTACCCGATAACTATTTTTGTGGCGAGCAAATGTTTTTTATTTTAAACTTCCTTATTATAAAGTAGTAGATAAATGTTTTTCAAAAGTAGATAGTCTAAATTATTAATAGTGTAAATGATAAACATTTTTATTTTTCAAATTTTAGCATTAAATTGGTGGTTAACTATAGTGAGCTTTTCTTATAAACAATTCCATTAAAATGTATCATTATTGGAGGGCGGTTACATATGGTTTTAATGAGACTTAAATTTTCAAATTTTACATTCATTTTTTACTTTTCCTTTTATAGTAATGTTTTTTGTCTTAAAATTTTAAGAATTCCTTTAATAGAAAGTCTCAAATGCTTTATAATGTAGTATAGATATGTAACTTTAAATCAATAGACTACTATCGGGAATATGTACCCATTACTAACCAAGTTTCATGAGTGTTTCAATTTGATACCTCAAACTTTATACTAATCATAAAAACTATTAAAGTTTCAAAACTGTTTCATTCTTATGTGATTTTCTGAAATTAATGTGCTTAAAGTATCTATCTATGCATTAAAATGATGTACATTAATTTTAAACACCCACCCCCTGAATTTAACTAATTCCAACCAACTTTATGTCCAACCTGTTAAAGCACGACTAAACATAATAATAACCACAAAATAATAACCAAGTTTGAGAAGTGTTCCATTCTGGTCACTCTAACATAAAAAATTCCATAAGAATGAAACAGTTTTGAAACTTTAATGGTCTTTATGATTGATATAAAGTTTGAGGTATTAGATTAGAACAGATCTCAAACTTGGTTACTATTTGATGATTTTCACAATACTATCTTGCTATCAAATCAACAAACTTTACATATTTTCAACTATTCTTAATCAATCTTTCCCTTAAAACAACTCTACCTCAAACGCATAAATGCCTTTCTAAATCGTATGAACGATGGAAGGAAGTGTTTCGTAATTATAAAAGCAATTGAAATACTTGCTCAAAAAGTTGAGTAAATCGAGAAAACAGCAATGACAAATCTAAAAATTTACGTCAAGAATAGCGGAAAACAAAATAAATAGCATTTCTTTTATTTTGAGTGATAAAATTATTACCCTATTGTACATTTAAGCCACGTATATAACTATGTCATCTTATTATCGTAATATTTATTATTCAAAATAAATAAGAACAACATTATAAGAAAAATAAGTTAAAAAAAATTAAAAATAACACAAAGCTATGTATTGGCTGAGTTAAAAGAGGTTAAGTAGTTGTGGTAAAAGACAAACAAGTTAGAGCAAGGGGTATGGTGACTTCCCCACTTCTCTTTACTTGGGCTTCACGTGTGTCACATCACCTCCACATCACTCCAACACACTAACAAAAAAATACCCCCAATCACAACTTACTCACTTCTCTTCATTTGGGCCCCACCCACCCTCACAAACACATAAATAACACAAACACAAACACATATATTCTTTTGAAATGCTTTGTCTTTTTGTGTGTCGTTTGAACGACGAGAGGGCATGTGGCGAGGCCTTGTGGTGTCACGGCGAGGAACAAAATGGAGTGGCGACAAGCCACGTTGGAACCGGCGAACTTCAACTAGCCCCATACCCCTTGCTCTTATACTCACCACACACTTATTTCTTAGAGCAAGGGGTTTGTGTCTTTACAAGAGACCTAAACATATTCGACTAAAGTAATTATGATAACTGAATCTTGGCCTCAATAGTAAATACAAGTTAATTTGATAATTTATGATTATGACTTTACAAGAATACATAATCATATTTACTAAACAATTCAATGAATATGTCAAAGTAGCTTTACATATTATTTTGACATTTGTTCTAATTAGGGCAACATATATTTTATGTGTAGAAGCCTAATAGAATCTTATTTTTCTTACCTTGCAGTCAAGAAAAACTATTACTCATATTCTTATATGTTATAACTTGCACACAATTAAGATTTCTCTCACTTGTGCATGGCATAACATCATGCGAGTATACAGACAACACTACACTCGTTTGTTTGTACGAACAATATGACAGTGTCACTGATAACATATGATTTTAATCAAAATCAAAATATAGATATGTAGAACTTTCATTTTAATAATGATACATGCATAACTACTTTATAGATAACATTTTAGGAAGCAACATCAGGAACACGACAAGTTATCTTATAAAATTTCTGAAATGCTTCTTATATAAACTATGATGCTTCACATGTGGAAAGTAATGTATTATTTTAAGAAAATCTAGAGATAAGATGGGAACCTTGCAAGGTAATAAAGCTTACAGCTCCTACTAGATTAGACAACATTACATGTGTTTCGTCACCAATAATATAATCACATAGCTCCCACTGAATTAGACTACATTATAAGTGTTACGTCACCAGTAGAGAGTGAGTGGCGATTTGATACTTTCCTTCTTTATTTGAATATTTACACATTATTGCTAATGTGAGTCACTTGGACTAGTAAACGTGTACTTAGGTATTCAAGGAAGTGCATCAAGTTCTAACATATAGATGATGGGCTAGCCATCATTTCTAATTTAACTTGAAAATAGGCATGCATTTCCTCCATAATTGGTCTACTTTACCACAAGGGTGTGTAGGACCTTAGTAGGTTTACTGGGTTAAGACAAATTGCTAGGTAATCATGCTAGTAATTGCCTTTATCACTTTGCGTTTTATTGATATTTCTGTCTTCCAATTACTAAAACTTGTATTATTTTGGTAGCAATAGAAAACGTGTCTCTTGTAATCTTATATTTCTTCAAGGTTTCAAAACCAGAACGAGGGTTATAAAACGAAATTGAAAGAATAAGATGTGCAACCAAATTTAAGCATTTTGACTTTTACAAGACATCACGATTTCTAGAGTAGGTGTGCTTTGAGTTTAATTAGAATTAGGACAATAAAAATATTCTTATTATGGCTTTTCCTCATAAAGAAAAAGGATAGAAACAAGTCTTTTTTCTTACAAGGAAAGAAAGTCTTAGTTCTCTCTTTTAACAAGAAAAGAACAAACTCTTGTTTACGCTTTGTGTTGCATTAATTCATTAATTGCATTTGCAAAGTTTATTTTTAGCATTTTTGATAATTATCCTTTTATAAATTAACTACCCCATGTTTACAATTTAAAACAATTAATTAACGAAAAGGCTAAGATCCACATTGTGCTTCTACTATCAAATCAGTTGGTCTGCTAGCAACATTAGATTTAATCGGTCGGCGACGATCCCAATTGTGTTACATGTAAAACTCTTAGATTCTTATGGGACTCATGGCATATAGTGTCAAACAACTAGTGTCATGTAGGAATGTTTAGTACCATCTTTGCCTCGGGTCAAGGTATCACCGCTTAACTCGATTAAGTCATCCAATTTCAGAACGTGTGAGAATATACCTAGGTCTCACACATAAGGAATAGTCACCTTGGGTTACAATTCAACCTAGGTATCATGATAGGCAAAAAGTAATTGCAAGTGTTCTTAAGCGATTGGACGGCATGACTTCAATTTGTGACGGGTTAAATGTTTTGATGTGAATCAAAAGATGTACAAAAGAAGCATGCATTCATTATTCACAGCACAAGTTAAAAACTTTTCTTAACTTAAGTATAATCATTGTTTTTATGTGTGTCGAGTTGTCCATTCTCATGACTAATATATATCCTACGAGGATTATAAATAAGTTTGGACAATACATAAAATAAATAACATGCATAACAAGTTTAAGTGTGATTTGTAAAACAATGATTTTAAGTTTCAAATCAATATTTAAACTTAGTTAAACTAAATCATAAGACTTAGTTTGAAAATGGTTGTGTTTCGTTTCAAGTTTTTTGGAAAACTATTTGCAATTTACATACAATTATAGCATATATATATATATATATATATATATATATATAAAAGAAGCAAATAAACAAACACAAAACCACAATATGCAAAGTCTCAACGAAGGAAAAAACCTATGCTTGGTCTCGTGAGCCATCACGAGAACCAAGGGTCAACTAGGGACAAGCCTACACAACCACACGGAGGGCTACCACTTGCTCCAAGACATATCAAGAGCAAGTAGAACACCATAATGCACATGAAAAATGAATCTGCCCGCCCAGAATTTCTATCTTTGGAGGCCCAAAACTCATAGAAGGAGTCTTCCCCGAGCTTATCACTGAACTACAAAGTTGTAGGCTCATGAGTTGTGTGCCTGCACAAAAAATTTTATCTTCTAAAACTTAACAATTAATGGGAACGAATTTTTTACTACAGCTTGTTCCAGCAGCCCCTTTTTCGCGTTTATATCTTTAACTCTTTTGCCATTCCATTCCAAGCCACGATTACATTATATAGAAAGTAGAATACAACTAATATACTATCTTCTACTCTAAAGTGCTCAAACAATGGAAAAACCAAATTAAAAACATACATAAAAGCCGAAACAATGGCAAACCCCAAAACAAGAAATTAACGATAAATCACAACAAATCATGGCGAGAGTGGTCTAGGTTTTCATCGCCTTTACATATAACACATAGTAATAAATTAATATTATGAACAAGACATGTTGATGGCTAATTCCATGGTCAAACATGCATGTATTTGCCATAGAAACAAAATAAATAACAAGAATTAAATCGTTAGCCAACGAAATCGAAGAAATTAATTAACAATAATTAAAACCCCGATTGGTATGTGTTTCAAATGGCCTGAGGTTCATAACTCACTAATATTAGGACCTTCTAATCCTCATTTTACCACAGAAAAATTAGCCATAGGGCCTAATTTAAAAGCATTTCACAAACCGATTAAAATAACCCGTTTTTGGCCATTTTACATGTACCCGATAAGTATACCAATTAAAATATGCGTAACCCGTGGCTATGAGATCAAAAATCACAGATCATAAGACCCCCATAGGGTCGTTCATATATAAAAATATGAGCCCTAGGGGCTGTTTTTAGGAATGGTTTCATAAATCATCAAAAAACAGGCGTTTTAGCCACTTTTACGCATATCCGATAATCATATGGCACATATGATGGATCTGATAACACTATAGGTGTTGATATAAATAAATAACATATTATAAATATATAATTGCAGCAGAAGATCACCTATCAACGGATTCATATATCCATATGATCAATCAATAATAAATAAGACAACGGTATACCTTTGTAGTGTGATCCAGGATTCACCAATAAAACCAAACCCACTGTTTGAACAAGAAACCAAGAGATCAATAAGGTTGATCTCTACTATGTTTGAAACACACTACACGTCCACAATCACCACCCGATGCTAGTCTAAACCCCGTAACACATGATCTACCCTTGAACTACACTAGAATAACGTTAGATGAGATCAAATACCACAAAGCCTAACTTGGGAGTATGTTATTTCGTGGTTTATTGGTAGAGGAAGGGGAGAGACTTTTTGTTTGGTTACTTGGTAATTGGTAACCCTAATTGACTAAATCAACTAGTAGTTATCCCATTTCAAGTTACACCATAAGCCATTGATCCCTCTTGATCACACCATGGCTGGTCGTATGGGGGCCCAAAATGGGCTTGCGCATTTGTTGGTCCAATCCAATAAACTTATTACTAACTTAGTTATTAGTAGCCCGTTATTGATCCCGAGTTACGAAGGTTAAATATAACGTAATTACGATAGATAGGATATATTAAATGGTGTCTCTATGTATAAGTGTGTGACCGCATATGCTCACATATGTCTAGCCATATAATTATTTATTATGAGTGTTGTTCCCTTATAAAAAAATAGAAAAAGTAGTAATTTAGACTAAGTGTGATCCATGACTTAAGCAAAGTATTTGAAAAATCAGTTTAAACAAGATAAGTAAATTACACGCACAATAGATTTTTCAATGTTTATATTCTTATTAAAGTGAATCAAAAGAATATATTAGCCAAGTGTTTGCGAAAAAACACATGGGATTCAATGACAAGTATGGTGTGCACTCCTTACTAAGCTTAGGCTATGTCTAAGCACAACTATCAGGAACCACTGAACTATCTCAGGGACATAGTCGTATTTAGAGGAATGAAAGTTTCTTGTGTGTGTTTACACTTTTAATTCACAAGCTTAGCTTCCACTCCTACCTTAAGTTTACTTATACAAGTATGGAATTTGACTATATTCTAGAAGACAAACTGACATAAGCTATAGAGACAAAATACAGATGTATTTTGTCTCTGTTTACAAGAGGCTATTTTGGGTAACAGACAAACTAGCTTTCTGGCCATCAGTGATGACACTGATCTTGGTTGTTAGCCTTTTAGGGAAAGTTTGACTTATGCCTGATAAGAAATCCTCCTTATAAGTTCAAACTTATCCCGCCTTGTCCCGCCCATTCTTCATTCTTCATTGCCTTCACTCTTTGTCTTCAGTGATTGTAGTTGATGAGGAGTTGTGGGATTCAGTGAGTTATTCTCATCACTCACTGAACCCATCATCTTCTTCTTCACTCAGTTTTCACCCCTTGAGTTCCGCCTCACTGAGTGGAGAGACTTTTCTTCTAAGTATCGTTCTAAGTGTCCTGAAGATGACTCACTAAGTGACTATACGCTCAGTAACTTGTTAGTATTTAAGGTCATAAACACTTGGGATATTTTATATTCAAATCCTAGAATTAAAGGGTTTGGGTACTGACTGAACCCAATAGTCTCCCTCTATTTGGATATACAAATAGCCTAAGTGTTTTGATTATTGTAAGTGAGCAAGAGGCTTCTTCTTACACTGAATGTACTAGTAAGCATAATAAAGAACACTGATCTAACAAAATACATCATTTATTCATAATCATTACAAGTTCCTATTAGCTAGTACAAAAGTTAAAGGATAGATGTTGCAGTGATGTCAGTCCATGTGCTAACCAAGTGCTTCCAGCTTCGGCTTCTTAGAGAGGAGAGTTTCTTTATCAGGATGGTCATTTATCTTTGTCCTCAGGTCAGTGCAAAACCTGATGTTCTCAGGGGACTTAATTTAAGATGCCACCATCAAGTAACTTACCATTGAAGCAATACCAGCTAAGTCAATGTTGCTCCATCTCTAAAATGCAGGGTTTCTATAGAAATCAATGAAGAAGAGTCCTCTCTCAGGCTGCTCGATGACTAAGTTGTTCACAAACTTTACACCTTCATGGAGTTCTCTCTTGCAATCGAATTCAGGAACTTTGGCTTTTGGTTCAGGTTCTATCCTCTTTCTTTTTCCTTGGGATGATTTAGGTTGAGTGCCTTGAGCTTCAGGGAGAGCAGATTGGATACCAATCTCAGTGGGCGCCTTCCTTAGTCTTTCATACCTTCTGCTTAAAGATCTCATCAGGTCTTTGACAACCAAATTTCTATTTTTTTCAATGATATGACCATGTTCATCTAACTCACTGATCCCAAAGTCAGTAAACTTTAGAGGATCATGAACTTCAAAGTTCCTCTTGTCTACTCCCCTGTAAACATTCATCGCAATTAGCTTAAATTTTGAGATGATCTTTACATCGGTGATAGGCTCAGGGTCTCTTCGGCTAGACATTGTCCAATTGTAATGATCCACCCTTTCTTTCCTCAGCTTTGCAGCTTTCCTAGCCTTTTCATCCCTTGCTTCTTCAGAGCAAGCATCTCGTCATCCTGAGCTTTCTTAAAAAGTTCACCAATCTTCTTGCTCTCCAGCTTCTTTGGGTCTAGCCCAATCTTCTCAACCTCCTCTTGAACAAAGTTTATCATTTCAGGCGTATTGAGCCTTTCTTCTTCAGCGACCTTTCTCAGTGCCTCTTCTTTAGCAAGATAAGCATTGATTTGTACTTCAGTCATGAGATAGGTTTTGTTGTTGATTTCATAAGGAATCTGGATTGGTGCATCAGGATCCGGTCTAACTACTGATGAGGCCTTTTGTAGCTTAGTACTCTGATCAAGTTTAGGTGAGGTGAGTATAGCTTTGCCTTTGTCTCCAGGAGTAGTCATTGCCAAAGATTATTGTTGTTGAGGTGGTAGAGTTGAGATTGGTACAACCTGGAGGGGTTCTTTGTCTGAGGTATCCTTGGCTTCTTCAGTGTGCCCCCCCTCGGTGTGAGAGGGAGTCAGAAGTATTAGTGGCCTTCTCCCCCTCAACTTGTGCTGGAATGATGGTGAGAGCACGAGTTGTCTGTGGCACTGATGCAGACGGAACAGACTGATCCTTGAAGAACTGATACATCTCAGTCATCATGAGCTTAATGTCTGAGGTATCTTACTGAAGTAAAGTAACCTTTGCTTCAAGGGCAGCCTGAGAACCTTCAATGGCTGACATTCTAGGCCTGAGATTCCAGGCCATAGAATTTGATGACTTGACCAAACTGGCAGTGTGCTTTTCCAGAAGACTGATGCTGGAGTAGATGTCCTTGACAAATGAGTTGAGTGATTGAAGATTGAAGCTCTTCAGGAGACTTGGGACTTCACTAATGATAGTGGCATTCCTGATATAGGCTTCAGATGCTTCAAGGAACTTCTTGGTATGTTCAAGGTCATCCTTCAAAGCAGTATGAATAGATTCCAACTTAGTGTGAGTCTCCTAAAAGGCCTTGCAGAACTTATTGAGATTTTCATCCAGCATGTGGAGAGCATGGTACATATTTTCCTTATGGTCTACATTTTCACCAAAGTTTTCTTCAACAGACGCTTTGAGATCAGCATAGTTAATAGCAGCTTCAGTGTGCTGATCCCAAAGTTCATCAATAAGACCATTATAGAGTTGTTGGTTAACTTTCTTCAAGTATTTGACTAGTTGCCTCTAAGTCACTGGAAGAGTGTTGTCATATTTCTTCAATTCTAGAGGACAGGAAGATGAGCCTGAGTCAGAAGAAGCATCTTGATTAAGAGGTGACTCAGGCTCTGTAGATGCAAATTGAGGCTCTTGCTTAGTGGATTGCCCCTCAGTATCCATATCCTGTCCAGCACCAAGAATTTCCTCCTTACTTTCTTAATAAAGCTCGTCCTCAAATTAAAGGAGAGCCTAAACATCTGCAATAGACCGAAACATTGGTGATTCTGGATGGTTCCCCATTCCATCGGGGTTGTTCTGCCCCTCTCAAGATTCAGGCCCCTTTTTATCTCCCTCAGGCAAAAGTGGTGATGTACGAGTGCCCTCATCGGGATGTGATTGTTGGTGGACCGCCTTCTCAGTGGAGTAGTGCTGCCCCGCTGAGGATTTAAGGCCCTGAACTCCCTGAGAACGAAGTTGTGATTTGCTTGGCTCATTAACGGTATGTGATTTGTTGTGGTTCCCCTTCTCAGTGGAGTAGTGCTGCCCCATCGAGGATATATGACCCTTTTCTCCCTGGGGCTCAGGCTATGATTTACCTGAGTCTTTAGCAGAATGTGAGGGTTGAGATTTTCATGACCCAATGACTTGTTTATGTCAGTGAGAATCAGAAGGTTTTCCCAAGGACACTGAGTGTGATTTCTCAGTACCCTCCGTTGGCGGTTATTTTTGGTTCTGGGTGGTACTGGGCTCCGGAATGGGTGTCTCAGGAGTCTGGTCATCCCTAAGCTTAAAAGTAAGCGTAGGTTGTGCTCCAGAGGACCCAGTGGTGGACGAATTAGGTCTAGTCGCCCTCTGGGTCTTCTTGGACTTCTTCTTCCTCTTTTTTGAAGGAGAAGGAAATGGAGACTTGGAGGAATCGTCCTCAATGATTTGTAGCATATAAGGGGTTAGGACCACTGATGTAACCTCGGCGGGGTCTCTGAAGAATTTAGTCTTGTGGAGAACGTCAGGGACATGTCCAGTAATGTTCTCCTGACTACATATATATTCAAGACCCAAGGCTTGTTTTAAAAAACATAATATAAAACGAGGGTAAGACATATGGTTTTGCCTGATCTTTCCTGAAAGTTTTGAAATTAGATCACTGATAATCATTTTGCCAAGGTTTATTTTTCTACCTGTCATAAGACTGAACACAATCATTTGTTGAGTTGAGTTCAATTGCTCATTTGAGGATTTGTTCCCACCGAGGACCTGAATGGCAAAAGTCATCAGGACCCTCCAAACTGGTGGGAACCATGCTTTTAAAATTGGGGTTTTAGACATCATGTTTCCTGGGGCCACTTCAGGGTGTTGTTTATCATGTGTCCCCAGTAGAAGAAGTTCAGCTTTCACCTCCTCAGTAGAGGGGTTTGCTTCAAATTTTTTAGCAAAACCAAGTCCGGTGGTTTTCATAAAGGTCGAGAAGTTTAAAACTAACGGTTTTAACCCGTTCCTCGCCGTGAACACAATAGTGGAGTTCCTGATGGGATCTGATGTTTTAACAACAGCAATGCACCAGAACTCCCTTAGGTAATTGTGATATATCACCTATGAGGTTACTGTAACAGCTTTCTTTAGAAAACAGTTTTGAAGGAACTTTTCCATATCCTTATATTGAGGAAGATTTTTCGGGTAGGCAAAGTTCTCAACAACATTATTTTTAAACATTTCCACGCTCTCAGATGTAAATTCAACATTTGGACCATATGTTAAAGCGTTTGATGAAGCCATTTGAAAGATTTGTTAAGGTTTTGAAAAAATATCACACAAAGAAGTTTTCAGAATTTCTTGCAAGTTTGAAGATGTTTTTGAGAGAGATTTGAAAAAACTTTTCTTGCAAATATGTGTGTGTGATATGTTTGTTAAAATTTTTGGTATTTATAGTGTGGAAATAGTGGTGCAAGTTTTTCACGGCGTTAATTTGACCCGTTTGGGTTACCGCATTTAAGGCTGCCACTATTTGAACCGTCGTCTTCACAAATTTCTAGGGGAACAGTTGCACAGTTCTGCAATAGCACTTTTGTAGAGATTTTGACGCAACATAAAATATCAAAAAATATTGTTTGTGAGTGTTGGCATTAAATGCCAAGTGGGAAAGGGCAATGAGTATGAGCCATGTGCAATGGATGCCAGTTGGTTAGGAGGGGACATATATTCTTTATTAAATGCCATCAGTCACCTACCTAGGACATTTAGTAACTAAATACTTAGAGCATTTAGTTTTATAATAAATGTGTTTGGCATTCAAGCACAAGGTTCCTGAATGAGATTACATTCAGTAAGAAGGTATGTTTTGGGGAGTTTTTTTCAGGGACCGGAGACCTTACAAGAGAGAATTTCTAGGATTGATTATCAGGTTACTGACTTTCAATGTCAAGCATTCCCAATTCAGCTTTCAGTCTCCTGAAGGTGGGTTCATCCAAATGTGGTCCCTGATAAAATGGTATCTGATATCAATGTGTTTGGTTCTTTGGTGAAGGACAAGATTTTTGGAGATGGAAATTGCACTAGTGTTATCACTGAAGATGGGTACCATCTTGTAATAGATGTCATAGTCACTGAGTTGACTCTCCATCCATAGTACATTGGTACAACATCCTGCAGCTGCCACGTATTCAGCTTCAGCTGAGGACATAGCCACTACATCCATAGTACATTGGTATTCAGCTACAACATCTATAGTACATTGGTCTAGAAGCAGTGAGATACATCAGTGACCCTACTATTCCTCTAAATTGTGTTTGGTTGACTGATTTGCCAATGAGATCTGGTCGGAGATTATTGGGTGGGACCATTGGAGTCTTCACTGAGGCACAATCATAGATATCATATTTCTTCAAAAGATCTCTGGTGTATTTCTCTTGACTGGTGGATATTCTTTTTTCAGTTTGCCTGATTTGTAGTCGAAGGAAGTATGTGAGTTCACCCATCATGCTCATTTCAAATTTCGGTGTCATCATATTTTCAAACTGTTTACAAAGTGTATAATTTTATGAGCCAAAGTTGATGTCATCAACATATACTTAGACTAGTATCGCATCTAGTTTTGTCCTATAGATAAACAAGGTGTTGTTTATCTTTTCTCTGACAAACTTGTTTTGGATCAGGAAGGCTGAGAGAGTTTCATACCATGCTCTAGGAGCTTGCTTCAATCCATATAGGGCTTTGTCAAGCTTGCAGACATAGTCCGGGTACTCACTACTTTCAAAGCCTGGGGGTTGTTGAACATAGACATCTTTCTTAAGTTTACCCTTCAGGAAGGCACTTTTGACATCCATTTGGTAAGCTTTGAATTTCATGTATGTTTCATATGCAAGGAAGAACCTTATGGCTTCCATTCTAGAAACTAGAGCAAATGTCTCATCATAGTCAATGCCTTCTTGTTGATTGTATCATTTAGCTACAAGTCTGGCTTTGTTTTTTATGACAGTGTCGTTTTCATCAGTTTTGTTTCTGAAATCCCACTTCATTCCTATGACTATGACATATTGGGGACATTTGACCAGTGTCATGACTTTGTTTCTGTCAAACTAATGAAGTTCTTCTTGCATAGCCTGAACCCAGCTAGGATGTTTCAGAGCCTCTAAAACACTTTGGGGTTCAACTTCTTAGAGAAAGTTTGCATACATACACTCATTAGCTGAAGCTGCTGATAACTTGCAGTCATGCCCCTTGTGAGCATGCCTTTAGTGGGCTCTCCAATGATATTTACAAGCTCAATGTCTTGAGATATTGTCCAATTATTTTGTGGTCTTGGATCTGAGCTTGATGAGGTCATTGTGAATTGAGGAATAGGTTCAGGGGCTGGAGCAGCAGAAACATGAAATTAATTAGATGAGGTAATTTGTTGTTCAGATTGAGATTCATGAATCTCAGGTTCCTGAACATTTGGTTCAGTATGACCTATCCCAGCAGGGACTGATGGAGTATCAATTAATTCACTGATGGTTGGTTGAGGGAGGTTGTGAGGTAAAATGTAGTAAGAGATGTCAGCATCTGCTTGATATTTACACGAGGAATTTTTTCAGAGTTGAACTCATCAGGAGGATATCTAGATGACTCATCCATTCCTATTTCTTCTACAGAGGTGTTAGAGAACCTGATGCTTTCAGAGCTCTCATCAAAGGTGACATGGAAGGTTTCCTCAACTTGTTTTCTTCTGGTGATAAACACCCTGAAAGCCTTAGACATCGGTGAGTAACCTAAGAAGTAGCCATCATCAGCTTTTGCATCAAATTTGCCTAAGTGATCTTTGTGATTATGAATGAACACAAGACACCCAAACACATGAAAGTAGTTGATATCCGGGAGTCTTCCTTTGAAGACTTCATAGGGAGTTTTGTTGTGTCTTTTGACAATTGTTGATATGTTCTGAGTATAATAGGCTGTCTTGACAGCTTCAGTCCAGAAGTGCTTTGAGAGTACTGAGCCATTTAGCATGGTTCTAGCAGCCTCAATGAGAGTTCTGTTTTTCCTTTCAGCTACCCCATTTTTTTAGGGGTATAAGGAGATGAGAAATTTTGGAAAATCCCTTTTTCATCACAGAAACTCTCAAGCTCCTGATTTCTGAATTCAGTACCATTGTCAGTTATGATTTGTTTTACTTTAATGTCATTTTGGTTCTCAATCTTCCTGATGAATGACATTATTGTATCAGCTACATGACTCTTTTTGGAAATGAAATATACCTAAGTGTATCTTGAGAACTCATCAACAATGACAAGGGTATACTTCTCATGCTGGATTGATCTAGGACTTACAGGTCCAAACAGATCCATATGCAAGAGGTGAAGGCAGCTTATGATTGAGAAGTTTTGTTTTGTTTTAAAAGATACTTTGTGATGTTTTCCTTTTTCACAGGCAGAATATGGTTTATCTTTCGCAAATACAAGTGATGGTAAACCAAGGACTTTGTTTTGTTTAGCCAAGTTGTTGATATTTTTAAAACTCAAGTGAGACAGTCTCTTGTGCCATAGCCAGTTGATAGTTTCAGTGGCTTTGGCAAAGTGACAAGTTCCATTATGAGAGAGAGTTGACATGTCTAGTAGATATACATCATCTCTCCTAGGAGCTATGAGAACAACTTCTTTATTAGCATTAAAAATAGTACCTTGTTTATCATCAAACTGCAGTATGTATTCTGCATCACACAACTGACTGACACTCATGAGATTATACTTCAGACCATTAACATAAGCAATTCTAGAGAACACTATACCATTATAGTTTACTAAACCATAACCTTCAGTGGGACGTGATGAGTTATCACCAAATACTATCTTAGGTCCTGGTTCTTCTATATATTTGTGCAGATATTCCTTCACATCAATCATGCTTCTTGAACATCCATTATCTAGATTCCAAACAGGCTCCCTAGCATGTCTCTGCATAAATAGTAAACTGAGTTAGTTTCTCTTGCTAACCCACTTACTAGTGGGCTTGCTTCTGATTGACTATTTGAATTTTACAATGGACTCATGGTCAGTGGTTGAGTGAACAGTGCTACCACAGGTTTTGCACTTGCTTACTAAGGAAGACTCAGTGATGCAGGGTGATTTTGTACTTCTCCTTGCATGTATGACCATGTCATGTTGAGTTTTTTAATACAAATAAACCATAAAAACGTTTATTTATATTTTATGATCTTCAAATGTTTTGTCGATAACAAACGTAAAATCATCTAAACGAAACAAAGAAAATACGTAAATGGTTTGAGCCAATAGTTTACTAACACACTTACGTTTTCACATAAAACACTAAACAAGTAAAAGTGATTTTATGATTTAGTAATACTGTGAAGTCCCAAACCTTGGATCTAGAACACTTAGCTTGTAAACGTGTTAGTTGTCTTGATTGATTCCAAAACAACAATGAGAAACTTTGTTGTAGATACACACAAGTATGCGGAATCTACTTGAATGTACTTTAGAAGATTAAAGTAAACACAATGTAACACCAATAGTGTTGGGATATGAAAGTACTGAAGATATGAAAGTACTGTAAGCTGCAAAGTACTGGAAGAAGTCAAAGAGTCAAAGTACTGCTAAAGACAAAGTCAAAGTACTGCAAGATGAAGTCAAAGTACTGCTAGAACAAAAGAACTATTATATTCGTTTATGGAAAGAATTGTATTCTATGTTTAGATTACTTGTCGTACAAGGTTATCAATTGTAAACCGACTATGATATCCTTGAGCCTATAAAAGGACTCCTAGATTGGCATTAGAGGTACGATTTCAGAAAAAGAGTTTTAGAGTTTACGAATTAGAGTTTAGAGAAAAGTTCGATTATCTTAGAGTTGTATTAGAGTATCTGCATAATAAGCAGATTTAGAGTTTATTATAAAAGTTATTCTTCTTAGCTTTGTTAAGTAAATTCCGTGTACTTGATAAAGATTGCTCAGTGTTTCTTTGTTAATAAATTAGGATTTATCCAAGGTTATTAAACCTTAACAAGCTAGTTAAGTTAGTTTGATTAAAGTATATCGATCCAACAAGTGGTATCAGAGCTTGTGTGGAAACTCTGACTAGGAAGAAACCCTACTTCAACTATATTCAAGATGTCGACTGAAGCTGTTCCACCACCCTCATTCACCTCACTCAGAATTCCAATAATCAAGAAGGGAGAATATGATCTCTGGTGCATGAAGATGAGGCAGTATATTGCCATCACAGACCATGCTCTATGGAATGTAATTGTGAATGGGAATGAAGTAGTTCCAGAACCCATTAATGTTCCTGGACAACCTACAGCACCAAAGGCAGTCTTACCAGCAGCAACCCTAAGGAATCAAGAGAAGGCTCTAAACATTCTCTTTTCTGCCATTCCAGATGGTCATCTTCTCAAGTTTCATGATGCTAAAGATGCTAAGCAGCTCTGGGCTGCTCTCAAGACCAGATTTGGAGGGAATGAAGCTTCTAAGAAGATGCACAGAAATTTGCTGAAGCAACAGTTTGAAACTTTCACAGTAGGAGAAAGAGAGAGTCTTGATGCTGCATATGATAGGTTTCAAAATCTCCTCAACATGTTGGAGTTATACAAGGCAGAAGTATCAATTGAGGATGCTAATTTGAAGTTTCTAAGGAGTTTGCCATCTACATGGCATGTGATTGCTACTATGATCAGAGGACAACAAGGATTGGATGTTATGGACTTTGATGATCTTTATCATCAACTGAAGGTGTATGAACATGAGATGAGTGGTCAACCCAATTCCAAATCTCATAGTATTGCTTTTCTATCATCTGAAAAGAAGAGCAGTACTTCCAAAAGTACTGCTTCTCCTCAAAGTACTGTTCCTCAAAGTACTGCTGTATATGCTCAGCAGGCCCCACCATCTACCACTTTACACTCAGATGAAGTTGTGTGCTCCTTCTTTGCACAACAAGCAAGCTTACCTGTCACTTATGAAGAGGATCTAGCACAGATTGAAGAAGATGCACTTGAAGAAATTGATATCAGGTGGCAAGTTGCTATGATCACTACAAGGATTAAAAAATACATGAAGAAGACAGGCAAAAGTATTGATTTCAAACCAAAACAAGGAATAACTTTTGATAAATCTCAAATTGAATGCTTCAATTGTCAAAAGACTGGTCACTTTGCAAGGGAGTGCAGGTTTGCTAAGTATCAAGCAAACAGAACATCTGAGAAGCCTAAACTTGAGCTCAAAGAAATTCCAATAACTGAAACAAAGGCTTTGGTTGCTTAAGAGAAGTTATTAGAAGTTGACTGGAGTGAAGAATTTGATGATGAACCAGTGACTTACTGTATGGTCGCAGTGGAAGATGCAGTTGAAGACACAGTGGAAGCATTGGACTAGAGCACTGCTTTTGATGAAGAATCTGAACATGCTGCTTTGGAATCTGATGATGGCTTTGGAGGATTTGATTGGAGCAAAGAAAGTGAAGATGATCATGTTCTTCTTGATAGGGTGGCTACTTCACCAACTCAGTCTCCTATCTCTGAGGTATGCTCAAACTGTTATGAGTTTTATCTAAAACTGCTTAACAATTATATGATTGAAAGAGATAATTGTATTAGGGCTAGGTCTGAGGTAGCAGGTTATCAAATAACTTTAGAGTCTATAGAAGCTAAAATCATAACACATGAAAATAATGAAATGGCTTGGGCTGAAAAGTATGAACAACAGGATTACCAGTTAAAACTTAGTGAATGGAAACTAAACTGTAAAATTGCTGAAATTGAGAAATTAACTAAGGAAAGAGATGATTTGTTAGCAAAGTTTGCTGCTTGGGGAGAATCTGGCTTGTCCCATGTTGCTTATGTTGAAAAACAGAGAAGGGCTTACATTAGAATAGGCTTAGGATTTGGAATGGACTTTAGTAACATAGATGAAAACCAAAATAGTTATCAGGATGATGGTGTTTTTGAGGACATAACCACTAGTGATGATGAACTCATTAACTATGTAGATACATCTAGTAATGAGGGCTCAATAAGTGAACCACCTCCTGAATATAAGAAAGACAATGGTTATCATGCTGTTCCTCATCCCATTAGTCATCAACCCTCTAGGCCTGATGTTTCTCGTTATGGAGTAGACAGTCTAGAGTTTAGGAAGAAGCTTTTTGCTCAATCTAGGTATGAGAAACCCAAAGAAACTGTTGAAAATACTGTTCAAAATCAAGCAGAACCTTTAAATCAAAGTACTGCTCAACAAGCAGTACCTTCTGCAAAACCTTTTCAAAACAGTACTGCTAAACCTTTTTGGGATAATTTTGGTCAAAACAGATTTTATCAGTCATCAAGAAGGCAAAATAATTTTGGGCATAGACATAGAAGAAATCACTTTGGTCATATGGGTCAAAAACTGTGTTTTGTGTGTTATAGTCCTACTCACTTAATCAAAGATTGTGACAAACACTCAGAATATCTAAGCAAGTTTCCAAGGAATAAGTCTACCAACCAGAAACCTAGAGAGCACAAACCAGTTTGGACTAATTCAAATAGGGTTAATCACAGAAACTTCACACCAGATCATAGATACCCACATCAGAGAAAACCTTCAGTATCTCACAGTACTTTCCAAAGTACTACTCAGAAACAAGGTACTGATAATACTGCTTGGAATAGGAATTCTAGGAGATCTCACTATCAACCTAGAAGGTATCACACTTCATATAGGGGATCTAGATCACAGGAACCACCTGTTAAAACTGAATGGGTTAAAAGGGAACGTATTGCTGAGGGACAAACAGTACGTTCAACAAAAAGTGAATCAGATATTTTTGTGACACAAGAAAATGCTAAAAATCTGGTGAAAGAGATTTATGTTGAAAAACCAGAAAGTTTTGAAAATCCACATGCTAAAGATCAAAAGATAATTTTGGATCATCATTTGAAAGATAGTGGGAATTATATACTCAAAGAATTTGAGTTTGTAACTCCACAAGGGGAACACAAGTCAGTAATGGCTTGGGTTCCTAAAAGTTTCTAACTCTTTTCTTTGTGTGCAAGGCAACCCAGAAGAGGAGCTTAAAGATCATCTTATTGTGGATAGTGGTTGCTCTGGAAGTATGACAGGCGATAAAGAGATCCTGTTTGATTTTAGAAATATTAGTAGAGGAAAAGTTGCATTTGGGAATGATCCCAATGGAGGAAGGATTACTGGGAAAGGAACAATTAAAGGTGGAAGAATTGATTTTGAGAATGTCAGATATGTGAAGGAGCTAAAGTTCAACTTGTTGTCAGTCTCTCAAATTTGTGATAAAAAGCATCCTGTGTTATTCACTGACACAGAATGTCTCATCCTTTCCTCTGACTTTAAACCTGTTGATGATGACTTGGTAGTACTTAGAGTACCAAGGACAAATGATGTGTATAGTTTAGACATGAAGCGTCTACATTCCTATGGAAGAGCCACATGTTTGGTGGCTAAAGCAACATCTGAAGAGGCACTTCAATGGCATAGAAGATTGGGCCATGTTAATTTCAAGAACATCAACAAACTGGTCAAAGGAAATTTAGTTAGAGGTTTACCTTCAAAGACTTAAAAGAATGATCAATCATGTTTGGCATGCAAGAAGGGTAAACAACACAAAGCTTCCTGCAAGAAGCTTGAGGAAAGAACTATTAGAGAACCATTGGAGCTGTTACATATGGATTTATTTGGACCTGTCTCTGTGGCAAGTTTAAATAAGAAAAAGTACTGTTTGGTTGTTACTGATGATTGTAGTAGATTCAGCTGGGTTTTCTTTTTGGGCTTTAAAGATGATACCTTTGATGCTATTCAGACACTGATTATAGCACTTGAAAACCAATTACGACTAAAGGTTAGAGGTATAAGATGTGACAATGGAACTGAATTCAAGAACAAGCTTATGGATGACTTTTGTGCAAATAAAGGCATAAAGAGGGAGTTTAGTATTGCTAGAACACCACAGCAAAATGGTGTTGCAGAGAGGAAGAATAGGACCTTGATTGAAGCAGCAAGGACAATGTTAGCAGATTCTCATCTCCCTATTCAATTTTGGGCAGAAGCTGTAAGTACTGCATGCTATGTACTCAACAGGGACTCTGTCACCAAACCACAGATGAAGACACCCTATGAATTGCTGATGGGCAATAAACCCAACATTCGTTTTATGAAGCCTTTTGGATGTCCTCTTACTATATTAAACACCATTGATAATCTGGGGAAATTTGATGGCAAGTCTGAAGAAGGTTACCTATTGGGTTATTGTACTAACAGTAAAGGCTTTCGAGTATACAACAGAGTTACTAAGAAGATTCAAGATTGTCTTCATGTTGAGTTTTTAGAAGATCAAGACAATGAGAAAGGTAAAGGTCCTGATTGGATGTTTGATCTTGAGATTTTATCTCCTTCAATGAATTATGTTCCTGTTAGAGAAGAAAATCAACCTATGCACAATGGAGAAGATATACAACATGTTGTTCATGATGTTCATATCAGACCTGATGCTGTTCCTGATAAAGATCCTGTAAGTCCAAAACAAAGTACTGATTCTTCGAAACAAAGTACTGTTGTACCACAATCCTCATTATCTGCTGAGGATCAATCTATTCAAGAGGAACTTAATCAGATGCTTCTTCAAGATGTTTTAGCACATTCTTACACTGATGAACAAAGGAGAGCTTATGAAGAGGCAAAGAAGAAGAACAAGACTGCAGAGTACTCTCACAGTACTTTGGACAGTACTTTCGACCAAAGTACTGCTGCACCTGTTGACAGTACTTTAGATGATTTAGATGATCCTACCATGCCTGGGTTAGAAGAAACTGATGATGAGCTTGACGATGATGGTATTTTCAAAGACTCCAATGAAGGTGCTGATTATACTAATCTGGATGATGCATATGAAGTTCCACATTCTCCTATTTTACGGATTCATAAGAATCATCCAACTGATCAAATCATTGGTCCTTCTACTTCTGGAGTAATGACAAGACACAAAGCTAAGGGTTTCACAAAACCTCACAATGCTTTACTTAGCTTTGTGTATAAACAAAACAGGCTAAATCATAAGGACCATCAAACCTGCTTATTTACATGTTTCATCTCTCAAGAGGAACCCAAGAATATTGCTCAAGATTTGACTAAAGAAAGCTGGGTTGAAGCTATGCAGGAAGAACTTCTTCAATTTAAACTTCAAGAAGTTTGGGTTTTATGTGATCTTCCAGATGGGAAGAGAGTTATTGGAACCATATGGGTTTTTAGAGTCAAAAGAGATGAAAGAGGCAATGTTATCAAAAACAAGGCAAGATTAGTTGCTCAGGGTTATAGACAGGAGGAAGGGGTAGATTATGATGAGGTATTTGCTCCTGTAGCAAGGATTGAAGCTATTAGAATATTTCTTGCTTTTGCTTCATACGTGGGTTTTCAGGTCTACCAGATGGATGTCAAGAGTGCCTTTCTATATGGTACTATTACAGAAGAGGTGTATGTGAAACAACCTCTAGGTTTTGAAGATCCTAAACATCTAAACAAAGTCTATAAGGTGGTTAAGGCTCTTTATGGTCTTCATCAGGCACCTAGAGCTTGGTATGAGAGGCTCTCTACATTCTTATTACAACATGGATACAGGAGGGGGGCCATAGATAAGACTTTGTTTATCAAGAGAGACAAGAAGGATATCATGTTAGTTCAAGTGTATGTTGATGATATCATCTTTGGGGCTACCAAACAGTCCATGGTTAAGGAGTTTGAGCAGCTGATGCAGAAGGAATTTCAAATGAGTTCAATGGGAGAGTTAACTTTCTTTTTAGGACTTCAGGTTAAGCAGTCCAAGGAAGGAATTTTCATTAGCCAAGACAAGTATGTTACAGACATACTTAAGAAGTTTAATTTTGATGATATGAAGGCTGTTACTACACCTATTAAATCTATCAATTCATTGGGCAAAGATGAAGATGGACAGCCTGTTGAAGTCAAGCTGTACCGGTCAATGATTGGCTCTCTTATGTATCTTACTGCATCAAGGCCTGATATCATGTTTGTAGTTTGTCTATGTGCAAGATATCAAGTCTCACCAAAGATCTCTCACATGAATGCAGTAAAAAGAATTTTCTGTTATTTGAAACAACAACCTAAGTTGGGGTTGTGGTATCCTAAAGAGTCACCTTTTCACTTGGAAGCTTTTTCAGATAGTGACTATGCAGGTGATAATTATGATAGAAGATCCACAACTGGTGGATGCCAATATCTTGGAAGAAGGTTAGTCTCCTGGCAATGCAAAAAGCAGACAATTGCAGCAACCTCATCTAC
This sequence comes from Chrysanthemum seticuspe, assembly GCA_019973895.1. Taxonomy (NCBI): domain Eukaryota; kingdom Viridiplantae; phylum Streptophyta; class Magnoliopsida; order Asterales; family Asteraceae; genus Chrysanthemum; species Chrysanthemum seticuspe. The sequence goes on along the minus strand of BPTQ01000005.1, from coordinate 352,623,340 downwards.
TGAAGCTGAATATGTAGCTGCTGCAAGTTGTTGTGGACAAGTTTTATAGATGCAGAATCAACTCTTGGACTATGGGTTCAATTTTAAGAATACTCCTATCAATATTGATAATGAGAGTACTATTTGTATTGTGAAGAATCCTGTGTATCATTCCAAGACCAAGCATATTCAGATTAGGCATCACTTTATTAGAGATTGTTATGAGCATAGGCTCATCAATGTTGTTAAAGTTCACACGGATGACAATGTCGCTGATTTACTCACAAAAGGTTTTGATGTGTCACGATTCAATCACTTGGTCGTGAGCATTGGAATGATTAACTACTAAGCTATGTTTGAGGGGAGGACTATAAGGTGTTAGTATAGTCCTGTGTATTGCTTGAGGGGAGGATACTAGTTAATACTTAGTTTATATGAAGGAATTTGGCAAAGTACTGATTTTTCCTGAAAGTACTACTTGGAAAGTACTGCTTGGGAAAGTACTGCTTATGTGGAAAGTACTGTTTGTCGTATTAAAGTACTGTTCCAACGGTAATATTGATGGGTAATTGATAGTAACGGTAACTTTGTTCTAATAGGCTGTGATTTTTCAAATCCCACCTATAAATAACTACTTTCCGATTTTCCCTCTCATCTTATTACTTTACATCTTTTCCATACTTATCTCCCAATCACCATCTCTTTATTATTCGATACAATCTTTATTGTGCTCACTTTTTCAACAATGGCGAATCGTTTAACTGTTTCAAAGCACAATATGGTGGCTAATTTGGACAAGACTGAGGCGAATGTGGCTTTTTATGATATCATTGATTATCTTACTGGGTCGCCTATTAGTTATGCTCTTTTAGTTGAACCGGATATTATTGAACCTTGGATTCAAGAATTTTGGGCTAATGCTAGAGATAATATGGAGGAGGATGAATATTATATTAGATCAACAGTTGCTGGACGGACTATCAAGATTACAGAAGTCTCTATTCGAGAAGATTTATTATTTGGAGATGAAGATGGGGCTATTCGATTTGACAAGCAACTGATTTGGGATACTTTTCGGAATCTTGGTTATGAAGGATCTTTGACAGAACAAACATTCAAGAAAGCACTATTCTGTCCTCAATGGAAGTTCTTGATTCATGTACTACTCCATTGTATAAGTTCTAAAAGTACTTCTTGGGAGCAGTTTGGATCAAATATAGCATCTGCAGTGGTTGGTTTAGCTACAGACAGAGTGTTTAATTTTTCAAGGCTTATTTTGGATGGGATGCTATCACATATATCCTCTGGGTCAAAATGGTTGATGTACCCACGGTTTGTACAGGTTTTCTTAAATAAGCAATTGGCTGATGTTCCAAAACCTGCTGCTTTGTTACCTGTCATTGTGCAACAAGCCAAAATATTTACATTTATGGCTAGGCGAAGTGATTTGTTCAGAGGTGGAGATATTCCATTAACTACTACAATGATGGAAGTTGTTCAAGCTGTACGTGATGAAGCTGGAGAGGATGAAGAAAGTGAAGGTATTGATTCTGTACACGGTACTGCTTCACAAAGTGCTGCCTCTCAAAGTTCTGCTTCACCAAGATCTGCTTCACAAAGTGCTGCCCCACAAGGTACTGCTTCTGCAAGTACTGCTTCTATTGAAGGTTCTGCATCTTTACAGGGTACTGTTTCTCCAAGTCCTGAGGTTCAAGCAGAGATTGAAAGAACACCTACTACATCTCCACAATGTTCTGTTCCTGTTTCAGAGGAACATTCAGATCATACTATACCTCGTGAAGGTTTGACTTTGGATAATTATGCTTTGACAAGGGAGCTGGTTAGGTTGAACAAGACTACTGAGATTCAAGCTAAAGCGCTTAGGAAGTTGAAGCGTAAGTATATATGGTTAAGGAATTTTATTAAACCATATATTCAAGGTTTCAATTTATTGGTTAAAGAGGAAAACAAACGCCGTAAACAACTTCGAAAGGAATTAAAACGTAAGAAGGTTCCTAAACCATCTTCTGTAAACTTGGGGAGGAATTTAGAAAAGGAAAATTTGAAAAAAGATGTTACGAAGAAGAAAGAATCTGTAAGTACTGCAGAAAAGATTATTTCAGATTCTGAGGAACAAGAAGAAGAAGTGCAAGTTCAAGGTACTGATGATCAAGGTACTGAACATCAAAGTACTGATTTTCATGATACATCTAGGCAAGAAGTAATAACACCAAGAGTGTTGAATTTTGAAGAAGAAGCTGGTCCTTCTACAACTGTTATAGAAGAAGAGGAGGAAGCTACATTCAAACCTATTCATTCTGCAAGTGATGATGAATTAATTGCTACAATATTAGATTTGTCACAACCAAGAGGAGGAGTTACTATTAGAGATGTACAAGAAGAAGAACAACAAAGAACTTCTCAACCTGCAATTGATCCAAAAGACAAAGGGAAAGGTATTCTGGTTGAAACCAAGAAAAAGAAACTCACTTTAGCAGAACTTAGAGCAATTGAAGTTGCTAGGAATGAAGCTGCAGCTAGAAAAGTTCAAGAAGAGTTGGATGCTAAAGATAGAGAAGAACAGGAAGCTCAAGAAGCTCAAAATAGAGAAGCAGCTCAAAAAGTGCAAGATGAATTAGATGCTGAAGCTGCTGAACCATTACAGTCTCCTACTCCTGTTAGATATATGCCAAGAAGACCTAATTTAGCTAAGGACAGGAATGCTATGATGGCTTATTTAAAAGGTCGAGGATATAAAGGTTTGCAGAAGCTAAATTATGTTGATATGAAAAGACTTTATGATGCTGAAACAGAAGCTTATAAGAAGAGTGTTGCTGACATTAAAGACTTCAGAGAAGAAGCTCATTGGACTGAAGCTGAAAGGAAGAAGAGCTTAAAGAGAAAAAGAAAAACTGAAGTTACAGATGTTCAGTTTTCAAAGAAATAAAAAGTTGAATTAAGATCTGAGACTAGTGATGAATTAAAGAATTATCTCAGAGTGGTAGATTTTGATTATACAAAGGAAGACGATGACATGAAGATGAACAGATCAAAGATTAGTGTTTTCAAAGTTGTGAAATCTAAGAATGGAGATTATATGGTTTTTCATAAAGAAGATGAAAGCTTCAAAGTTTTCAAAAGGCTATGGGATATACTGCACATTATAGATAGAGTAGATCTATTCTACTTGTATCATGTTGTGAAGGCTTACTTTGAAGATAATCCATTAGAAGGGATTGGTTTGGTTTTACATGGTGATCTCATAACTATATGGGAAACTGAAGAAGAGAGCACTGATGATATCTGGAAGAATCAAGAAAGCTGGGAAATAGTTTGCTGGAGATTATTTGAAGAATCTGGAGTTCATGTTTTGGAGCTGGAAAATGGAACAATGATACACATGTTTGCTGAAAGAAGATACCCTCTCACAGTTGAGCTCATGAGAAGAATGCTAGAGCATGGATTGGAAGTAGAAGAGGATAATGAAACTGCTTGCATTGTTATCAATTTGTTTATAAACTGGACTACCATTGCTGAGAATGATCTATAACTGGTATGAATTTTATTTGAATAAATACTTTTTGATATATCAGTACTTTTATTCAAAGTACTGCTAATCAGACAGTACTTTCATCAAAGTACTGTTTGCAGAACTAAACCAGTTAAATGAATTTTAGAAGAAACCTTTTTGCTAAGTAATAAATATTTTGAACTAAAGGTTGAGAAAATGGTTTTTGTGATGATAACATCAATAGGTTATCAATCCACCATGGTTACAAAAGGATTGACTAATCCATGAGCAAACGGATCTGGTAAAGATATATCAAATCCGTTTTTAGTTGACAACTTGCTAATAAGTTGGATGGTAATCAACTCACCATATCAGTAATGTGAAGAGTTGGCTAGCCCACAAGAAAATGGCTTGTGGTAAAGGCTGTGGAAAAACCATTACTGGTAATTAGTTCACCATTAGATAGAAGAACTAACTAGTCCAGAAGGGTACTGCTTTTGGTAAAGACACATCAAATCTGTTGATAGCTGGTGGTTTGCTAAAAATCATATGGTTATCAATGTACCATGGTCTTACACACCAAAACATTTGGCTACTCCAGAGATAATGGCTTTGATAAAGAGATCTAAATCCATTAATTTTTTCAATGATTCACTTAGAAGTGATGAGAATAGTATGCAACTTAAACTGAATTAATGTACAAATTGTCATATGTTGCTGTGTTGCTGAAAAGATGGAGATTGCTGGATGCTGCTGTGAAGAGAACAATTCTAAGAGATACTTTGACAAGCACAGATATTACAGAGATACAATCTAAAGACTAAGAAACAATCCGTTTTTAAAGATGAAGCTGTTAAAGTGATAAGGTTTTAAAAGGTACCATTTTGAGGGGTCGTTTAAGTCCTTATTTGATCACTTTTGTATCCGTTATTGCTTAATATCGTTCCTTTTCACTTTTTAGGTCTCGTGAAGGCAAAATGCTGGAATGACACTTATTTGGACAGAAAGGCGCGAATATATGAAGAAAATGGCCAAAGTCGAAATCAAGGCACTCAAAGCTGCTAAAAACAGAAGGCGACGGCGTCAGGTGTTACTTGCGACGCCGTCGGAGAATTATTGTGACGGGACAGAACTCAAAACTCGTATTTTCAAGAGACGGCGTCTAGTGGTGAAAGAGTAGGCCGTCGCTACTCAGAAGGCCTAGATGCAATCCAGACGACGTCAGAAGCTGAAGAGGACGGCGTCACAGACATAAGGTGACGCCGTCGCAAGGTTAACGTGGCCAAGGCGAAACCCTAATGGCGGCGACACGACGGCGTCACTAAACATAAGGTGACGCCGTCGCAATTGTAATCTTATATATAGAATCCGAATTTTTCAGTCTTTGTGTGAAGAGTCTTTGGAGTAAAAACCTAAAACCGAACCTAAGGTGTCTTGTACAGTATTTTAGGGTTTTTAACCCTATCTTACACCAAGATAAGTCTTTGCTTCATTAATTCAATTATGTCTTTGATTATTTGTGTGTATGCTTGCATGTTCTCCATGTCCGGCTAATTTATTTGTGTGTTTGCTTAGGAAGTATGAAACTTAATTATTGAATATTGATTGGTTGTTTCTTATCTTAGTTGATTTATGATCTAGTAATGCGATAGGTCATCCGTTGTGTACTTAATGCTTGATTCATCTTTGTGAACCCTAGAGTATAATTACCTGAGTGATTGTAGTCTAAACCATCCGAAGAGCGCCTTAGAGTAGGAGTCTATAATCTCGAAGTGGATTTGTAGACAAGACCCTTTGGTAAGTTCAAAGAGTTAGGGAGAAACGCATACCCTACAACTTTAGACACACAACGCAACTAGGAATAAGACGTGACACTCAACCATCAATAGGAGATAATTAAGGAGTAATACAAACTAAGTAAACACATCTTTAAACTATCATACGAGCACACATTAATTAGACATAGACTCCTACAACCTTAGTTTAGATAATTAGATAATAGTAGAGTAATCGGTAGAAATACCAACCCCCCAAATCCAATACCCGAGATTCGTACCTTTCCATTTTCATAAAATATAAAAAGATAAAAAAATAATCTTCCTCAACCTTAACCTTAGCGTAGTAACTCCCTACTAGCATTCCTATTCCCCTAGAGAACGATATCAATACCCGTGGCTTACCCTAATTACTACACTACAACGATTAGGTTCACTGCCTAGGGTGTTATAAAACTTGCTCGAAGAAAAGGAAGTTCCTTTGACCCCGAACGACGCGTGTAGCTTTATCATAACGATATATTCACAAAGGAACTTGAAGTCAAGCAAGTAGAATTCAAGTTAGGGGAGGATTGTTGGGATATGAAAGTACTGAAGATATGAAAGTACTGTAAGCTGCAAAGTACTGGAAGAAGTCAAAGAGTCAAAGTACTGCTAAAGACAAAGTTAAAGTACTGCAAGATGAAGTCAAAGTACTGCTAGAACAAAAGAACTGTTATAGTCGTTTATGGAAAGAATTGGATTCTATGTTTAGATTACTTGTCGTACAAGGTTATCAATTGTAAACCGACTAGGATATCCTTGAGCCTATAAAAGGACTCCTAGAATGGCATTAGAGGTACGATTTCAGAAAAAGAGTTATAGAGTTTACGAATTAGAGTTTAGAGAAAAGTTCGATTATCTTAGAGTTGTATTAGAGTATCTGCATAATAAGCAGATTTAGAGTTTATTATAAAAGTTATTCTTCTTAGCTTTGTTAAGTAAATTCCGCGTACTTGATAAAGATTGCTCAGTGTTTCTTTGTTAATAACTTAGGATTTATCCAAGGTTATTAAACCTTAACAAGCTAGTTAAGTTAGTTTGATTAAAGTATGTCGATCCAACAAATAGCTTCAATATTATTAAGAAATAATACGAGTACTCTCCTAGTACTAGGGTTTACAACCTTGAAGCTCTTCTTAAGATGGTTAGAGAATCGGTATATGTTTAACCTAGCTAGGATCTCCTTTAATACACTAAGGAGATCCCTTATAGAGATAACTATGCATTAAGTGTATCATATCTTCTATTGGAATAGAAGATATGCTGTTACAACTCTTACACGACATTCCTAACATTAATCAGTACAAACTCTAAAACTATCAGTACTAATATTTCCACTATCAGTACTAACTAGTTAATACTTATCAAATAACACTATCAGTACTAACTTTACTACTATAAGTATTAACTCCCAAAAGCGTGTTTCCCAACAATCCTCCCCTAAACTTGTGATTGGGTTTCAGAATCACAAGTTTCTTCTGTGCTAGGTCTTCCAGCTTGGTCTTCCAGCTAGGGCTTCCAGCTTGGTCAAATATCTTTATCAGCAACTCCCTAGCCATATCAACTGCATTACCCATCCTTAACCCTGTTGTCAGCATTTCAAGAAGAATTCCTAATGCAAGTGGGTAGGTTCTTTCAACCAGCATGTAGATATCTGTCCCATTACGTGTTGTGACCAAGTGCAGTCCATAAGAATCAATCAGGGTCCAAGTCAATGCTTCCTCTCCAGGTTGATACTTTCATCGTTTTCCTGCTGGATCTGGTTCAAAGATATTTTGAAGCTCATAAAGTAACTCCAGATCTTCATCATTATCTGGATATCTGTTCTTGAACCTTTCTCTGACTAACTCCCATAGCTTGAGTAGATCCTCCCTGTCAATAAATGAAAACAGATCCACCAAAAACAAGTAAGCACTTGTCCTTCCATCAGCTCTATGAATTCTTCAATGCCTCTTTCCATCTATAGTGTAGATATCCTAATTGATGATTGGGTATCTGGTACTGATGGGCTCTGAATACAATGCCTCTTCTGGAGCTTCTATTAGCATCATTTGATTGATCTCCTCTTCAGTGAGTCCACCTTCATCTTCAGATGCTTTAAGTCTTTTGGGTGCAGTTGAAGATGCTCCTTCTTCTGCTGGTCTTTTGTAGCTTCCAATTGGTTGTGACCTTCAACTGTATCATTAGCATGCATAGGTCTGAAGGCCAGAAATCTTCTTTGAACAGTATCAACAAGCCTTTGAAGAGTCTCCCAAGCCAGTTGCTTTAGCTGCTTCAAGGTTCTTCTGTCTTCACCTTGATATTTAATGTACTTGTAGAGATACATCTTTTGCTGACTCTTGTTTGGAGGTCTTGAGGCCTTTTCAATTTCCCTTTGCTGTCTAAATTGACTCTGTCTTCTGGCCAAGATCTCACTAAATAATTGAGCTGCTTCATTAACACTTGTATTATTATCTTGTTGCAGCTTCTTTTGTACTTCCTGACTTGCTTCTACTTTGGCTCTCATGTCATCCCATGTTTGCCAGTCTTCATCTAATTTAGCCATCTTTTTCTTTTCTTTCTCTTCAGCCTCTTTCTGCAAATCTTGCTCATCCCATTCAGCTGCAATCTTTCTTGCTGCTTCTTCATTTAACCTTTCAATCTCAGCCCTAAACAACTTTTTCTTCTTAGGTTCTTCTTCCAGAATCCCTTTTCCCTTGTCTTTGGGATCCATCTTTGGAGCTGAGGAAGTTGGGGATGGTGGAGCACTTCCTTCTTTGATTGTGACTTCTTTTTCTTTTGGCTTGGTTGCTGCTGACTTGGTTTTCTTTCTCAAATATAGAACATGAGGTTTCTTGTAAGTTGGAGAGATGGGGACTGATTTCTTCAAGCTCTGAAGTCCCAAGACTGCATGTTTCTCTCTATCTTCTTCATCATTGTCTTCTATTAGTGGAGAGGTAGTGATGATTGTGGCCTCTGTTGTTGTTGCTTGTTGTAATTCAGCAGCTACCTGAGGGATTAGACTTAGTACTGATTGCGGAACACCAGGAGTACTAACCACAGTACTATCAGTACTAACTACAACACTAACAGTAGTAACTGAGATAGTACTGATAGTGCATGTATTTTTTTGGGTAAAGGGGAGTAATCCTGCACGCTGGTAAATATATTGATAGTGCATGTAAGAGTACTAAGTACTTCTTCTGCATGTTTGGTGAACTGAACTTCTTCTTCTTCATCAAGAAAAGGGCTCTGATAATCTTGACCACCTTACCACTGACCAAATTCTCTTCTTCCTTGAATGTCAGAACTCCTCCCCTGTTTGGAAGAATCCTCTGTGGAGGTGCTAGAGACTCTGAATTTGGCCTTCCTTTTGAGTGATGTGGTGACTGGAGATGCTTCTGCAGTTGGCTTGGAAAGAAGTTTGACTTGATGCTCTAGCCTTTTCATCTTAAGGAGCATCCTGGTATGAACCTTTGCAGCAGCTTTCTTATGTTCATCTAAAGTAATCTCCAGTGTGTTAACTTTTCTGCATAGGAACCTGTACAAATCCGTCATATCATTAAGTTTCAAGCTGCCCTCACCACTTCTAGCTGTGTTACCTGCTGAGAGAGGTGGGTCATTGGGCAATTAAGATGCACTCCCAGGCCTATCCTGAGCAGATACACCCCCCCTGGAAGCCTTTTCCTGGGTCCACCCTGTGAGGAGTGCTCACTAGGTGTTGGCATGGGTTGGGTCTTATTGATGTTACCACTATCCTCACCAGCTGCTAAGCTTGTATGAGTAGTGGCAGCCCTCACAATTCTATCTCCTCCAGCACCTGAGATAGGCTCATCTTGTCCAATGCTAGGAGGAGAATAGGGCTGAGCTGTCCCACTCTCCTGTCTGGATTGCCTACTGGGTGATGAAAGTTGTTGATTGGGAGAGTTATCAGGATCTGTGGGTGTGTGTTGGGAGCCACATGTGCTTGATGGTCCTTCACCCTCTTCAATGAGCATAGTTGGAAACAAAGGCACTACAACCCCATTATAGCCTACCATAGCCCTTGACATATTTGAAAACACTTTGGCTATGAGTAGTTTTGAAGGATAAATATTTCTGTGGGGCTGTAGGTTTTGCTTATGAAGATCCAAAAATATTTGTATAAAGCTGGGATACATCAGAAACTTGGTTTTGCTAACTGCATTTTTAAGCATACCCTCAAAAATATTGTTTGAAAAATTGAACACCCTACAAGTTGCAAGGCAGATCAAGGCTATGGCTATGTTTATGGGAAAAGCATGCCAGCCAGTCCTTTTGTGACACAAGCAGTGTAAGAGGGTATGAATTAGAAATCTCCATTGTGGGGAAAGCAGACTTTTGTGAAAATTGAAAGTGTTGTCATGTCTATACCCCATCAATGAGAGTTGTTCAATAATTTTAGTGGCTGGCAAAGAGTTATGACCTTCAGCATCCCTAAGATGAAGATGTTCTCTTAGAGAGGCTTCAGTGATAACTATTTGTGTGCCATCCACTGTACCAATTAGCTGTTGTACCCCTTCCTCAGTTGTTCAGGCAATTGCAGTTTGCCAAAACTTTCTGACAGGGGTACATAAGATAGTAGGGTTTAAGAGTAAAGCAAACCTGATGCTGCTTCAGTTTAGAAAGGCTACTATCTCTGTAAATTCCTCATTTCCTGCTGGTAGGTCCAAGCATGCCACCATGTTGTGCTTATCGACAAAATCAATAGGAGCCATGAGCAAGAAGAATAAGGGTTAGTTAGGTGGGATTTAATTGCAAAAGCCTTTTTTGAATTATGGTGAAAGCAATTGGAAAGTTATGCAACATATAGAGAGTTGAAGAATTTAGTTGAACCGCCTTATAAATAATTATGGTAATAAATGAAGAGAAACCAATTAGGAAACCCTTTTTATAAGGAAATAGACGGTAAAAACTTTACTTGCAAAAGTAATCATTGCATAATAGACTTTTGGAATAAGTACTAACGGCTAGTTCATCAGTACTAAATATGTCTATCAGTACTAACTCATAACAATCAGTATTAACTTTACCCGTCAGTATTATCTTATAGTTTGGAAATTATAATACTGAAACCCCATTTTTGAAGGGATTAAGTGTGGTGACTGACACATAATCAAGGTCGGCCTTACATGGCCTCTGGTTTGGTGAAAACCAATGGTTTCAGTGCGTAGCACTGCCTGTAATAGATAGACCCATTAAAAGGGCCTTCATGATAGGCTTTCCAGCTCGTGGCAGGTGTTGCCTCCAACAAAAGTGTTGGATTCACGTTTGCTCGCTGTTCTCTAAGCCAGATGCCCTTTGGCTAGTCACGCTATCTGTAAACAGATAGAATGGCAAAGAGTGGGTTAGTGCAGAATGAATCTTGTAGGATCATTATTTTTATTGTGTTGATGATTCGGGTGGTCTTGGTAGATCAAAATACATGTTTGCCATTAGAGAGAGAAAGTTAGAGAGAGAGGGTGTTCTTGCTAGAGGTTTACACAAAAGTATGAATATTAGATTGTGAAGCACCACCCCTTCCATGGATGGAAGGGGTATTTATACTTACAAATACACGACCTCCTATCGGCCTGTGGATCAGGGATACAGTGGGTAAAGACCCGTCCTTCCTCCACGGTGTTGCACTAAACTATTTTACGCTACTGACTAACTAATTAACTACATAAAAACGTAAATAACGACAAGTCTACGAGCTAACTTATGCTAGATAATATTTGGGGTGACCGACTCTTCACTATGGAATTTTCTAATTCCTAACAATCTCCCCCTAAGGGAGGTCACCCCATGTTATACATTTCGAATCCTAGCATTCTATTCTTGTCTTTGTTCTTGAGCTCGTAGACTTCAATTCTTCATTTCAACAATCTTTGTGCTTTTGTAGCAATTCTTCAAAGTCCGCATTGATTTGTACTTTTAGTGGAGTCCTTTAACTGATCCACATCTTTGATGATCTTCGAGCTTTCTTTGAGATCATCAGCCACAGTAAATCTCTGGATCACCCTTTAATGTGTTGCCATCATGTGAAGTTGTGACTTTCGGACCGACATGCTAACACTTTTGAATCATGACATCTTTCCATCAGAGTAGCGGAAGCCTTACTGGTTCATGATATTTGCAGCAGCGTAGCAGAAGCATAGTGTAAAAATATCATAACCAGGTTATGTAGATATGCACCAGTCATGATTTCTTCAATTAAGTGTGGTTGCTGTGAACATGCGGCTTTGGATTGACTCCTCAATCTGATCAGCTGCAATCGTCGGGGTGTACCTGCATACGACAGTTAGCAATAAAGCGCACGAAAGTGTCTTTGATCACTTTCGTTGAATTGAGGTACATGGCCCACGGTTCCCCGTTGATCAGTACAAGTACTGCCTGTGATTAGGTAGGATTCCTAATAATCTCCTTGACAGGGTTTCGCAGCTGTTCTAGCTGTTCTCAAACCGTAACGTCTCAAAGAAGACAACACGGAGTGAGTGAACCAGCGAATTGAGATTCACTGATTGATGAAAAATTGATTTGAAAACAATCGCGTATTGCTTAGAATAAAGAGTTTTGCAATACGACGAAGGTTTTATGAGAAAGATCAATTTTCAATCAAAACACTTTTTGTATTTGAAAATAGTACACAATCGACGTGCTAGCGAAAAGAAGAGATTCGCACATCGAACGGTTTTTCTAAAAGTATTTTTCAATCAGAGATACTTTTTGAATTTGAAAACATAAGTACACATTCGACGTGCTAGAGAAAAGAAGGTTTGCACATCGAACGGTTTTTCCAAAAGTATTCGTCAATTCCATTCCTGGATCAAGGTTGATTCAAGAAAGAATCGCCCCATCGTTTCTATCCAGTTGTCACAAGCTTGATCTTACGAGAAGATCTCACATGTCACCCACCAAGAGCTTGTTTGATGTTGGCTCTAGAAGGATTTCCATCTTCATCGTGAATACTTTTACATACCACTCAGATGTTCTGGCAATACCACAAGGATAATGCGTAGGACTCTTAATATATACTTACTTTCCACATTGTGTGAAACAGCAAGTCTTCAATAATTTAGTATCCTAATGAGATATTTTGGATGATCTCTTGGCTCTAGACTCAATCGTGCAATTTTTTGGTTCCTGTGCCGGAGACTAGGGAGAGGGTCTCCTACTTCAATATCAACCATCTCTAAGAGACAGTCGACAGATTATGTCGGTTCCCCGTGAGAATGAAACAAGCCCTTTTAAGAGGAACTTGAGTGGCTTGGGAAGTTTAGTGCAGTGCGTCACTGGGTCCATGACGTCTTGTCTTCAATACCAGTGTTACCTTAGTAACAACCAGTAGCATATGTATTGAACCCGGTTTCTGCCCTAAGGTTGAATTGATAGAGGGCTATTTCTTTTCACCCTTTTTCACATTCATTTCGTTTTCATTCTTCAACCCCTTCAGTGCTTACCGAGACTTCATAACTAGAACCTTGTTGGGTTTATTCCAGTACTAGCTCTGTCTCAGTCCGCACTCTTCCCATTCCTCATTTTTCTCCTTTTTTTCATTATTCCTAAGGACTCTACACTATCTAGTGGATTGTCCCTGGGAAGATCCCTCCGGTTTTGGCGGATCGTGGGAACGAATACCTAACCTAACCATCCTTATAACTCCATGCATAAAGTAAATTGGTCGGTCTTTTGGTATTGTTCTTTCTTTCATGGAACCAATTGAAAAATCATTTGGAAAAACAATCAAGGTACTTGTGATACGAGATCAAAGCATTTTGTACCTTAATAGTTTTGATCATTTAGAAAACCTCCCCCTCAACATGTGCGTGTGATTTAGAAATTGTTTGGCACATGGAGGCAAGAGGACTTTGAAATATTTTCTTTGATCACAATTTTCATACGAAAAAGCCATTTGATTTTCTTGGTAAAATTCTCCCCCTCAATATGTGCATAGGATTTTTGAAATCATTTTTATCACATAGAGGCAAGAGTTCTTTTGAAGCACATCCACAATCACAAAATCCATTAAGAAACCATTTGAAAACACAATCAAGGTACTTTATAATCTCTTTTAAAAAACTTTTGTACCTCGATGGTTTTGCTCCCCCTCAATATGTGCTTCGAGATTCGAAAGCGTTTAGCACATATGAGAGAGCAGCCTGCACAACTGAATCAAAACGATCAACTTTTATCAAATTTCATTATTAAATCACAAATTCTCCCCCGATCAAAAATATCAAATCCTTTGAGATTTTGGATCTCAAGTGATTTAATTAGGATTAGAAAACATGGGAGAAAATGTGGCCTTGTTTAAATACTCATATGGTTTTTGGATAAATCCTCCTCCTCAACATGTGCATTATGTATTTTGAAATCGTTTGGCACATGGAGGCAGGAGTGCCTTTAAAGGACTAAAACCAATTCCATTTAAAACAGATTTGAGATTTAAAACACGATCTCTACCCCGATTAGAAATATCAAACCATTTGAGATTTGTGATCCCAACTGATTTAAGTCATTTAGAAAATTTTGGGGAAAGACGTGGCAAGATTTAATTTTGAAAAATGATAGATAAGGACCAGATTTAGACATTAAAGATTGTTAGTGTCAGGTATGATAGTTTTTAATAGATCTTTAAGTAAAATAAAACAATTTCACAATCAAACAAGAACAGAAAAAATTTCATTTTGACAGATCTTTGAGTTTTAAAGAAAACCATACCATGACATAACATTAAATCTTTAGATCACCACATTTTAGCATACAAACGGAACTTTTGTGAAGAAACATCGTTTGAAAATATTTTAAATTAAATCACTCTCCCCCTCAATCCATGACAGAAGTCAATAATTGAGTGACTTAGGTTTTGATAAAAAGAAGTCCGATGATTTTCAAAATTTAGTTCAATTTATTTTCAAAAACAATATTTTTCCATTTTTCAAAACAATTTTAATCAAAGTTTTTAGAAAATTGTTTAAAAATGGTATCCTGCACAAAGATACGTTAGGTGGTTGAGAAGCTTCCGTTGTTGTTGCTGTAGGGTTGGAAGAAAAACCGTCTGCAAATGCAGTAAGACTTCTTCTTACGTTGCATTTTGAATGCCAACTGAGGTCCAATTAAGCTCCGTTTCTTCACTTGCTGAAGAAAACCATCTGCTGATGCAGTAAGACCTCTTACGTTGCATTTCATGCCAACTCTCCATTGAAGTCCAGTTAAGCTCCGTTTCTTCATTTGTCAACCCAAGATATCGTTACCCTTTCCTTGCGGCATCCAATCTTCTTCAATTTTGGGATCCGGATCGGGAACATTCGTAAATACCAATATACCTGCATACGTTAGTGAACACACATACAAATATATGGTGGTCGACAACACCCATAACAGCAATCGACTGATTAAAGTCAATTCATCATAACAATCAGATCATATAAGGCATGGGGTTTATGTGTTAATCAAACTCTAATCATCTAAACCTAACAATCATATCCTAAATTCCTAGTCCTTCGACACAGGCAAATATCATTTTTAATTAAGCACGTAAGATAATTAAGAAAGCTCGTTAGATGATATAGATTTGAAAACATTCTCCCCCTCAATCAATGATTCATTTTCTGAAAAGTTTATAAGCGCCGAAGTCATTGATTGAGTTTGCAAATTTCATAAAAACTCTGAATCTGATTGATTTTAAGCAACTCATTTTCCACAATTTTTTGAAAACACAACAAATATTTTTCTGAAGAATTTTAGACGGAAAAACATTTGTGTAGGAACAGCAGTCCTTCGACATACTTTCCTCAAATTTGTTTTTAGGATAAGTGCACGAAATATTTGAAAATTGTTTAAGCGTAGCACTTTCCTTCTTTAAAAAACGGGTTGCTATCTGAAATAATAGCAAGCCATAGTTTAAGCACGGGTTACAGTCTGAAGTAACTGCAAGCCATTTGTTGAAGCGCGGGTTACAGTCTGAAATAACTGTAAGCCATAGTTTGTGACATGTTTAGAAAGAAATATTTACACCTCCTGCTCGAACTTCATCTATGGTCCCGTGCCATTATTGAATGACATTTCTAAGACCGTAGATGTTATCGATACCAGAAGACATGTCTTAGAAAAACAATATTTTTGGTCTTTTTCAAATTTTCTGATTTTTATGGGTTTTTGTTGATTTTATATTTTTCTATTTTCTTTTTCTTGGTTTTATATTTTCTATTTTGTTTTGCTGGTTTTATATTTTTGTATTTTGTTTTTTGATAAATATATACCAAGATAGAGAAGATGATATAGTAAAAGAAGATGATGATACGAGTACCGAGATAAGGATATCAAGCAGCCCCGTTGAAGAAGATAGAAGTCATCATCCCTTAAACATTCACCACCAAAGCTTTCGAGGCTCTTGAATCGAATAAAGAAATTGAACCATCTGAAAGTGAGACTTTGGTAGCTTCCCCCCCAAACCGAAAATCCTATAGCTGAGCAGATTCGAAGCTTTATTTCAAGCTTGCCTTAGCCAGGTGCACAGAGAAGCACACCATTATCATAAATCCCGCTGCTCCTTTCAAGAATAATCACCGTGATTCTTCGTTCGAGGTTATATCATCAACAAGAAGAACAGCATCGTATCATCCCACACATAAAACAATCTTCTCAAATTTCCTTTTCAACTGACGTCTGAAGCGATCCATTCCAAAAGGTGTCAAGAGAACAATTCCCCCTAGTAGTTGAATTAATGCAGTCAGTCTCTTTGTATAATGCTCAAGAACTCTCCCGAATACACATCATGAGGGTAATGAAGAACAACTCCCCAATGTTCACATCTTTCGTCCCTGATGAATGTGTATGAAGCTCAAGAACCCGAAGTACACCAATATCCAAGAACTCTCCCGAATACACATCATGCCCGGAAGGAAAACACCTCCCCAATGTTTGTGGTAAACAATGGCTTTCTTCCCTGATGATCGTGTATGAAGCTCAAGGACCCGAAGTACACACATTCCCCAAAGAGAGAACAACCGATAACATTGAAGAAGCAGGCCGAATCACTGATTATCTCTGCGGGTGACAATCTATGCGGATGTCAACACCGGAATAAGTGATTATATCTCTGAATCACAGATTAAGCCCTCAAGTAAAACAGCTGAGCATCCCCAATGTACACAATTCTCTCTCCCCTGATGATTGCGATAACATCGAGATCATCACACACCAATGTACCTCTTATATCTTCAGAAACATTCTCTAACATCTCTTCCCCCACATAGTTGAAATAAGAACACTAAACGCTTTGATGAGTAAAACCTTGAGTTTCTCTGCGGTCATGACATTTGTTTTCCCGGGATAACTTCAATCACTTAGAAGTATTAAGTCCATCAAGTTTACTCGCCATGAGTCAAACCTTGAGTTTCTCTGCGGTAATAACATTTGTCTTCCCGGGATATCTTCAATTACTTAGAAGTATTAAGTTCATCAAGTTTACTCGCGTTTAGATGCTTGTCTCCTTCCCCCTTGCTGGTTTTGATACTTCAGAATCAGCAACTCATTGTAAGCCCGTGTACTAGAAATCATTTGAGAAGAACATCATTAGCTCATATGTATCTGTGAGAATCAACTTGCTGCAGAATGTGAGCAAGTCTAATTGGGGATTAAATTCGACATATCACTCTCCCCCAATTAGTGCTCTCCCCTAAACCGACAATCTGTTTGATAAATGCCATGAATTAAGAAGAAGTCTTTAGATCATTAAATGCAACACGTCTTTAGTCTTCTAACATGTAGCACAATATATGTAGAACCGACTGTAGACTCGACCTTCTTCAAGATTGTCCATTTGAGGAATAGAAAGTTAACATCTTCAACTCACCAAGAACAAGAACATCACCAAAAAGCATCCCAATCAACTTACATCTTGCAAATCCCCTTAACTAAAATCCCTCCCATTCAAACAAGAACTGAAAGATGTTCATCAAGGAAATCAGCAATCAGGCCGCAACGAACACACAAGATGGTAACACCAAACTACCAATCACATCAAACAAGAACAGAGAGATTGTTCGGAATCATCATGTTGATGTATACGTGAAGCATTAACCGGAAGCACTTTGTCGATAAACTCATCAATCCGAGTGAAGATGTCAACCAACGGCTCTTCGAAGAAACACCATGTAAAGATGATCCGATCAGAAGAAGCTCGGTTCTTACATGAGTTTGGAGCCGTTTAACCATTTATTCTCATATATCAATCAACCATGCAAAATTATCACACTACTTCTCCCCCTCAAGAATTGCATACGGAGATGCCATTCTTGATTAAACAAGTGAAAATCATCCAAATGTAGTCAATTCACACTTCTCCCCCGCAAAATTAGCACAGGATGTCGCCATCGTCATCATAGTTGAGCAAGTGGAATAAGAAAACAATCATTGGTAGTCCGGTTCACTTGATAAATGAAAGCTCGCGGAAAAAGCATGAAGCATGTTGATGAGAATGGTCATTAATGAGAAGATTTCTCTTCTTCCAAAGATAAAGCGCACTGAAGCGTACACTTTTCTTTTCTTTAGGGTACGAGGCATGAACTGTTGTGTTCATACGTCATAATCTCTCTCTTTTCAAACTCTTTTTGGCAAGACATGTAATCATCACCATTATCATTCAGTAGGCTCTTTGTAGTGAAAGCTGATGGAGAAAATCCGATATGATGAATTTGACCCTGAAGTAAACTACCCCGAACTCGTGACTTAAACTTGCACATATGAAACAAAGAGCGGTGCCGATTTCCATTAGCATCTCTAAGTACTCTCTATGTACTCTATACTCTTCAACCAACCAACCATCAAGTAATAGACGTACATTACCTCTTGAAAATCCACAATTGAATGTGACACTGAGCACTACAACGTAACTCCTTTAAGTGATAGTTATTTTGAGGTGGTAAGAGCCCAATTCCCCCAAGTGGTAAAAGAAAAAGTAAAAGACACCCAACAATAACTAGATTTTCAAGTCTTCGTTTTAGATAATAAGCTCGAACAAGGATCATGAAGAATCTTCATCCATCCATCCCCGATACCATCAGATACTAAGTACACTCGCCCGTGATAATTCACTTCAACCTCAAATTAATAATACTGAAATAACGTCGTTGTCACATCTTCTGAACTGCTGAAATCTAGCCTTCTTTGACATTTAAGTGAACTATGATAATGGTTTCATCCCGACCATGGTTTAATGAGCATAACCCCGTAAAACTTTGAAGTAACCAAACCACCATGACGAATATCCAAACACACATCCAATTCATGAAGTACACCCTTTTATCCCTTCTTCGAAGAAGAAACCGTAGCACCAGCATCAGATAAGATCCGGAAATTACACTTTCCCTTCTCCAAGATGGTTCCATCATTACGGGATTTTACAACTCTATGGTTTAAACCGAGAAATAGTTTCTTTCGCGGGATTTTACAAAACCAAGAATAAACCGCAAGATAGATCCGGAAATGCACATTACTTTTACCAGGATGTTTCCATTGTCACGGGATTTTACAAGTCTATGATTTAAACCGAGAAATAGGTTCTTTCGCGGGATTTTACAAAATCAAGACAAAACCGTAAACAATGTCAGCTTGAATGTGTTATGACAACTTGGTTTCTGTGAATATCTGTTTTAGGGGAACATGCAGCGGTTCATCATTGGTTCAATATCCAACATCATCAACCATCCAATAAACACATTGGTAAACACATCATTCACGCAGTCTGTCGGCTATTGTTGTGACCACTTGGTGAAGTAAACCCGATATGTCAAACTTGATTATGAGGTGAACTTCCCCAGATACGTTACTTAAACTTGTACTAATCCTTGTGAAGAAGAAACGGTGTACCCAATGTACAGAACCTCTTGACGTATCCTCAATCTATAAATGCCCAAACAAGTAATCTTCGCGGAAGACGAAATAAGTAAACGTGCCCGAAAAACTTTACTTCAAAACCAAATAAGAAATACCGTCCAAACAACCCCGTAATCAACTTTGTTGAACCATCAATTCAAGCCGAGACATAATATACTCCGTGAAAATGTTTTAACCAAAGTATCAAATTCCATAACAAAACAAATCTCATCATCATACCCAATCACATATCTTCAAATTTCAACACGCAATCCATATCCAATAATATACACCAACCGGACCAAATAATCAATTAACATTTCAATTCAGGCCCATACCTTAGTCATATTATTCGGTCCAATTCAAATTAAGTACAGTCATGCTCACATCCCACAATCGATACGAGTGCGTGATTCACAATCCCAATCCAGTCACAAAAAAAATGGTTCGACACACCTGATTACCCAATATAACATACATATGCAATAGCTCATAAAACCATGTCACAGATAAGGCTCATAATCAAGTCAGTCAATATAGCCCATGAAATAGACATCCACCCGATCCAAACCGATATAAAGGCACGAGGGGCCCAACTTAAGTGCATGTAGGTCGATCCAATTCATAAACTTATTAACAAAATCATGAATGTTGACTATTTCAGTAGTGACTTGCATAAAACCCACCGGTAACCAATATTCGTAAATGTGACTTATTGGATTCAAAGTATGTATCTGCGGCATATACGAAGCATATAATATGATTAGGAATAAGGTTACCAAAATTTGTGACATGCTTAATATCTTGAATGCCCACATGACTCCCACGCAACTCATGTATAAAACCATACTCGGTCAGACCCAAGTATTGATATAGTTAACCACGACGCAAAACACATTCCATATTAGTCTCTCAAGTCCAGTCCATACAGCCACAAATCAAATAAGGCCCACGAGATACAAACTCACCTCACGAGACCAATATCTGATTTTGAGTTAATACTCATTTTACCCTAAAAGCGTGGACTATAAAGACCCATGTTAGCAATTAACCCTAGACACATTTTCTGATAAGTCTCCTCCCTTTCCTAATATTTCTCAACCACCAAACCCTAAAATCACAAATATACCGCCCCCAAATCTTCTTTCCCTCATAACAGCTTAAAATCAAGACTTAAATCCTCTCAACTCAAGCCCTAAACTTACTCTAATAACTCTCAACATTAGCGCCTCTCATCCAAACCAGACGACACAATAAATCCATTTCTAATCACCATCCTACTGATCTCAATCGTCAAAACGTGTTAGATCAATCATCCAATATCGAGTATCACCTAGCCACAGGGATGGCTAGAGGCATATGAGTCGGCTTCAAGCACAACTTCCAGGTAGGTATAAACTTGACTCTTGTAAGCATTATTGCCTTAGAACGAATTGATAGAAAGAAAATAACTTTATAGTTATATTTCTTATCTATTTGATTTCGGAAAATAATTGAAGAATTTAGCTTCAAATATGAATCGATGAGGATAAGCATTCGTGTGTTTGACTCTTGGCAGTCATGATGTTATATCTCAACAAACACGAAGCAATCTGAGATTTAATCGATGTAGTCCGAGTCTTAGATCTGTGAGGATAATTTTCACTCGTGTAAATGTTCTTTTAATGGACCTTGTGTATTTGAAATACCACACGAAGAAAAGATCTGAGATCATAAATATTCATTTCATTTTGAGTCTTGGAAATTAATGAGAGTTGAGGAGAGGATGGTGAGGGTCTTGGTGAGTCTTGTTTGAATCGAGTCTTGGCAGTTGAGATGGAGTTAGATTAGGATTTGTTGTTTGTTGTAGTCGAAGGTTTGGACTGATGATGGTGGTACTGAGGTCGTGTCGAGTCACGGTAAAATGGTATATGGTCTTGTGGTCGAGTCAGTTTTGGTATTCGGTATAGGTCAAGGTCAAATAGTCATTGTAACTTCTTCTTCTACATTTCTGTCAATTCGCCACGACTAAGTTGCCACGACTAAGTTGCCACGGCTAAGTCGCCACGGCTAAGTCGCCACGGCTAACTCGCCACGGCCAAGTCGCTAGGCTAACTCGCCACGGGCAAGTCGCTAAGCTAACTCGCCACGACCAAGTCGCTAGGCTAACTCGCCACGACCAAGTCGCTAGGCCAAGTCGTAGCGACTTGTAAAGACAAGTCGCTATAAGAGGTGCAATGCATCTGGTCAGTTTTGAGTCAAATCGCTAGCAAGATTTTTTATGTTTTCCGATGAGTTTTCCGGTTACTTTTCCGTTCATCTTCATGATATACCCAGAAAATTGCAAAAATAATGATACTTTTTTACCCAAAAAGACAGCATACCAATAAGCATGTGAACCATTTGACCACGATTTACCCAGAAAATACCATGTTATGAAAAACGACCCATGAGAACAGCATGTGGACTACATACATGACCTGTTTGACTACAGTAAAACACGGTTTGGTGCAAGAAAGATCTGTAAAAGATATGACATAAAACTGTTTGGACAACATATGACACACCACAGATATGACAAAGATAACAAAACCATAAGATTTTCTTGACCAAAACAAGGATACAACTAAAACTGTTTTGCCAAACAAGATACGATACCACACAAATCAACAAAACACCATAACCTGGCTCTGATACCAATTGTAGGATCGTTATTTTTATTGTGTTGATGATTCGGGTGGTCTTGGTAGATCAAAATACATGTTTGCCATTAGAGAGAGAAAGTTAGAGAGAGAGGGTGTTCTTGCTAGAGGTTTACACAAAAGTATGAATATTAGATAGTGAAGCACCACCCCTTCCATGGATGGAAGGGGTATTTATACTTACAAATACACGACCTCCTATCGGCCTGTGGATCAGGGATACAGTGGGTAAAGACCCGTCCTTCCTCCACGGTGTTGCACTAAACTATTTTACGCTACTGACTAACTAATTAACTACATAAAAACGTAAATAACGACAAGTCTACGAGCTAACTTATGCTAGATAATATTTGGGGTGACCGACTCTTCACTATGGAATTTTCTAATTCCTAACAAATCTGACTAACTGAAACCATCAATTCATGTTCATTAATATCACAAGATGCCACAGAATGCTTTGGCATCACAAAATCCAGAGTTACAGCAAGTTTCAACATGTGGTTGCATCAGAATTAAGCATATTGAAAGTGAACCACACTTGCTGCAACAGTTAGTCACCAAACCATATCCATACTGCTTGTGTTATGCCTGAAAAGTTAGTCCAAGACCAAGAAAACACAATCCAATACATTTTCTTGTCAATCAGTATTAACTTTATACAAACAGTATTAACTAGATAACAATCAGTACTAATCACCAGTTTACAAAACTTTTACAAAATAGAGAGAGATAAGACATGTTATGGATGAAGCATTCCAATACTTCTGACCAAGTACTGAAACCTTACCAAATCAAAAGATTTTATTAAAAGATCTGCAACATTAAACTCAGTATCAATCCTTTCAACTTGAATTAGTTTCTTTTCATTACAGTCTCTTATAAAGTGATGTCTTATCTCAATGTGTTTAGTTTTAGAATGAAAAACTGGATTTTTGATAATACATATAGTACTGTTGTTATCAATATAAATGACAGTGCCCATGAAATTATATGCATAATCAAGCATCTAATTCTGAATCCAGAGAACTCGACCATAGCAACTTGCAGCAGTTACATACTCAGCCTCAGTTGTAGAGTTTGCCACAATACTCTGCTTCTTGCACTGCCATGAAATCAACCTATCACCAAGAAATTGACATCCTCCTGTGGTTGACTTCCTATCAAGACTTGCCCCAGCATAATCACTGTCAGAGTAAGCTACCAGATCAAAGGAAGAGTCCTTAGGATACCAAAGGCCTAATTGAGCATGGCCTTTCAGATATCTAAAGATTCTTTTAACTGCATGCAAGTGAGAAAGCTTTGGAGAGACTTAGAATCTTGAACATGCACACACAGCAAACATAATATCTGGTCTGGAGGTAGTCAAATACATCAATGAGCCAATCATTGATCTATAGAGATCCTGATCAACTTCTTCACCATCAGCATCTGGAAGTAATGGCTTATTATGCTCCATAGGAGTGCTTGCAATCTTTGTGTTGTCATAGCCAAACTTCACCAAAATCTCCTTGACATATTTATCTTGACTGATAAATATTCCATCTGTCTTCTGCTTAACCTGTAGCCTAAGAAAGAAGGTGAGTTCTCCCATAGAACTCATCTGAAACCTGTCATGCATCAAATTTTCAAACTCTCTACATAGATCCTGCTTGGTTGAGCCAAAAATAATATCATCTACATATATCTAAACCAATAGGATATCATTCTTCACATTCTTGATGAATAGAGTCTGATCAATCTTCCCTCTTCTTGGGCCACTGCCCAACAGATACTTGGCCAATGTTTCATACCAAGCTCTTGGGGCCTGATGCAGACCATAGAGTGCCTTCTGAACCCTGTAAACTTTATCTGGAAAGTTGGGATCCTCAAAGCCTGAAGGTTGACAGACATAAACCTCCTCTTCAATCTTCCCATAGAAGAAAGCTCACTTCACATCCATCTGGTATATTGTAAATTCTTTATATGATGCATAGGCCAGGAATAGTCGAATAGCTTCAATCCTTGCCACTGGAGTAAAGACCTCTTCATAGTCAATTCCTTCCTGTTGTGTATACCCTTGAGCCACCAATCTAGCCTTGTTCCTTATTACCACACCCCTTTCATCCTTCTTGTTTCTGAAAACCCATTTAGTGCCAATAGCTCTCTTGCCATCAGGAAGATCCACCAGAACCCATACATTTTAAATCTTGAACTGAAGAAGCTCTTCTTGCATTGCGTCTACCCATGATTCATCTTCAAGAGCTTTATAGACTTTCTTTGGTTCTGTCTGTGAAATAAAGCAAGTAAAGAGACATGTCTATGAGGCACCATGGATTCTTACTTCATATATGGTACTGAAGAATCCAGTCTCACTGTGCTGAACTTTTGATCTTGTAGTTCTTTCAGCATTGACATCCCCAATAACATTTTCCAAGGGATGATCCTGATTGATTCTTCTGTGTGGTGTAGCAGGAATAGCATAAGATGAAGCTATATTATTAATATCAATCTCATCAGCTTCACCATAGGGATCAGGAACCTCTGTATGAACTGATAGAATAGAATGAGGTCCATCAGTACTAAATTCTGGCTCATTAGTACTAACATGTGGCTTATCAGTATTAACCACATTAGTACTGATCACTTAAGGTTCTATCACTGTATCATCTGTATTGGTCACACTCCCTTCATCATTTGAATCATTAGTCTTTTGAGGCTGATCATCATCTTTGTTTGCCTCCCCTAAAGAAGTGATTCCAATAGAGTTGTCTTTCCAAATGGGCAATAGGATGCAGTCATCCTCATCATCAGAATCTGCATCAGGACCTTGCTTTTCTCTTGCAATAATGTTAGAATCCACAGAAATAGGTACATAGTTCATAGATTATGTTAGCATATCAATATCAAAAAGCCATTGTGGTCCTTGCCCCTCTACACTAGGTTTTTCCTCAACAAACTCTATGTGCAGATTCTCCTCTATCCTTCTGGTTCTAGAATTATAAACCCTAAAGGCTTTGCTATTCAGTGAGTAACCAACCAGATATCCACTATCAGATTTTCCATCAAACTTACCTAAGTGGTCAATGGTATGGAGAATAGAGACATGACACCCAAAACGTTTAAGAAATTCTAGGGTAGGCTTTCTACCTAAAAACAGCTCATAGGGAGTCTTGCCATGAGGCTTTACAATTAGTACCCTGTTCTGAACATAACAAGCAGTATTAACTGCCTCAGCCCAAAATGTTGTGGGTAACTTGGAATCTGCTAACATGCTCCTAGCAGCCTCAATCAATGTTCTATTTCTCCTTTCAGCAACACCGTTTTGCTGAGGAGTTCTAGCTACACTGTATTTGTTGGGAATAATCCGTTACCACGGATAGTAGTGGTTTACACTGCTTGGTTTAACACTATCAGTGGAAACATATTCCCACTGCAAGTTATTTATTACCACTGCTATGAGTTTATAATATGGTTAAACGTGTATTGATAAGTATAGAATAGATTTTGTGTATATTCTATTATGTTAGCTATATAATTATCTTGTAAAGGACTCCTTGTTGTATAAAAGGAGATCCTATGTCATTGTCTTAGGTACGTATTACTTTACAATATTACCTACGAAAGCTTCAAGGTGTAACCCTAGTGATACTAAGATCACTCGTATTATTTCATTAATAATATTGGAGCTTGAGTTTTGTGTTAACTTGTGTTTACTCTCATACATCATATAATTCGTCTTCTAAGTTTTACTTAAGTAAATTCCGCTTGCTTGATAATATTATACAAAATATCATTGACACAATGAGAGTGTCTTAGATCCATCAAGTGGTATCAGAGCAAGGTTCTGATATTTTGTTTTAGAAGATCCAAAGAATTAGCTTGACTCACTCTCTCAAGACAATGGAGATGGAAAACAATCAATCAAACTCTTCTTCTACACCCAGACTCCCTAAGCTTAAGCTTAATGAGTTTGAGATGTAGAGGATACTGATTGAGCAATACTTCCTCATACAGGACTATGCTCTATGGGAGATCATTCAACTTGGTGATTCTTTCAAATCTGTGACCACTACTTCAAAAGTTGGTGACACAGATGTTGTGAAAGTTTCTGTGCCTGAATCAAATTCTGAAAAAGCTCAAAAGAAGAATGATCTTAAAGCTAGAAGTCTGTTGCTGATGACTCTTCCTAGAGACCAGATTATTGCATTCAGCAAATTCAAGACTGCTAAAGAAATGTTTGAAGAGATTTGCTCAGTGTTTGGTGGTAATGATGCAACAAAGAAGACTCAGAAGACATTGTTAAAGAAAAGTTATGAAAACTTCTCTGCTTCAAGCAATGACTCACTTGATAGCATTTTTACCAAACTTCAGAAGATTGTTACACAGCTAACTATGTTTGGCATTGAGGTAGAAAAGGAAGACCTCAATTTGAAGTTTCTAAGAAGTTTGCCTTCAGAGTTTCAAACCAATGTTACTGTATGGAAAACAAAACAGACATTGAAACAATGAAGCTCAATGATCTTTACAACAACTTCAAACTTATTGAGCAAAGGTTGAAGAAGGCAGGGAAACTTGGTACAAGCTCTAGTAGCTTGGCATTGTCGTCAAATTCTGTTGACAGTGATGATTCTGAAGATGAAAGTGATGATGATATTGCCACTGTAGGTTCTAAAGTTTCCACTTGTAATGTTAATGTTACCACTGCATGTTCCAAAAAGAAGGTTGCTAGTATTGGAGATCCTACCTTTTATGCTTTTATCTCCACACAAGTTGATGGCTCTGTCTTAACTCATGAAGACATAGAGCAAATTGATGAAGATGACTTGGAGGAGATGGATATAAAATGGTAGAAAGCTCTTCTTAGCATAAGGGCTAAGAAATTGGCAAGCCTATTCACATTAATGGTGATGATACTACAGGTTTTGATAAGAAGAAAGTGGAGTGCTTTAACTGCCACAAGTTTGGACATTTTGCTAGAGAATGTAGAAGACCAAAGACCAAGGACAACAGGTCTACATGGTACAAGCAAAAGAAGGGACCAACTGTGGAAGAACCAAAGGCAATGTTGGCTATTGATGGTGTGAGCTATGATTGGAGTTTCATGGATGATGAACAAGAAGAAGAACATTCAGATGCTGCTCTTGTTGCTACTGAATTTGCTCTCATGGCATTCTCTAATTCTGAGGTACAAAAGTTTGATAGTTGTTCTAAAACATGTAGGGCTGCTAAAGAAGTTGAAAGACTTAATGATTTGTACTCTAATGAAAGGCAAGAATTATATACTGCTAATTATACTGTGGCTAATCTTAGGAGAGCTATGGCAGTATTAGAAAATTAAATAGAGCACTATCAGGAAAATGAGTCAAATTATAATGATGATATGATTCTTCTTAGGAGAGAGGTAGAACATACAACTGCTGTGAAGAAGCATACCAAAAGGAGCTTGAAAAACTCCAAAAGAAACTTGAAAATGTCAATTTAACTGTAGACACATATTATCATCAGTCTAAGTCAATTGATAAAATTTGGAATGCTCAAGTAATTAATAAAGCTAAGTCTGGTATGGGTTATAATACAGTGCCACCACCACTAAGAGGTGTTCCATCACCTCCAGGTGTAGATTTAGCTCATACAGGTTTAGAAGACTTTAAGGAACTTGTTAGAGAATATGGTCCTTTAAGGGACACAGTGGTGAAGAGTGAGGAAGTGAGTAAGCTTGATAATGATATTTTTGAGAGTGCTAGTGACTCATCAGTTGTTGATGAGGATGTTAAAAAGAATGTAGAGACTACTATCCCAAAAGTTGTTAATACTGTTATAGAGGAACCTAGGAAACCAGTTAATAAACCTAGACCAACTGTAAGGTATGCTGAGATGTATAGGAACAAGCCTACAGCTCCTAGGGGTAACCAGAGGAGTTGGAATCATGTTAAATCTCAACAACTAGGTAGTGATTTTGTTATGAACAATAAGGCATGCTATATCTGTGGTAGTTTTGATCATTTACATGCTTATTGTGACTATCATGTTGGGAGAAGGGAAGTCTATGGGTATAAAAGGGTGGAGACTAACAGGTATCAACATAATGTACACCCTAATTCCCATTGCAAAATGGTCCCAAGAGCAGTTCAACTTAGAAGTGGCCTCAAAACACTTGCCACTGCAAAAACTGTTAACACTGCTCACCCTAAGTCACCTGTTAAAAGTGCAAACACTAAAACAAGTTTTAATAAATATGCACAAACAGGAAAAAGAACCTTTCAAACTAAAAAGGCTTATAATAACCAACAGTGGGCACCTAAAAAGAAACTAGCAGTTACCACTGCTCAATCAAAAGTTACCACTGCAAGGGTTTTTAATAAGAAAAGGGGGGACATGGGCAATGCTGTGAAGGCCTCAGCACGTTGGGAATGGAAACCTAAAGGAAATACCTCTACAACCAATCCCAATGGTGTATCAATGACCTTTGATAGATTTAACTATATTGATACACGAGGCAGATCCAAGTCAATCATGGCTTGGGTCCCCAAAAGAAACTAACTCTTTACTTATTTGTGCAGGAACATCCAAGGACAAAAAGGTCAGATCAAGGATATTCAGATAGTGGGTGTTCAAGGCACATGACTGGCAACAAGTCCTATCTTTCTGATTTTGAGCATCATGATGGACAGTATGTCAGCTTTGGAGGTGGAGTAAATGGAAAAGTTGATGGTAAAGGTGTTATTAAAACTGGTAACTTGGACTTTGAACCTGTGTATTATGTAAAGGAGCTTAAGTACAATCTCTTTAGTGTGTCACAAATGTGTGACAAGATGAACAATGTTCTTTTTACCAAAGATATGTGCTTTGTTCTCTCTAAGGATTTTAAGATGCCTGATGAAAGTTAGATTCTTCTTAAAGTTCCTAGAAAAGGCAATCTCTATAGCTTTGATATGAACAACATTGTAGCTAAAGATGATTATGCTTGCTTGCTTGCAAAGGCCACAGTGGATGAATCCATGTTATGGCATAGAATACTTGGTCATGTTAACTTCAAAACCATTAACAAGATTGTCAAAGATGGTTTAGTGAGAGGTCTACCTCAGAAAAGATTTGAAAATGATCAAACCTGTGTGGCTTGTCTTAAAGGCAAACAACACAGAGCTTCTTGCAGGTCAAAGTTTGTTAACTCTATTGCTCACCCACTTCAGATGTTACATATGGACTTATTTGGTCCTACATCTGTGAGCAGCTTGAATCTTAAGAAATATTGTCTTGTGGTGACTGATGATTTTAGCAGATTTACATGGGTTTTCTTTCTTGGAACTAAGGATGAAACAACAGGCATTCTAAAAATATTTATCACTGAAGTTGAAAACCAATATGATATGAAAGTTAAAATCATTAGGTGTGATAATGGAACTGAATTCAAGAATAGAGTTATGGATGAGTTTTGCAAAGATAAAGGTATTAAAAGAGAATTTAGTGTGGCTAGAACTCCTCAACAAAATGGTGTTGCTGAGAGGAGAAACAGGACACTGATAGAAGCTGCTAGAACTATGTTGGCCGATTCTAAATTGCCAATTACTTTTTGGGCTGAAGCAGTTAACACTGCATGTTATGTGCAAAACAGGGTTTTAGTAGTAATGACAAAGAACAAGACACCTTATGAATTTTTTAGGGGAAGACCACCTACCCTCGACTTCATGAGACCATTTGGGTGTCATGTATCCATTCTCAATACCTTAGATTATCTGGGCAAGTTTGATGAAAAGGATGATGAAGGGTATTTTGTTGGGTATTCCATGGTTAGTAAAGCTTTCAGAGTATTCAACTTAAGAACCCAAAAGATTGAAGAAAATCTGCATGTTGAGTTCCTGGAAAATAAAGTCAATGTCAAAGGAACTGGTCCAGAAGGACTGTTTGATCTTGATACTCTAACAAATACTATGAATTATGTGCCTGTTTCTACAAGCACATCTTCTTTTGAAGCTGCAGGATCAGAAGAGTTTCTTGATGATGATGAACCAAGCAAAGAGGATGCAGATGATCAAGATGATTTTAGTCTACCTCTTTGGGACTATGCAGATGATAATAATTTCCTGAAAACTGGAGTTGTTCATCCTTCTAGTGATTTGGAAAAAGAAAGAAATAGTAATTTGAATGATGAAAATTTTGAAAGCAGTGACAATTCAGATTCCACTATTCGACAAAGTGTTTCCACTGCAACACCAGATGTGGGAATCACCACTCCAGTTACTATGGAAGCCCAAGCCAATGATGTTGAAATTTCTAATATGCCAAGAGAGATTGCAGTTCCTCAGACTCCCCACACTTCTATTCATAAATCACATCCTCTTGAAAATGTGATTGGGGATGTCTATTCACCTATGAAGACTAGAAGACAAACAAAGTTGCCTGATGTTCATGGATTCATAAGTAAAATATATGAATCTAAAATACATGAAGGCAAGAATGAATGTCTATTTATGTGTTTTCTGTCACAAATGGAGCCAAAGAATGTTTACAAGGCACTTGAAGATGACAGTTGGGTGGAAGCAATGCAAGAAGAGTTGCTTCAATTTAAGCTTCAAAAGGTATGGGTGCTTTGTGATTTGCCTTCTAGCAAGAAGGTAATAGGTACTAAATGGGTGTTCAGAAACAAGAAAGATGAAAGGGGAATTGTTATCAGAAACAAAGCTAGGCTTGTGGCTCAGGGATATACTCAAGAGGAGGGTATTGACTATGAAGAAGTGTTTGCCCCTGTTGCAAGGATTGAAGCAATTAGGCTGTTCTTAGCCTATGCATCTTTTATGGGCTTTAAAGTCTATCAAATGGATGTAAAAAGTGCTTTTCTATATGGGCAGATAGATGAAGAAGTTTATGTCTCACAACCTCCAGGCTTTGAAGACCCTGAATATCCTAACAAAGTCTACAGGGTTGTTAAAGCTTTGTATGGCTTGCATCAAGCACCAAGGAAATGGTATGAAACCTTAACTACTTATCTTCTTGCAAATGGGTTTCATAGAGGCAGAGTGGATCAAACTTTGTTCATCAAGAAAGACAAGAATGATATCTTGCTTGTCCAAGTATATGTTGATGATATCATTTTTGGGTCTACAAAGACAGAGATGTGCAAAGATTTTGAGAAACTGATGAAAGAAGAATTTCAGATGAGTTCTACGGGAGAACTCACATTCTTTTTGGGACTTCAGGTATTACAAAAGCCAGATGGTATTTTCATTAATTAAGATAAATATGTGGCTGAGATACTAAGGAAGTTCAAGTTTACTGATGCAAATTCATCTAACACTCCTGCAGACAAGACTACACATCTACTTCTTAAGGAAAATAGTGGTGAAGCTGTTGATGTGCACATGTATAGGTCTATGATTGGTTCTTTCATGTATCTTACATCATCTAGACCAGATATTATGTTTGCTGTGTGTGCCTGTGCAAGGTTTCAAGTTACTCCCAAGTTCTCTCACTTGACTGCTGTGAAGAAGATTTTCAGATATCTTAAAGCATATCCTACTCTGGGATTGTGGTACTCCAGAGATTCTCCTTTAGATCTGGTTACTTACTCAGATAGTGACTATGCTGGAGCTAGCTTGGATAGAAAATCTACAACTGGTGGATGTCAATTTCTTGGTAACAGGTTAGTGTCATGGCAGTGCAAGAAACAAACAATGGTGGCTAATTCTTCAACTGAAGCAGAGTATATTGCTGCTGCAAGTTGTTGTGCTCAAGTATTATGGCTTCAAAATCAACTCTTGGACTATGGGTACAATTTCATGAATACCATCATACATATTGACAATAGCAGTACCATTTGCATAATCAAGAATCCTGTTCAACACACAAAGACCAAACATATTGAAATTAGACACCATTTCATTCGAGATTGCTATGAAAAGGGACTAATTCAAGTTGTCAAAATTCCTACTAATGACAACTATGCTGATTTGTTAACAAAAGGTCTTGATGTGGGAAGATTTCAGTACTTGGTAACAAGTCTTGCAATGCTTAATCCATAAATGTTTTTTTGGTGTTGAGGGTTTTTGGTGTTAAGGGGAGGCTGTAGGGTAATGAAATTGTTGTATGAGTTTGTATATTATGTTCTGATGAGAAGTTGGAGTTAAAAGGTGTATACCTGAGATACACATCAAATGGTTATTGATAAACCATGTCTAATACACATAAGAATCAACTAGTCCAGAGCAAACGGCTACTGGTAAAGACTTGACAAATCCGTTTATGGTTGATAGTTTACCAAAAACTATATGGTTATCAACTCACTATATTCTTTATGATTAAGAGTTGGCTAGTCCATAGCAAACGGCTCATGGTAAAGACATATCAAATCCGTTGATAGTTGATAGTTTACTAAAAACTACGATGGGAGCAGTTTAGTTTACTAATGATTTTATTTCCCACTGCTCTTTGAAATTTTTGTGAAAAATTACCACTGCTAGTTCACAGTTTCCACTGACAGTGTTATTTTACCACTGTTGTTCTAGCCGTTACAACTGATTATGTCAGTAATTAAATTTTCACTAGCCGTTGAAAGTAACCTCTGATAGTTATATATATAGGGTTAATATTTTAAGTAAAATATCTTCTTTCTATATTATAACTACTTTCTAAAGATAATTTTACTTGCGCATCAATTATAAACCCTAACCCTGTATATCTTGTTCTCTCAATTGGCTAGTTATTACTTCAATTCTTACTGACATAATCATATTTTTCATCAAAAGTTTCTATGGCTTCTTTGAAATTTGCAGATGAGCACAACCTAGTGGCCTACTTACAAAAGAATACCGAGAAGAGTGGCCCTGTTTTTCATCAGATTGTGGATTTTCTTCATACCACTCATATAAGGTATGCTTTGCTTTTCAAACCCACAATCTATATCTCTCAAATCAAACAGTTTTGGACTTCTGCTCAGTCCATAACACTTGAGAATAGAGATACACATGAAACAGTGGATGCTCTCAGAGCCACTGTAGATGGGGTAACTATTGATGTTACTGAGGAATTCTTAAGGAGAGTACTTCACTTGGATGATCTCAATGGTCTCATGACTCTCATCACATTACCTATGTCTGACATTCATGATACTTTATCATCCATGGGGTATGATACCACTGACAAAAAGGCTACTTTCAAAAAGAGTCGTTTTTGTCCCCACTGGAGATTTTTTATTCATACCTTGTTACATTGCCTTAGTCATAAGAAAACATCTTATGAGCAATTTAGTTCAACCATGGCTTATCCTTTGGTTTGTCTAGTCACTGATAAGATTTTCAACTGGTCCAACTATATTTTTACCAGTATGAAAGGCAATATACAAAGTAAAACCAAACTTTTCATGTATCCCAGGTTTGTGCAAGCTGTGCTTAATGAATTTCAACTGCAACCTCACACTACTGTTTATCAAATCAGTTGCCTAAAGCCTAAAGTTTTTCAAAATTTGAATAAAGATGGCAATATGATTTTTACACCTCTCCTACCCCAAATGCTTGCTAAAATTTCAACTGAACAAACTACAGCTATAATTAATGTACCTAACATTGATTATACACCACCAGTTTCAAGAACCTATGAGAAAAGGTCAAAACAGTCAACTCCTCTCATGACAACACAGCAAGTTTCTGTACCTTTTGGTTTAGGAACAAGCAGTGGTGGTTCTAGACTTCCACCTAGTCCTACTATGGAGGAGTCTGGACCAATGCCCCATGATTCACCTCTCTCAACAAGTAACACAGTTGGAAGTGCTGAGGGCAGTGGAAACCAATTGGAATTGATGGTTATGTGTACCAAATTAGCAAAACAGGTTGATTCTCTACAAAAGACATTGGCTACTTTCAAGAAGCAACATGCGAAGGATGTTCAACTGTTAAAGACAGAGATTCAGACCTTAAAAGAAGAGGTGCAGAGGTTGAAAAAGTACAAGAAGACAGCAAAGCTGGTGATTTCATCTTCATCCTCACCTTCTAATGGTGATTCAGCTAGTCATGATTTGGGAAATTCTTCCAAACAGGGGAGGAAAACAGGTTCTGACACTGAGGGGAGGAAAATTAATTTTGAAGATGAAGGAGATACAACTAAAGGAACAAAGGAAGCTGATTCTCATGGAGAGAAACTTGAGGATCAAGACATTTTTCTAAATGCAACTGATTTTACCACTGATGATATTTCCACTGCAGAGCCAATTCTTGCCACTGCAAGTGAAGAATTTGATACTTTGAAGGATAATAAGGGTAAAGCAGTTATGGAAGATGTACAGCAACCTAAAGGGAAGGTTTCAAAGAAAAGACAAGTTCAGATTGATCATGATAGAGAACTTGCTAAGAAGATTTCAGAAGATCAAATTGCTGAAAGGGTTGCTGAAAAGAAAAGGTTTAAAGAAATAGAAGTTGCTAGCTTTTTGGAAGCTCAAAGATTGGATAGAATGGAAGATGTTGATTCAATTTCCACTGTCCAACCTACTGTTATGAAAGAGAAAGCTCCAGAGTTTAGTTATGTTCCTACTGAAGAAGATATTCAGTTTCTGGTAGATAATAATCCAGAAATCAAGAAAAAGGCAATTGACCTTGTTGCTGATGCATCTTTAACTGAGGAACAAAGAACTGCTCAGTTGAAAGATTTCATTCTGATGAAGAACAATCAAGCACTTGATAATGTAATCAGTTCAGTCAAGAAGAATCAGAAGAAACAAAGACAACCAACCAAGGCACAAATACTTGCATATATGAAGACTTATTGTTGTCATGTTGGTAACTGGAAAAGGCATCAATTCATAGGAATGTCTGATGATCAAGTTGAAAGGGCTTACTACAGAACTGTGAAACAAGATAAATCTTTTATTCCAATGGGTTCTGAAGAAGAAGAAAGAATATTTCCTAGATTGAAGAGAAAGGCCAAAATCAGTGATTCTCAAACTATTAAGAAGACTAAGGTTGATGAAGATCATACAAAGTCTACTCAGAAGGAGATTCCTACTGAGAAGTTCACTAAAGATCAAATGAATGAAATGATTGTGATTGAAGACAGAGATTTTTATCCAGAACCACTGCAAATTCGACATCCTATCATTGATTGGGAAGTTTACACTGCTAGCAATCTTGCTTCAACATGGAAGATTACAAGGCTGGGAGGAGAAACTTCATCTTTCATAACATTTGAAGATCTTATTAAAGCTTTTGACAGAGATGACCTTAATACATTATGGAAATTAGTTCAAGAGAGGTTTAATGGTCAAGATCTCAAAGATACAAAGGAGATGCAGTTATGGGTAAATCTTAGAAGGCTTTTTGAACCAAATGCTGATGATGACTACTGGAAAACCTTATTCACATGTCTTGGTACAAAATGGTTTTATTATGATTCATGTGATGTTCATCATGTCTCTACAGCTAATGGAGAAGACTTTTTCATGCTTGCTGAGAAAGAATATCCACTTAGAGCTGGAGCTCTTACAGTAATGTT
Source organism: Chrysanthemum seticuspe (assembly GCA_019973895.1). Lineage (NCBI taxonomy): Eukaryota > Viridiplantae > Streptophyta > Magnoliopsida > Asterales > Asteraceae > Chrysanthemum > Chrysanthemum seticuspe. The sequence goes on along the minus strand of BPTQ01000005.1, from coordinate 352,588,043 downwards.
AAGCTTACACATACGAGTTAATGAAGACAGTGAGAAGGTCAGAGCATTATTACAAAGGCTTCAAGATCAGTGTTCAAGAGCTATACAAAAGTTAAGAGAAAAGAAGTGAAGTGTTTGATTGAATTCCCCAAATCCTTGAAGTTAATACATATTGAAGAAACTTATTGATTTGCAGAGAAATCATAAGTTTAGGGGAGGATTGTTGGGAATAATCCGTTACCACGGATAGTAGTGGTTTACACCGCTTGGTTTAACACTAGCAGTGGAAACATATTCCCACTGCAAGTTATTTATTACCACTGCTATGAGTTTATGATATGGTTAAACGTGTATTGATAAGTAAAGAATAGATTTTGTGTATATTCTATTATGTTAGCTATATACTTATCTTGTAAAGGACTTCTTGTTGTATAAAAGGAGATCCTAGGTCATTGTCTTAGGTACGTATTACTTTACAATATTACCTACGAAAGCTTCAAGGTGTAACCCTAGTGATACTAAGATCACTCGTATTATTTCATTAATAATATTGGAGCTTGATTTTTGTGTTAACTTGTGTTAACTCTCATACATCATATAATTCATCTTCTAAGTATTACTTAAGTAAATTCCGCTTGCTTGATAATATTATACAAAATATCATTGACACAAGGAGAGTGTCTTAGATCCATCAGTATTCTCTTTTAATACCCTTAAGTTGACAGAAATCATTCATCACTTGGTTTTTAAATTCTGTCCCATTATCACACCTAATGATTTTAACTTTCTTATCAGCTAGGTTCTCTATAGCAGTTATGTAAGACTTAAGGATTTCACTGGTCTCATCCTTAGTGTTCATAAAGAAAACCCAAGTAAATCTGCTAAAATCATCAGTTACAACAAAACAATACTTCTTAAAATTCAGGCTGCTAACATTTGTGGGGCCAAATAAATCCATGTGCAGCAAATGAAGTAGTTGGGTGATAGAGTTAAAAACCTTGGGCTTACAAGAGGCTCTATGCTGCCTCCCTTTGAGGCAAGCACTACAAGTCTGTTTATTTTCAAATCTTTTTGTAGGTAAACCTCTTACAAGGTTGTTTTTAGCTAAAAGATTTATTACCTTAAAGTTCACATGACCTAGCCTTTTATGCCATAACATAGATTCATCCAAAGAAGCTGTTGCAAGTAAACATGTAAGGTTGTCTTTGGGCACTATGTTTTTCATATTGACACTGTACAGATTGCTTTTCCTAGGAAACTTAAGTAGTACCTCATCATCACTAGGCAACTTAAAGTTAGGAGATAAAACCAAGCAATTAGTATCTGTGAACAGAACAAAATTCTTCTTGTCACACATTTGTGACACACTGAACAAATTGTATTTGAGTTCTTTCACATAGTACACATCTTCAAAGTCCAAATTACTAGTCTTGATTGTGCCTTTACCAGTAATTCTTCTACCAATACCTCCTTCAAAAGAAACATATCCTCCATTTAAATCAGTGAAGTCTGAAAGGTAAGATAGATTTCCAGTCATGTACCTGGAACACCCGTTGTCTGAATAGCTAATATCATCATTATTGTTGAATCTCCCTGCACACAAAATAAATGAAATTAGTTCCTTTTGGGGACCCAAGCTATTACTGACTTGGATCTGCCTCGTGCATCAATGTAGTCATATTTCTTGAGAGTAACTGATGCACTGTTGGGTTGAGTGGTCTTTCTCACCCAACAAGCTGAGGGCTTAACAGCATTGATCTTGACTCCAACCTATCATTGAGTGTTTTATGCCAAGCCAATAAGTCAGCTGCTCTTTGAGCCTCTGCATCTGCCCTCTCATCTTCCATCTTTTTCTTCAGTTCATCATTTTGCATTTTCAGAATTCGTATCTCCTGTTACATCCAATTACACATTACTCCATTAGAATAACTCCATCAGAATAAAAAAAATCGAAAACCATTTTAACATAACATCAATCTATTAAGACGATGTGAAAATAATGAAAATAGACAAACCTCGTAAGGTGAGCATGTGGGTGTGCCATAAATACTCCCGGACCCCGTAAGGTGAGCAGGAGGAGATGTTGCTTTATGCAACAAGGGCTTCTAGCTAGGATAGAATATTAACCAAGATGCTATGGATGATGAATTGAAACCATTGTCCGAGTCCTTGATGACCATAAAGAAGTACTTGTCTTTTCTCTATTTAGACATATAGTAGCCAATTTCTGCATTTCAGGGAAAATTTAAGGCTCATACCAAAGGTTTGAGTTCAGTAAGGAGATCGATCAATGACTTTAACGCGGTGATCCAACACTCCACAGCAGAACATGATCGTGTCACAAGTGAAACTATTGAATATAACAAGATATATCATTAAGCGGATTTGACTTTCTCAAAGTCATCTTTTCTCCAAAGTCATGCCAGCTTTAAGCATTGGATAAGTTAACATTGAAATAGATTGCAAAGTCTTGACTACTCATGGACCAGATGGTGTAGCAAAATAGGCCTAAGCCCATTATATATGTAAAGAAGTCTAGTGTATTAAGTTTCCCTCATTTTACATGAAGAACCATGAAAGTAAATATCAAACTAACGAATTGAATGTTATGTACACATTTAATTTGAAACTAAGATGATTATTTCTCTTAAAGAAGTTTATGATTTTTTATAGGAATTTCAACATATGTTTAGCATAATCAAAAATTAGTAAGGATTATGTTAACAAATCACATCTAGCTATATATCATACTTATAGTTTACATATGGTGGCCATGGACAATAATCTACATTTTGATTAGCATATATACAATGGTATCGATCGATATAATCAATTTAACATTGACATACAAAACTACTTAATTAAGTGAAGTACCTAATAAGATTACTTTTTACCGGGTGGAATACCCTTTACCCAAAAAATAAAATTACTTTTTCTTACATAAATCCAACATAGATTATTTATATGACATACTTAGCTATACATATAAAAACTTCATTCAGAATTAAAAATCCCTTGACCAGGAGACAATATCACTTTAGGATCAAAGTGTTCTTTCCTCTCCTTAAAGACACTCCATTTGTTGCAAAAATGTTTCATCCATTCTTCTTTCTTTTTGTAATGTGGAAAGTATACCTTGATCATGATCCCATTCTTTTTACAGTATTCTAGAATAGCGTTATTTCGTTTGTCAATGACCGCCGGATCAATGGTTCCCCCAGCCGAGTTCAGTAATGCTACGGTGTAGAACATATCGTCATTGTCTTCTGGTATAACGACCGACATTCTATCATCCCACCTGAATATTTTCATGATACTATATGTCAGAAAACTAGCATAAAAGAATTGGGATATTAAGGGGGCGTTTAGGCTTTGCTTATTATTGTATGTTCACTCATAGGAACGGATTTTTTGAGCGAAAATAAACTGTAAACATTTGAACTTGTTGATAAGGATTATTTCTCAAACACCACTTAAAAATTATTAGTATTTCTTTAGATGTTAATTACTTACTTTTTTCGGTTAATTGGGTAGACAAGAAATGGCCCTGCACTCTCGCTTTGATTTTTAAGAATATCGACAAAAACACCTTGATTAAAATCCATTATTCGTGATCTTGGCACGAAGAGGTTTAGCCATGGATGAGGGACATCCCATAGCCCCAAGGATGTAAGTAGTAGCTCTTCTCCTCTTACTCGATTTAGAAAATCAAATAAAGACGCAACTTTATTGAATATAAATCCAGGATCAAAGTTCAGCGCTTTTAATATATTTTGAAGTTCCTGCAAAACATATAAGTACCTTATAAGCTTATAGAATCCAATGTAATGTAGAAGTAATATGTTGATCATAAGATCATAACGCTAACCTCGTCAATGGTATTTAGGATTGAATCGTCATAATACTTAACAGCTTCTAAGCAGTATAAAATGCCTGTTTCTGAGGCTAAAGAACTTATCATAGATTCATCAGAAGGGGAGAAAAAGCTGTCTGCAGGACTGCTTGCCATGATCAAAGAGCCTTCCACATAATTGAACCCGTCAACTGAGATCAAATGTTCTTGATCTTTTGTGAATTTGGCAAAATCGTTGTAAATTATTTTAAACCATTTCACCTATTTTTAGAGACATAAGCAGATGATTAGTAAAAAGATTACTGAATGTATCACAGTTGCATGTATTCAGTTCTGATCGATGGCTCGATTTTCAGTACTAGGTTGTACGATAAATTATGCCTCGACAGTTTATGACATTATTGTTTCCGCGTGCATGTTTATTTACGCAAGTATTTACTACTAGTATTAGTGATAGGTTAATGAAATTGGCATTAAAAAAAATATTAGTGATAGTCATGCACTTGAAACGCTTTTAACCTTCCAAAAATGGAAATATCCCTGTAAGGGATATTCTTTGTAACTGCAAAGATTTTCCTTAAAAATCACATAAGTTTTCTTCCATTGTGTCCGTGTTATAATTCCATTCTTCGTGAAGTAAAATGTAATATGCAAATATTAACATGTGAAATCTTTACATGTTCATATAAAATGTTGTGCAAAACACTCAAAGACGATATATATATGATGAAGATGATCTTACTTTCTTTGGTGCCTTGTCTAGAACGATTCGTGCTCTAGTTATGATCCCAAACTGGCCAAGACCTCCAAGAACAGCATAAAATAGATCAGAATTAATGTCCTTTGAGCAAGTCATCAATTCCCCTTTTCCTATAAATAAAAACACATAAGTTAATAAAATATACCATCATAAATACAAATAAATAAATATATTGTAGGTACTAATCAAGTCTAGATAAAAATATACCAGTAATGACATCCATTTCAAGAACATTGCTAATCTGAGGACCATGGAAAGATGACTGTCCACTAATTCCTGCATTAGACAGAGTACCGCCAACGGTAAGATACAAATAATCGGTCCATGAGACTGGTGCAAGTCCTTGCGCAAGCGTGGTTCGCAGCACATCGATCCATAGCTGCTCACCACCAACATCTGCATAAAACCCTAAAAGAGCATCCCCGGAAACCCTAATCCCAGTATTTCCAAAAAGACCCCTGCTACTATTCAAAGTTGACATATCCACCACTACCCCATCCTTGGCCATAGCCTGCCCCCTAACCGAATGCCCATTGCCACGAGCGGCAATACTAAAAGGAGAAGGAGAGTCGTAAGAGGTTTTCACTAGTTTGACGATATCAGAAACAGACGAAGGACGAAGAACACCAATAGGGATTTCTTGCACGAGTTTTCCGTAGTCGGAAGAGGCTCTTTTCATGCAAATTGTATCCTTACAAAGAGTGTTTTCTATGGTACTTTCATTTTCGAATGTGGAGAATAAAGTGTTTGGAGGCCATGGCCTAGATGACACTAGAGTTGTGAAAACTAAAATGTTTATTATGAAAGGTATAAGAAAAAATGCATAAAGCACATGAGGGTAAGCCATGATAAGATTAAATATGTGAAACTCTAAAGAAGAGAGAATTGAATATAAGGTTTGAGATTATCTTGAATGAAAAGTAAGGTGATGAAGTATGTCAATATTTATAGAATGGGAAGTTGCATGCAATAGAAAAAGTCAAAATGTGACTTCAATGTAAAAAAAGATATACCTTTGAGTAAATAAAAATATAACTCTTTTTTAGATTATTTAACTTAGGACGTATTTAGAAAAATTTTGTTACAAAATCACTATAGGACTATAAAGCTTTATATTTTGGGCTAATGGCACCGTATGTATCATACTTGTTACTTACATCTTTTATATGTATATTGAATAAATTGTTTTGCTATTATATATATAAAACTTGATTTTGTTGTATTTTGTGTAATCTATGATCATTTTGCCTCTCAGTTTTTTGCTACTATATGTATTATAGTTGTTATAAAGGACATAATAAATACAATAAAATCAAATTTTAATACATAAAATAGCAAAAAAAATTGTTCGATACATATAAAAAGTGCAAACGATAAGTATGATACATTACGATATCATTAGCCTTTATATTTTATATATATTTGATGGAGTCTATATATCTTACACAAAAGTATATTTTTTTTTATATTGGTACATAGGTGGGTCAACAATGATTTTGTCATAGGACATTATAAATTTTGTAACTATCAAAATGTGTCAAAGGTCATCACATCACATGTTTAATACTAGTAACAAAAATTTTGTAATATTATGTTAAGATTCTCTCAATATTATACAGTCGTCACTCCTATCTATGTAGTTGATTTTTTTCAATTTTTTAGTATTAGATGGATATTTCTTTCGAGTCAAGGCAAGTTAGGACGGTGCATCGTCTTCCGAACCATTAAAGGTCAAACAAAAAGTACTTGACTTTCACCCAATCTCATACTATGAGCTAGCAATACATATTAAATAAAAATATAAGATACGTACATACACACATATATAGACTTGTTCATATTGTTATTAAAAACTTATATCTACTTTCCAATCATACGTTACTTTCTTGTTTATTGCATGTAAATAGGACCTAGCTACTATTGACTATATGTGTATTATGTGCTTCATTCACACCTTGCAAATGCATGCAAACTTAAAACCATTGTGTTGGTATTTATTTCATTAGGTCTAGCTTGGATCCTATCATTTCGTCCCTATAAATGCACACAGAAAGCTTTGCAACTGCTTGGAAGCTACCAATGAACTTCAATCTTACATACCCATGATAGTATCTAGTATGTTTAGTCATTATAGTGAGGCCGGCCGAATATGAAGCTTGTTTGTACGAACGCGTTTTTATTATTTATGAGATTAGTATGTGAGCTAAACTTGTTATATAGTACTACATATTGTTGGATCGATATACTTTAATCAAACTAACTTAACTAGCTTGTTAAGGTTTAATAACCTCAGATAAATCCTAAGTTATTAACAAAGAAACACTGAGCAATCTTTATCAAGTACGCGGAATTTACTTAACAAAGCTAAGAAGAACAACTTTTATTATAAACTCTAAATCTGCTTATTATGCAGATACTCTAATACAACTCTAAGATAATCGAACTTTTCTCTAAAACACTAATTCGTAAACTCTAAAACTCTTTTCTGGAATCGTACCTCTAATGCCAATCTAGGAGTCCTTTTATAGGCTCAAGGATATCCTAGTCGGTTTACAATTTGTAACCTTGTACGACAAGTAATCTAAACATAGAATACAATTCTTTCCATAAACGAATATAACAGTTCTTTTGTTCTTGCAGTACTTTGACTTCATAATGCAGTACTTTGACTGTCTTTAGCAGTACTTTGACTCTTTGACTTCTTCCAGTACTTTGCAACTTACAGTACTTTCATGTCTTCAGTACTTTTATATCCCAACAATCCTCCCCTAACTTGAATTCTACTTGCTTGACTTCAAGTTCCTTTGTAAATATATCTCTAACAGCTTCATCTTTAAAAACGGATTGTTTCTTAATCTTTAGATTGTATCTCTGTGCTTGTCAAAGTATCTCTTAGAATTGTTCTTTCCACAGCATCATTCAGAAAGCTCCATCTTTTCAGCAACACAGCAACATATGACAAATTGTACATTAATTCAGTTTAAATTGCATACTATTCTCATCACTTTCAAGTGAATCATTGAAAAATTAATGGATTTACATCTCTTTACCAAAGCCATTATCTCTGGAGTAGCCAAATGTTTTGGTGTGTAAGACCATGGTACATTGATAACCATATGATTTTTAGCAAACCACCAGCTATCAACAGATTTGATGTGTCTTTACCAAAAGTTGTACCCTTCTGGACTAGTTAGTTCTTCTATCTAATGGTGAACTAATTACCAATAATGGTTTTTCCACAGCCTTTACCACAAGCCATTTTCTTGTGGGCTAGCCAATTCTTCACATTATTGATATGGTGAGTTGATTACCATCCAACTTATTAGCAAGTTGTCAACTAAAAACGGATTTGATATATCTTTACCAGAGCCGTTTGCTCATAGATTAGTCAATCCTTTTGTAACCATGGTGGATTGATAACCTATTGATGTTATCATCACAAAAACCATTTATTCAACCTTTTATTTCAAAATATTTATTACTTAGCAAAAGGTTTCTTCTAAAACTCATTTAACTGGTTTATTTCTGCAAACAGTACTTTGATGAAAGTACTGTCTGATCAGCAGTACTTTGAATAAAAGTACTGATATATCAAAAAGTAGTTATTCAAATAAAATTCATACCAGTTATTGATCATCTTCAACAATGGTAGTCCAGTTGATAACCATGCAAGCAGTTTCATTATCCTCTTCTACTTCCAATCCATGCTCTAGCATTCTTCTCATGAGCTCAACTGTGAGAGGATATCTTCTTTCTGCAAACATGTGTATCATTGTTCCATTTTCCAGCTCTAAAACATGAACTCCAGACTCTTCAAAGAATCTCCAGCAAACAATTTCCCAGCTTTCTTGATTCTTCCAGATATCATCAGTGCTCTCTTCTTCAGTTTCCCATATAGTTATGAGATCACCATGTAAAACCAAACCAATCCCTTCTAATGGATTATCTTCAAAGTAAGCCTTCACAACATGATATAAGTAGAATAGATCTACACTATCTATAATGTGCAGTAAATCCCATAGCCTTTTGAAAACTTTGAAGCTTTCATCTTCTTTATGAAAAATCATGTAATCTCCATCCTTGGATTTCACAACTTTAAAAACACTAATTTTTGATTTGTTCATCTTCATGTCATCATCTTCCTTTGTATAATCAAAATCTACCACTCTGAGATAATTCTTTAATTCATCACTAGTCTCAGATCTTAATTCAACTTTTTCTCTCTTTGAGAACTGAACATCTGTAACTTCAGTTTTCTTTTTTCTTTTTAAACTCTTCTTTCTTTCAGCTTCAGTCCAGGTAGTTTCTTCTCTAAAATCTTTAATGCATGCAACATTCTTCTTATAATCCTCCCTAGCAGCATCATATAATCTTTTCATCTCAAAATAATTAAACTTCTGCAATCCTTTATACCCTTGACTTTTCAGATAAGCCATCATAGCATTTCTGTCTTTAGCTTTATTAAGTCTTGGCATAAATCTAACTGGAACAGGTGATTGTAATTGTTCAGCAGCTTCAGCATTCAATTCCTCATGCAACTTCTTGTACCTTTTGAGCTGCTTCTCTATTCTGAGCTTCTTGAGCTTCCTGAGCTTCTCTATCTTTAGCATTTAACTCTTCTTGAATCTTTCTAGCTGCTTGTTCATTCAAAGCATCTTGAGCAGCTCTTAACTGTGCTAAAGTTGGTTTCTTCTTCTTAACTTCTACCAAAACACCCTTCCCTTTATCCTTAGGATCAATTTCAGGTTGAGAAGTTCTTTGTTGTTCTTCTTCTTGTACATCTCGAATAGTAACTCCTCCTCTTGGTTGTGATAAATCTCCAAGAATTGTAGCAATGAACTCATCATCACTTGCAGAATGAATAGGTTTGAGAATAGCTTCCTCTTCTTGTATAATTGTTGTAGAAGGTCCAGCTTCCTCTTCAAAATTTAACACTCTTGGAGTAATTACTTCTTGTCTGAAAGTATCTTGAAAACCAGTACTTTATTGTTCAGTACCTTGATCATCAGCAGTACTTTGAACTTGAACATGCTCATCAGTATCTTGAATGATCTTTTCTTCAGACTTTTTAGAACTTTCAGGTTCATTCTCTTTAACCATATCTTCTTTCAAGTTCTGTTCTTCTAGATTCCTCCCCAAGTTGACAGAAGATGGTTTATGAACCTTTTGGTGTTTACTTGTCTTGGACTGCCTTTGTGCTTGCCAAATTCTTCTGTATAAACTAAGTATACACAAATATCCTCCCCTCAAACAATACACAGGACTATACTAAGACTGAATAGTCCTCCCCTTAAATGTAGCTTAATATCTAATATACTCCAAAACACCTGAATGAAACTCCTTGTTTCCTGTCATGCTCACAAAACAACCACTATCAACAATAAAATGATCTTTAAGCTCCTTTTATGGGTTGCCCTGTCTAATAAGATGAAAGAGTTAGTTGCTTTGAGGAACCCAAGCCATTACTGACTTGTGTTCCCCTTGTGGAGTGACATACTTACATTCTGTAAGTATGTAGTCTCCACTGCTTTTTAAAGCATGATCCAGAATTATCTTTTGATTTTTAGCATGTGGATTTTCAAAAATTTCAGGATTTTCAACAGAACTCTCTTTTACAAGATTATTAGCTTTTTCTTGTATCACAAAAACATCAGATTCACTTTTTGTTGAAAGTACTGTGTGTCCCTTGGCAGTACCTTCCCTCTTAACCCATTCTGGTTTAACACGTGGTTCCTGTGATCTAGATCCCCTATGTGAATTGTAATACCTTCTAGGTTGATAGTGAGATCTCCTAGGATTCCTATTCCAAGTAGTGTGATCAGTACCTTGTTTCTGAGCAGTACTTTGGAAAGTACTGTGAGATACTGAAGGTCTTCTCTGATGTGGGTATCTATGATCTGGTGTGAAGTTTCTGTGATTAACCCTATTTGAATTATTCCAAACTTGTTTATGCTCTCTAGGTTTCTGGTTGGTAGACTTATTCCTTGGAAACTTGCTTAGATATTCTGAGTGTTTGTCACAATCTTTGATTAAGTGATTAGGACTATAACACACAAAACACAGTTTTTGACCCATATGTCCAAAGTGATTTCTTTTATGTCTATGCCCAAAATTATTTTGCCTTCTTGGTGAATGATAAAATCTGTTTTGACCAAAGTTATCCCCAAAAGGTTTAGCAGTACTGTTTTGAATAGGTTTTGTAGAAGGTACTGCTTGTTGAGCAGTACTTTGTTTTAAAGGTACTGCTTGATTTTGAACATTATTTTCAACAGCTTCTTTGGGTTTCTCAGACCTAGATTGAGCTACAAGCTTCTTCCTAAACTCTAGACTGTCTACTCCAAAGCGAGAAACATCAGGCCTAGAGGGTTGATGAATGCCAGTGGGATGAGGAACAGCATGATAACCATTGTCTTTCTTATATTCAGGAGGTGGTTCACTTATTGAGCTCTCATTACTAGATGTATCTACATAATTAATGAGTTCATCATCACTAGTGGTTATGTCCTCAAAAACACCATCATCCTGATCACTAGGTTGGTTTTCATCTATGTTACTAAAGTCCATTCCAAATCCTAAGCCTGTTCTAATGTAAGCCCTTCTCTGTTTTTCAACATAAGCAACATGGGATAAGCCAGACTCTCCCCAAGCAGCAAACTTAGCTAACAAATCATCTCTTTCCTTAGTCAATTTCTCAATTTCAGCAATTTTACAGTTTAGTTTCCATTCACTAAGTTTTAACTGGTAATCCTGTTGTTCATATTTTTCAGCCCAAGCCATTTCATTATTTTCATGAGTTAAGATTTTGGCTTCCATAGATTCTAAAGTGATTTGATAACCTGCTACTTCAGACCTAGCCCTAATACAATTATCTCTTTCAATCACATAATTGTTAAGCAATTTTAGATAAAACTCATAACAGTTTGAGCATACCTCAGAGATAGGAGACTGAGTTGGTGAAGTAGCCACCATAGCAAGAAGAACAGGATCATCTTCACTTTCTTTGCTCCAATCAAATCTTCCAAAGCCATCATCAGATTCCAAAGCAGCATGTTCATATTCTTCTTCAAAAACAGTGCTCCAGTCCAATGCTTCCACTGTGTCTTCAACTGTAGCTTCCACTGCTACCATACAGTAAGTCACTGGTTCATCATCAAATTCTTCACTCCAGTCAACTTCTGATAACTTCTCTTGAGCAACCAAAGCCTTTGTTTCAGTTATTGGAATTTCTTTGAGCTCAAGTTTTGGCTTCTCAGATGTTCTGTTTGCTTGATACTTAGCAAACCTGCACTCCCTTGCAAAGTGACCGGTCTTTTGACAATTGAAGCATTCAATTTGAGATTTGTCAAAAGTTATTCCTTGTTTCAGTTTGAAATCAATATTTTTGCCTGTCTTCTTCATGTACTTTTTGATCCTTGCAGTGGTCATAGCAACTTGCCACCTGATATCAATTTCTTCAAGTGCATCTTCTTCAATCTGTGCTAGATCCTCTTCATAAGTGACAGGTAAGCTTGCTTGTTGTGCAAAGAAGGAGCACACAACTTCATCTGAGTGCAAAGTGGTAGATGGTGGGGCCTGCTGAGCATATGAAGGGGGATTGTAAACAGCAGTACTTTGAGAAACAGTACTTTGAGGAGAAGCAGTACTTTTGGAAGTACTGCTCTTCTTTTCAGATGATAGAAAAGCAATACTGTGAGATTTGGAATTGGGTTGACCACTCATCTCATGTTCATACACCTTCAGTTGATGATAGAGATCATCAAAGTCCATAACATCCAATCCTTGTTGTCCTCTGATCATGGTAGCAATCACATGCCATGTAGATGGCAAACTCCTTAGAAACTTCAAATTAGCATCCTCAACTGACACTTTTGCCTTGTATAACTCCAACATGTTGAGGAGATTTTGAAACCTATCATATGCAGCATCAAGACTCTCTCTTTCTCCTACTGTGAAAGTTTCAAACTGTTGCTTCAGCAAGTTTCTGTGCATCTTCTTAGAGGCTTCATTCCCTCCAAATCTGGTCTTGAGAGCAGCCCAGAGCTGCTTAGCATCTTTAGCATCATGAAATTTGAGAAGATGACCATCTGGAATGGCAGACAAGAGAATGTTTAGAGCCTTCTCTTGATTCCTTAGGGTTGCTGTTGGTAAGACTGCCTTTGGTGCTATAGGTTGTCCAGGAACATTAATGGGATCTTGAACTACTTCATTCCCATTCACAATTACATTCCATAGAGCATGGTCTGTGATGGCAATATACTGCCTCATCTTCATGCACCAGAGATCATATTCTCCCTTCTTGATTATTGGAATTCTGAGTGAGGTGATTGATGGCGGTGGAACAGCTTCAGTCGACATCTTGAATATAGTTGAAGTAGGGTTTCTTCCTAGTCAGAGTTTCCACACAAGCTCTGATACCACTTGTTTGATCAATATACTTTAATCAAACTAACTTAACTAGCTTGTTAAGGTTTAATAACCTCAGATAAATCCTAAGTTATTAACAAAGAAACACTGAGCAATCTTTATCAAGTACGCGGAATTTACTTAACAAAGCTAAGAAGAATAACTTTTATTATAAACTCTAAATCTGCTTATTATGCAGATACTCTAATACAACTCTAAGATAATCGAACTTTTCTCTAAAACACTAATTCGTAAACTCTAAAACTCTTTTCTGGAATCGTACCTCTAATGCCAATCTAGGAGTCCTTTTATAGGCTCAAGGATATCCTAGTCGGTTTACAATTTGTAACCTTGTACGACAAGTAATCTAAACATAGAATACAATTCTTTCCATAAACGAATATAACAGTTCTTTTGTTCTTGCAGTACTTTGACTTCATAATGCAGTACTTTGACTTTGTCTTTAGCAGTACTTTGACTCTTTGACTTCTTCCAGTACTTTGCAACTTACAGTACTTTCATGTCTTCAGTACTTTCATATCCCAACACATATGTATTACAAAAGTAGTTATCTTGACGTGATGCTGAATTGGCGATAATAATATTAGTCACCTCTACACTCAGCCCAAAAGTTTGCAAAAAAATTCCATCTTTTTTCCCAAAAAATAAATGCACAAAATTCTGTCAAAATATTATGTGTAGTTGTACATTTACACGTGTAAATGTTTTTAAGTCCCCACACCATTAAAACCAAATACAAATACAATAAATAGAGTGTATACCTCGTACATATCTTTAGATTCTCTTTTTAACTTATATGGAGAAAAAAGAATCTATTATATATAATAAAATAAGCTTTTGTACAAGCCTACTAAGCTACCAGCATTAAAAATTCGTTTAATGCACTTCCTTATTTAGCTACCATGTACAACACCTACAATGCATTCTTTTTTCTACACCCTATTTTTTATATACGCTCCATAAAAAAACAGAAAAACCTTCGTATATCAAAAATCAATTCCATAAATCAAGTAAGTTTTCATCTTATGGTTTAATCGTTAAGATTTGAATCACATAATACAACAATTGCTATTGAAAAGTGAATGCTTGATTATTAAATAATTCATAATTTTCGCATATACTCACCTTTTTTTTAGGGTTTTGATTTAAATTCTATGATTATGTTCAATTTAACTGGGGTAATCTCTTTTTATGAACTGATATTCAACAAGCTGGGACAATTTTAGCAGTTGAAGGAATACACAATATTCACAAATCTCGATTCAACTATAGGTTTTTTATTTGAATAACATCGTACAGGTATTTTGATATATTTTGTTTTTGTGTCGATTCAGTTTAATGTATTTGATTTGATTAAATTCAATTCAATTGTGTTGTGGTAAAATCCTAAAAAAGAATTGGATGAAAATTAGTTGTATGATAATATTCTTTTTTTGATTATGCAGGTTAAATTCAATTACCGCGTCTAAACTTTTGTAAGTATCGATTTCTTTTGTTTAGTTTGATGTGTTAATTTGTTACTTCTGAATGTTCCATTGTTTATGAATATGAGTTTGGTTAGAATGATCAATTAAAATGGTAAAGTTTCTGTTCAATTTATTTTTGTTGTATATGCAATTTTGATCAGTTATTTGAAGGCTTGTGATCTTAATTTTACTGAAGAGTAACTTTTATACTTGATATATTGTGCCATGATGAGTGATTATAACCTATTTGTACTATTATTTCCGACAAAAGTAACCCCGCCTTGGAAATTGCCTAAACATGCTTCATTCTTGCAGGGGACTAAAGAACATTTTAAGGGTACATATTAAGAAATTGAATAGCCCAAACTGGGAGTTGCTTCCTCTTCCATCAAGGTAAGGCTATATCACTGTACATGATATTTGCATAAACTATTGAGCATTATATGAGGCTTTCATTTATAAATGACTGAATAGTAATTATTGAATAACCTCCTAATAATAATTTGAATCATAGAAGTTATAAGTGGCCTGAAACTTAAGGCTTAAAACCTTAATTTCAGGTTGCTAACAACTTTAAGCGACTGTTTTTAAAAAGATATTCAGAGGTCACTAGGCCAGCTTACTACATTGGAAATGTTACAACTTACACGTATGTTTTCGCTTGAAGGATATGAGTAATATAGGTCAATTTCATGATCACCAGGTTTGTTTATTCCATGTTTTATATTCTTAATCAGATGTAGGCTTTTGATTCTTTACGACAGTGATTAATTATTACTTAGATGCTCTCTTATATAGTGGTTCTACTTCTACATATGCTGAATTGCAGATGAAATAACTAATCCATCATTGCCATATGGGTAGTATTCAATGAGGAGTCAGTAAAATGCTTACAAAATATGGTTGGCTTGATTATCATAGCTACTTCATCAATCACTTTTTTGTTTAACAGATACGACCAAACAAAGTAGAAGTTGTTGGTTCGTTTAATAATAAGGCCCATGGCACACTTAACTAAAGTTATTATTGATTTTGCAGGAGCACATGATTCAATAAATGGTATTTCCTGTTCGACTCGACAACTTGAGGAGCCAAACTTGAGCAAGAGAACTAAGGTCAAATGTCAGGTCAATGTCCTCAGTTTATATATGTTCTTGCCCTTTTTTGTTCTTGCCGATATTGGAATCGGTATTTATAAGTAATATTTTAGCTAAAAGAGGAAGCAAGAAGAGGCAAGTTCTTCTATAAATAGGTTAAAACTAGACCAATCAGATATGTCACTCAATAATGAAACAAGTTAAATTTACTTATGATATCTCATTAGTCGTGTAGTTTAACTCTAATATGTAAAAGTAAAAAACTTAAGTTTCTATATATGATGAGAAATCTATTTTTTAAGCATGTGCAGTTTCTAGACCGACATCACTTACTAATCAAGCATAGTACTGTTAGTGGAGCAGTAATTTCTCTAAACCTTCATTTTCATAACGATTTTCTTTATCTTAAGCTTGGTACTGAGACTGGATTTTTTAACGGGTCAAAACTGAATTTTTGTTGTCATAGTGGGTTAACGGGTCAGAACTGGATGATGGAAGACTGAAGGTTATTAGAATTGGATATGTATTGATATAACTGATTATTGTTATTGTTAAGTTGTTTTTACATGCATATTTATTAATTAACAATTTGCCAAATATAAACACACTCTTTTGTTACAGTTTGCTAAACACCGCTTTAAGTAGATGTTTCTTTGCTACTTAATTTAATAGGAAAAGTGTGATCACAACTGATTTTTGGAGAAATGCAGCTTCAAATACGGTCAATTAGACCCTTTGTTTTTGGATACCATTGTTTAGGATCAGGTAAAAATAATCTTGAGAATACTAATCAGGTAATTGGTTTATGTAGCTAAATTATACCAAACGGGCCAGATTTTGACTCAAACATTCAAATACTGTCTTTTCTTCAAAGAAAATTTAGTTGTTACCAATTGTTAACAAGTATTGGAATTAAATATGATTTTTGGAAGTTAACCTCTGGCCACATAATCAGAATGTTCTCATAATTGGTAAAATGAGTTGACATGTTGTAGCGATAAAACTGTTTGGTCAATGTAATTGTGCTTCGCTCTAATCATTCACTATATTTCTCACAGGTTCAACAATATCGCTCTCATGTTCGCTAATTGGCGACGGCTTTCTGCGGGTTACACGAGTCAGTTTGTGCAAGGTTGTGCAAACTTGGAGTCCGCTGTTCTGTGCAAGGCTGCAAGGTTGTGCTTTTCTTGCATTTGTAAGAGGGGTTGACATGGGTGGCTTTGCAAGGTTCTGCAACGGGTGAAAATAGGTTCGTTTTTTACCGGTGAGTATGGGTCATGCTGACTTGAAACACTTCGGTCCGAAAGTCACTTTTATACATACAACCGTTGTTATTTATTAGCATTATTTTAGAGATAGTTTGTGTCGTTGTTGCCTACAAGTTAGTGTAAATAAATAGTTGAATTAACGAAAACTTTTCAATCATAGGAAAAAAACTGATGGGAGCTAAATACAGCAGATGCGTATGTTACAATTTGGGGTGGCTATTACATTTTCTGATTTATAGATTTATTTGTGAGAGAAAAAAAAATTGATGAATGTATATTATAGTTAATGGTTGTTGAAAGTGTTGTTTTTTGTGATAAATCGGTTACACTAAAAGAAAGAAAAATTTAAAGTCTTATAGGTATTCGGGTGTGTGGCACCTGCTAATCTTAGAAAGCTTAGCTTGTAATGATTGAACAAGTTAGAGATTGAACTTGTGATTAGTATTCACATCAGGTATATTCATTTGATCTTGACAGATGTTAATATATATTGGGACAGTTGGGGTGCTGAATTATGATATTATTCCCAAATATGTGACAAGTTCCTTATGACTTTCTTATCCTTATTAATATATAAAATACACAATATTTATTGATGTGTTGTGTTGTGTTATTATCGCATTTTACTTTGCCTATGTTGGTAACATATTTGGGAATAATTGTATAAAAAAGTTTTGATGGATAAAAATGATTCTTTGTTTAAACTCAAGTGTGTTGTGTGAAATTTGTGCTTGATCGTTTAAACTATGTTTCTATGTTGGAAATTAATAGAATTAGCAGTGGTTCTCTGAGGCTATAGTTTAAAGTGAGAATGCTTTATTGAGTGTTTGAGTGTTTCTTTGTTTTTTTAAGTTATGAAATCGCCGGTTGTTTTATGACATTATGTTTTATGGAGCTTAATGCAGGTATTTGTTTGATTCATTGTTTGACGTAGTAGCCTGTGGTTGTGAGACTGGGTAGGTAAGGGTTTTTTTTGCATTTGTTTGGTTTAGGTGCGGCAAACTGGAAATGTTTGTAATTGTAGGTTTAGATCTTTAGGGTTTCTGAACCTTCAGATTGTGTTTGACAGATTCAAGCATGGCATTTGATATATGTTCTATAAAAGATTATCAATTATGTTTGATGCCTACAATCTATGCTTTCTGTAAATGCAGCCTTCCAGTGTTCTCCGTTAGAAAACTGGGATCCGAAAACTTACAACAAGTCGGCTTGTATGTGGATTTAGAACTGAGCTATTTGAAAACTCAGAAAGGAGAAATAGATCAGGCTGAAGGAACTAAATGCATACCAGGAGAAAGAACTTCATGATCTTCTTCACCCGTCTATAGCCAATGGAATTAAAGTTATTGCACCCCTTACGGGGCAGATTATGCATGGTACGGTGCAAAACTTATTAGCAATGTAAGTTTTATCAGCCAACTTAACTTTGATTAATCATAGGTCAAACTACGAGAACTGTAGCATACTATTCTCTTTTATCGAGATATATAGTGGAGTTATATAAATTGCTTGCTTTGGTAGGAAGCGATAATTGTGTTGCACTAAATGGTTAATGTTGCGTATACCAGTAAAAAGTTATTAGATCATTGTTGTTACTATTCTCCTTATATAATGCGAGACATAAAACAGATTATGGAGCTGTTAAAGTAACATTTTGTTTTCTCTTGGCGTTGCATCACAAATAAAGAGTTTGGGTCCAAGGCAAGAAGAAACCTCATATGGTGACCTTGAGAGTTGAGAGTGCTAGAGCTTTTATTTGTCATTGCTAATAAGTATAGATTAAAAGTAAGAAGTGCCTTTCGTAGCAGTGGTGTTATACTCCAACATAATGACATGAATAATTCAAAATGGGTTGGATTGAGTAATGGGTCAAAGAGATGGTTTATGAAGCACTCCTTATCCATCGAAGTTTACTCTAAGTTATTTATGTATGAATTTAAAAAGTGTATCAATTTAATAGTAAAAGAATTATATTGTCCAATTAAAATACAAATTTTGCCTCTTTGCTACTTTTTATCCGCTTGATTTATTTGGTTGTTAGAGGTCAAGTTGTCTATCTAATAGTAAGGATTAAGTACTATGTGATTGTTAGGATTTGTGATTCTACTGATAAGTTATATTAGCATTTTTATTCATATAAAAAATAAGTGTGATTCTACTGATAAGTTATACTACATTATTTAAATAAGACACATTTGGTAACTTTCAATGTGTTTTGACTGTTCAACCCATTTGGTTGACGACGTAGATTTCAAACATTTCTTTGGGGTGCATTATTTATTTTGTGTTAATGTAGCCATAGCGGTTTTCCCCTCTTTGTTCCAGCACATTCTTACCGATCTGAGCCTCCATTTTTAACCTATATCAAACAACCCGGATTAACTAAATTCAAATAGTCTGTGTAATTGAAACAGTAATTGGAGCAGGTTTGGAGCGGCTAATGAAAGGAAACAGATTTGGAGCGGTATGCGCTTGATAAAGCTAACTTGACAGAGGTTGATCTTTCTACAGTCCCCGTCCTATGTTCACACATGGACAACTGTACGTTGCCGTATCAAGAGTAAAAAGCAAGCGGGGTTTGAAGGTTGTCGTTTGTGATCAGGATGGTAATCTCTTCAAAACCACAACAAATGTCGTTTATAAAGAAGTACTTGAAGGTCTTTGAACAAGGTTCATGTTGTATCATGTATGTATCATTGGTGTAATCACGTTATATTATACTATGGTTCATTATTTTTAATGTTACAAGGTTTGTTAGCAACTCAATTGATCATTAAAATCACACATCATTTTATGTTCGAGTCAATCTATTTTAGATTGGCAACACGATGGTTGTAAATCGATTGTGACTCACACATATTTTAAATTTAACAAATTTACGTTATTACTTTTATTATCATCTCATTTATCTATTTCTTTAAAAAATAACCCGGTGTCAACGGGTCTCTAAGCTAGTATAAAATATAATTCATTTTGTATTTTTATATTTTATATATGCTCAAAAACTTTTTACAATGATAATGCATACCCCAAGTTAATAAGTTTGACCCGTCATGAGTAAAAGGATGAGTTTCCCAATATGGAAACCAAGATCTATAAAATATAGTACAAATCTTACTTTGCCTTCAAACAATAAAATTAAAGAATGCAATGATTTAAATTTTTGTTTCATTTACTTTTAAGTTATACCGACAAGTAAGAGAATGCAATAAAATTGAAAATCTTTTTTGTCTCACAAAAATTGTGGTATACTCTTTTGCAACAAACTTTTTCTCTTTTGCTTAATTTAGATAACAATAAAATCTTTTATTATTTACTACTACCGTGTTTCTAGTAAAACATTTAAGACATGATTTAATATATTTTTTACCCAAAAATTAAGGTGAAAGGATAAATGATGTCAAAAATGGAAGAGAGGACATATATCTAACATGAATTGCGTACACGTAACACTCAAAGAAATACTTATTACACCCAAAATTAGATAGAATAAATACTATAATTAATCCCAAAAATTAACATTTTTTTAACCTATATGTGCACAAAAAAGTATGAAGTTATTTATTTCTCACAAAATAAATATAGTTTTTAGTCATAAAAAATAAATATATTATCAATAGAACACATGGTGTAGTTTGTGGACCCTTGATATATAAATTTCATGTACAACTTGATACATTCAACTTTTTTCAAGAAAAAAATTATACTCCCTCCGTCTCAAATTATAAGTCCACTTCCACTTTGCACAAAGTTTAAGAAATTTCCACTAACTATTCTATTAACCAATCAAATGTCATCTTTCTCCACTTAAGACTCTTTTGATTGGTTGGAAATAAAAGTAGACAAGTATTTTGGGACAACCAAAAATACCAATATGGACTTATAATTTAGGACGGAGGGAGTAGTGTTTAAAAAAAAAATGTAAACATTAGTCAAAAAATATTGTTTAAATAATTGCCTAGTTGCTACGACACAATGGTTGACCTTTACCATTACATTTTTCAACATTTCTACATTCAAATAGATATTGGATCTTCAACCTCTTAAATGGTACTGTATTATTATTTTTATTTTTATTTCTTTTTTTTATAAAAAGACAACATCTTATTAAGAACGAAAAAACGAGATAAAAAGTTTTTTCCCGAGTACTTAGAGAAAAGGGATCATTAATTTATATGCGCACGGCTTAATCAAACTATTTGAAGTTACAAAATAATTGTTAGGCCTTAGGATTAACTAGAGATAAGAAGCAAATTGCAGGCCTTACAATAGCTTGAATTGATTCATGTATTATACTAAGCAATATGTACTTAAACTAAGGGAAATGATATAATGAGAAGAAAACTAAAATGCAAAAAATAAGAAAGATTTTTAGCCACATATTTTAAATAAGGGTGAGAATTTTAAGGGGAGATGCATTCATTTTTGTAGGTGCATCTAAAATGTGTGGTTGTGTTTTCTTCTCATCCTTCTTATTTTAATTTTTCTTCTCATTTGATTCTAACTCCTTAAACTAATGGATAATAATTATGATTTCCAACCAACTGGGTGGTCACCAATGTTTCTTTAATATACTTTGGGGAGGAGATGTTTGGCTATAGGAGGTTTCAAATTCGAGTCTTATCCGGGACTTTTACTCCTTTAGACGATTTACTCCTATAGACGATAAAGGAATAGCAAACGGGTCTCAAGGTCAGTATACTGGTTAATTGGATGTCACTGCTAGACTTGAATCACTAACAACTAACACACCGTTAAAAAAAATAATAATAATGATTTCTATATTGGCCTTATAAAAGAGCTTAGGAAATATATTCTGACCTAAGCTAACAAATATATAAGATTTATCAACCCATACGTATATATTACATGTTATAAATCCATGTTGGTTGCTAATGTTTCACATCAAAAGATTTACACAATGAATAATCAATTTTGGTGAGTCTATTTTTTGGTATGTCAAAGATTTTCATGATCTTTGCTTGGACTAAATCAAGATTTACACAGAGAACAATTATTGTTATATATACCATTTTATTTGAACTATTGTTTAGATAGAGTGGTATATGATGTAATATAACTCAACATTTTTATTTATATTGTTTTGATCATGTGATATAATAAACAATGGTCAACAATTATCTTGAGATGTAAGGAATTTTATTTGTATTTCTTTTGAAGGTTAAAAACCTATATATTTTACGTGAACGTAAGATACGAGGTGAAGAGCTCGCGCGTTGTCGCGGTTTGTTTTTTTAAAGACGGGTGCAAACATAATAGGTTTAAGGTAAATGTATAATCTGTGTTCGCTTTTGTATATCAATTTAACATTGACTGTACCTTGTTTGTATTTGTAACCCATGATCATGATATAAAAGTTTCAGAAAATCACATTTCAGCAGCATTAATACATAAACAAAAGCCTTATCTATAACAGAAGCATTCATTGGAAGTGGTACTCAAGAAAACTGCAGTAATAATGGCATCATAAAAATAAAAGGCACACTAATGGAAGAGTTAATATGCACAAAGATTCATGATAGCACAATGGAAGTGGCATCCAAAAAACAACACAGCCTCACAACAGCTTTATTCAAGGGCATTTAAGCCATACAGAAACGACCACCATACATCATTCATGACTAATTGCTAGTTTTTTTTCCCCTTCCCTTTTGACCTATCTTTGGAAAATGGTTTCATACCTATCTCTTCACAAAAATGAGCATTGGGAAGGCCAAGGACCTTGAATCTGGCATTAAAAGCCTCTTTGGCAATCTATTTTGGAGTTTTATCCATGACACCATCAGTTTTCCGAGCAAGCTGTTTCGGAGCTTTAATTCTCCTAGCATCTTCTTTTTTAGAGCCTGAGCCACAGTAATCAACCGGAATGTAGTCTTCCCATGTCATAGGAAGTTCAGCACTTCCTGAGCTTGATTCAATGCTTGAAATGTAGATGATCTCTGCACAACAAAAAAGAAAAAAAAAATAAGTGAGTGTATGTGGTCATGGTGTGCCCTTCTGATATAAAGATGGAAATTAAAAAGAGAAGCCTTTTTTCTTGTTGGAATTCATGGTGTGGTTTGTTTCAGATTATTGTTTGGTGAATGAATGTTTGGGGGAGAGCCTTTTTATAGATGAAATCTCAGATCAGTGGTTGGTTTATGAATGGAATATGTGCAGAGAATGCACAGGCTTGAAGAAAAAAACAGTGAATTAAAGTAGTCAATGTATAAAGTCCTTATGTGATTAAAGCAGACATTACACAGGCTTCATTTGAGTGTCTTTGCATGATCAAATTTCAATAATGGAATATGTACAGATGTGCAGTGCATGATTGAAGAAAAAAAATAGTGAATGAAAGATTCTGATTTCATCAAAAGAATCAGTTAATGTGCTATGCAGTTAAAAAATTATTGAACCCAAGTTATGTAGTGCAGGCTTGAGAGTAGTCAATGTGGCATGACAAATTATGAATTGCATATTGCATACACATATTCTTAATCACATAGTCACCACATATGAATGGTGGTGACACAAAACGTTTTGGAGTAGCAAAGAATGGAGTAAATTTTTCCTGCTAACACTTTGTTAAAAACAATAGAGGCGGTAGGTTGCTGCATCGCCCGTTCCAATCTTACATGGGCTGCATGTCTAAAAGTGACTTTCGGACTGAAGTGAGAGCGATATTCTTGAACCTGTGAAGAATATATTGACTCATTAGATTGAAGCACAATTAGATTGGCCATACAATTTTCTCCCTACAGCTATCATGATTACCTCAAGCGCAACCTCAGCGATGCTGGGCTCTTCTAGATCATCTGCAATTCCAGTACACACCTTAGAAGGCACATGAAGTTGACCCAAAAGCAAACCAAAATCTGAACACAAATTTAGAACTACAAATTAGATTTTCCGACCATAATGCTATTATTTATAGGCCAAAAATATAATCGCAAGATCAATATTAAAATGGGTGGACAATCTTGTAATTACCGGATGTATTTGTTGTAGTTGCAAACTGCCTTTTCAGCTCCTTTCATATCTTTTTGTGCCACCTCCTTTGGCTCATTTGAACTTTCATATTGATGCTAATCAGTTAGCAAGTCATGTTGACAAACTGAGAAAGAATTACGTTGATCCTGCAATAGAAAATCCAGTATTCTCAGACCCTCAATTCAATTAAATGTCGTCTAAAAATGAAATATTAAGAAACATATAAAACAGAACACACCTTTTTCCTGATGGAGCAGAACATAGGTGTTTTAAGATTTAAGTTTATTGTCTCAGTAGGAATAGTAAGCTTTAAGTATGTATTACGTCGGATGGAAGTAAAGGGCGAGCAATGCCATCACCATAATGGTACCCATATCTGTTAAGAAAATCCCAGATACCATCTCTTCTTGATCTTGATGGAACTTTAAGCTCTAAAAAACACGCGCCGTCGGCTGTTTTGGCCTCATTTACAGTTACTTGGGCAGCATCCTATATGAAAATGTCAGAAAATAAGAGAACCACGTTAAGTAATCCACTACAGCATCCTCACTTCTGAAAATCTCATTCTCATGTAATTTAGTTTGTATGCTGTCAGTAAATACAAATTTTTAACTCGTAGCCTGGATAAAGCATCGAAGTAAAAAAGGTATATTTGACTGCAGCTCCACAGTGTTGTTTCACAAATGCATCCGTCGGAACCGCCTTGAAAACATGCCGTTTCAACTTAATGTGGGTTCAGTTGTATAGCAGCTCTCTGTGCCCAAGCTTTTTATCCTACAAGTGATCTCGATTGTGATACTGTTGTTTAGAATAATATTATTGCATTAAAGAACTAAAGAATTAACTGAAGGCGATAATATACAAAACAAACACAAACCAAATCATGTATCAGTCCAACATGCTTCATGTTGGGAAAAATCTATGTGTGTGAAAAAAACATGTAAATCATAAATATGGTGCTAATATGGAGTCTCTATCGAGTGAACAAACCTGTAAGGTGAAAATAAGGTAATCCAATCCTGTAAGCCTGAACTTTTTATCGTTCAAGTAATCCATTAGCTCAATTGAAAACCGCTAAAATCTGAAATAAGCAATCTTGCTTCTTAGATGACACTTATTATAAACAATTACTAAACTAACGGATAAGGAAGCAACAATTTAGAAAAAAAGGAATGGCCATTAAGTGAATGTGGATCAAAAGTGGAACAAATAGAGCTTAACAGTTTTGTTATTGTAAAAGAGGCTTCTAAATAAGAGCATTTGATGACCTGACAGAATAGAATGTCGCACACCAACCAACCCACTGTAGACTGTTTCTTCAGCTTAAATTCAGGTTTGTTGATTGAATAGCATGCCAGATCTAGGATGATCTATAAATTGCACAAATGATCCTAGGTTTGATGTGCCATTCAACCAACAAAGCTGGATTGTAAGTAAAGAAATGCTTTGCAGTGGTTTGGCTCGCGTGCATTTAAGATATATCACGAAATACATGAGAGTACCTTTAGTTGTGAAGGAAGCATATTCCTGACCAACAATGACCACACCACCGGCTGAATTAGATCGACAATCGGGTACTGCATAACGTTGTTGGACACCGTTGCTGACAAGCTTACCTGAACTTTTGTTTGTCCCTACAGCCTCTCTCAAGCAGTCCATATGATGTGTCATATTTGATTGAGTATGCTGATAAGCAGATGCTCCTATAGTGCTCGCAAAAACATCAAGAAAATTTAAATTCAACTTTGCATGTAAACAACTTAAATAAAAAAATAAAAAAATAAAAAGGAAACCAACAGGTAGTTTCTTTAAAATATATTCCATGACTTTAATTTTGGTTACATTATCAGGCCATTTCATCAACTGGCCTATGAACATGGTTTTTTAAAGAGTTTGTGGTAAATGTGCTGCCAAATTGTTTGTAATGGTGTAATCATGTTTCTAGTTTTTATTCATTTTTTTTATAATATATTTTTTATGTGGTTTTCTGTATTTTTTTTATTTTTTTAATAAGAGCAGTTGGAATTTTTAGGGGGATGCATTTGGAAAAAAAATGGCAAGTATGTGAAAGGTTGCCTAATTAATAGTTGTTTATGGGGAAGCAAAAGCTATCATTACTTTCTTTTGGCTTTGGTGGCTCTAGAGTGAGAGTCAAATCAAAGGTCTCATAAGTGTTGTACTATAACATTATAGCAATTATAACTTAAGAAAAACCTCCTCTTTAAAACACACACATAGCAAAGAAGATTTATTTAAGAACTAAAAAAAAGCCAGACAAAAAAAAATAAAAAATGAAGACACCAATGCCATTCTATGAAGACCTTGTTGTTGTTGCTGGTTCGAGTCTTATCATGGATATGATGGTTGTTCAATTTCAGAGGGAGGTCACTGTGACTATGGTGGATGAAGGAGAGTTGATGAAAAAAGCCCAAGACATTAGGTCCCGTGTGACTATGTCATTGGAGAGTTGGAGCTTTTGTATCCTTTCGATTCTTGTGTGCAGAGTATTTCAGAGCTTACCAAGTTGCAGACTGAAGATTTGAGCGAGGCGGCAGCGATTTTGGTGAATGTCATGAAGAAGCAGAAGCGAGCACAGGAGCTTCTGTCATTCATTGAGAAGCTTAAGGGGATGGTGTATTGATGTGGTTGGTTTTGCTGTTTTGAAATCTATTTTGGGTCTAAACAATATTGCAGATGGGTAGGGTTGTTTGGATATGTTGACCAACACTTGTTAATATTTATGCTTTTGGATCTTTGAACATCTTTTATTTATTTTTAATGTTTCAGTGGTTAACTAATTTTAGTTTTATGGTGGCATATTAATTTTGCTGGAACATATCTGTTGTAGCTTGCTGTGTTGGTATGCTGATGTTGTAGCCATGTAGTGTTAGATTAGGGATGAGCATTTCGAACCGAATCCCGGAACCGAACCGGAACCGTACCGAAACGGTACCGATTCTTGAAATATGGTACGGTACCGGGACTACGAAATAAGGTGAAAAAAATCGGGACCACTAATTCGGTACGGGAACGGTACCAAATCGGGAAATTCCCGTAAAAAGCGGGAAAAACCCGATTTCCCGGTACCGATATCCGAATCCCGTTCGGTACGGTACCGGTACCACTAATTTATGCTCGGGAAAAAAACGGTACCACTATTCGGTACGGGACCGGTACTGTGCTCATCCCTATGTTAGATTGATCCTGGGAGTCTCTGGTTTGTTCCATAAGTAATTGGCTCTACTGGTAGTGCAATTTGCAACCTGTCACAATAAGCTGATTGTTAGTGTGTAAGGAGCAAAATTAAATTTTAAAGATTTGAGAATCATGACAACTGAAATTCCAGTTTAAATGTAAAGGGCGATTCAAATGGGAACTTCGAACTTGAATGTAACCATAAAGAATGGGGCAATCGGTTATAGTAAGGCAGCTACCTAAAGACGGTAAATCTAAGTCGTTGTTGTTTTAGATTGATGATCAGGTATCCATGGTGAAATAGAAATGATTGTATTAGTAACTGATGGTAAACAAAAAATAAAGTATGATACATAGCTGCATAACTATCTGAAATTTCTACAGTAATTTTAGGAGTATTGTGAATCACTATTTATTGCGGCACACTGTGATCATAACTAAATGTGCGCAGGTTACCTTTTTTGAGTACTCTTTGTATCGGGTATAAAGGTTGGTATATAGCTTGACATAAAAGACATATAGAAGCAATACCATTTGAGAGAGAATGCGTTGCATATCTTTTCCATTGTCTTCAACCTACAAAGTAGAAAAAACCTGTAACGACACACGCATACCTGTTTTAGTAACTGCAACAGCAGCAAGAAACCTAAAAAGAGCATATGTAATAACACATTGAAACCCAGTGCAGTGTTTGGAGCGAAATCAAAGGACCTATGCAAATAGTAAAAAGCTCGCCTTTTAGTTTGGAATGGTAAGACCAGATATTGTATAAGTAAAATGCATAGATTTATAGCAGCACATGTGACCGAAAACTGTTTTCATCTGTGGAGGAGAAGTGGATGTAAAAAAAATAGTATTTGGTTTATTGTGTGTTTTAAAAATCGTTTACTTACATGTCATCACATGAAAATAACGGCGCTTACCATGGGTTTTAATATATATAGAGACTCAGCTCTGCGAGTACGGGAGCTGTACCAAAGACCCAGTATGGCTGCAACCACAATGTGGATATGGGTGCCTTGCCAACACATGGGAGTTGATAAAATATGCTCACCAAAGACATAAATGCAGAAACCTATCGTCATCGCCCTAGTGACTTTAGAATACATAAATAACCATCACAACATTAACTGCACTTATTAACAAACATGTGTTATACCAAGGTAACAAAAACACAGTCTATTAGGCGAATATACAGGGCACACTAAACCGACAACAATTATCATCCTTTTAATATACAGAGGCGCTCAGATCTGCAAGTATGGGAGTAGTACCAGAGGCCCGCCATGGCTGCAACCACAATGTGGATGTGGGTGTCATGCCAACAGATAGAAGCTGATAAACTACGCTCAACTAAGACATAAATGCAGAAGACTATCGTCATTGCGCCAGTCACCTTATTATATATTATGTATCATATATATCTACATAACAACCACCAACATTTCTTCTACTAAGTTTCTTTATCAAGTGCCTTTATTCTAAAAAAAAATAAAGCAAGGTTGCAACATCCTATTCGGGTTTTGATGAACATAGCAATGAAAAGTAAAATAGGAAACATAACATATATTATGCTCATACCTCATTGCCACAACATTATTGGAATAAAGGTGACAGATAGGCGTATTTGTTTATATCATTGGACCCATCCTATTGATCTTCAGTCATAGCTTTCGTTTACCTTTTAGATGGCAATGGGTATACCTTCGTAAAACTATATCGCGATATTTTGATCGGAAGATAGTTGCGGCAAGAGTCTGAAAAGAACGGTTATATTTGCAGCATCTGCAATCTCAAACAGATACCAAAGTAACATGCTAATAAAAAGGATACATCGACCGTGGCGACGACCATTATGGGCTGCCCTGCCAACATGCGGATAATCTCATCTTAAGGGTTAGTTCTGCACATGTAAAATCTGAAGCAAAATACCGGCCACAGATGCAATTCCAGACTGCCTTGCCAAGATACCAGTATGAGCATATTATGTAAGTGAAGCATTCAATTGCATACAGGTATCATCATTGCTTTAACCAAACATTTTTTTTTTCGTGGGTGCAAGTAATGAAGTTTAACGGTGAAGAGCCCACAATTAGTTTCACGACAAAAGTGGAAATGTCGCTGGACAGGTGGCTCAGATGGGCGAATATTCAAGCAAAGAGGATACACCCGCCATGGCTGCAACAGTTGCATGCTATCCTGCCAAGATATGGGCCATCTCATGTTTGCCGAAGAAACCCCAATTCATCACAGCCTCAAAAAAAAGGAATACAAAGGGCGACCATTTAGCAGGCTGGCCTGCCGAAAAAACAAAGCCACACATAATAACATTCACTTTTTTTTCATTTGCAATCCACGATCATCAAATCAAAGTTTCAGACAATCACATTTCGCCAACATCAACATAACAAACCAAACTCTTGTCTGTAACAGCATCATTTAGCGGAAGTCGTACCCAAGAAATACTGAGTAACAGCAGGAACATAAGAAACAAATGCTCGCGTGTAATAGCAACATTAAAACAAAATACACACTCACGGGAGGGTTAATTTGCAAAAAAGATCATGGTAGCCCAATGGAAGTGGTACCTGAAAAACAGCATGGCTGCAACCATATGGTCACCCAGCCACGTTATGTTTTTTGGCAAACTTCAGTTACGAAAACAAACAAAGATCGTCAAATATGATGGTTCCTTACCCTACATCGCACACGATACAAATGACAAACCCACACGTAACCATGTTTCTAGACATGCCAAACCAACTGTGACATGTAAATTGCTGTCATTTGGGTCGCAAATGAGCAAAGGAAACCTATAGAACTAAAATCGAGTACAACCAGCCATGGCTGCAAACACGACATTGCTATGGCCTACCAAGATACAGGGCACTGCCATGGCTGCAAGCTCAACAAGCCTACCCCGCCAAAGTAGCACCTAAAAGCATGGCTGACCCACAAACACCTGAAGAAGTTATAATATTTCAGTATAATCTAATTGACGTAAACTGATTAAGTATAAGATATAAGATTCCATTTCACCAATATCAGCACATGGCCGAACTTTTTTTTACACAGACTAAAATCAACATCAATTATGAAAAGAGCACTTAATTTTATCATCATCAAATTGATTTATAAACTTGAAATCAGAAAACAGTAAAAATAATTTTAGAAACTAAAAAAACTTAAATCAAAATAATTTTACAATAGTTTTATTGGAGACCATTTAAGGCATAGAGAAACCACCAACATACATCATTCATGACTAACCCCTAGTTTTTTCCCCGCTCCCTTTTGACCCATGTTTGCCAAACGGTTTCATATTTATCTCTTGACAAAAATGAGCATCAGTAACGCCAAGAACCTTCTTATCTGGTCCAGCCAAAGGGCCAGTTAAAAAAAAAAAAAAAAAAAAAAAAAAAAAAAAAAAAAAAAATCCCCACTGACACTATTCATAAGAAGGCCAAATGTATACATGTATTTGATGTGAGCATATGTTTGACCAAATATTTATAAGGCTCAGATTTGCACATTTAAAATCTGAAACAAAATACCGGCTATGCCTGCAATTCCAAACTGCCCTGCCAAGATACCAGTATCGGCAGATCATGCAAACGAAACATTCACACGACAGGAAACTGACAACAGTTTTCATCCTTTTAATATACAGCGACGCTCAGATCTGCAAGTATGGGAGATGTACCAGAGGCCCTCCATGGCTGCAACCACAATGTGGATGTCGGTGCCATGCCAACATACGGAAGATGATAAACTACGCTCAACAAAGACATAAATGCAGAAAACTATCGTCATTGCGCCAGCAACCTTATTATATAATATGTATTATATATACCTACATAACAATCAGCAAGGTTTCTTGCACTAACCTTCTTTATCAAGTGCCTTTACTCTAAAAAATTATGTACCAAGCTTGCGACATCCTATTGGGTTTTGATGAACACAGTAATGCAAATTAAATTAGCCAACATAATATATATTATGCTGATAACTCATTGCCACAACATTATTGGAATAAAGCCACCAGATACCCGTATTTGTTTATACTACCGGACCCATCCCATTCATCTTCACTCACACCCTTCGTTTACCTTTTAGATACCAACGGGTATACCTCCGTAAAATTATACGGTGATATTTTGATCTGAAGATAGTTGCAGCAACAGTCTGAAAAGACCGGTTACAGTTGCACCAGTTGCAACCTCAAACAGATACCAAAGTAACATGTTAAGAAAAAGGATACATCCACCATGCCTGCAACGATTATAGGTTGTCCTGCCAACATGTGGATAATCCCATCTTAAGGCTCAGATTTGCACATGTAATATCTGAAACAAAATACCGGCCATGGTTGCAATTCAAAATTGCCTTGCCAAGATACCAGCATCAGCAGATTATGTAAGCCAAATATTCAATTGCATACAGGTATCATTATTGCCTTAACCAAATATTTTTTTTTTCGCGAGTGCAGCTAATGAAGGTTAACGGTGAAGAGCCCACAATGAGTTTCACCACAAAAGTGGGAATGTCGCTTGACAGGTGGCTCAGATGGGCGAATATTCAGGAAAATATGATAGACCTGCCATGGCTTCAACAGTTGTATGTCACCCTACCAAGATACGGGCCATCTCATGTTTACCGAAGAAACCCCAATTCATCACACCCTCAAAAAAGGAATACAAATGGTGACCATTCAGCAGGATAAAGTAACATTCATTGGGCCTTCTTTGTAATTGTAATCCACAATCATGAAATGCAAGTTTCAGACAATCACATTTGACCAGGATCAACGCAAACAACAAAGCACTGTCTGTAACAGCATCATTCAGTAGAAGTGGCCATTACAGGCCACCAAGATACAGGTCACTGCTATGGCTGCAAGCTCAGCAAGCCTACCCCGCCACAACGTCATCTGAAAACATGGCAAACCCACAAACATTTGTAGATGTTATAATATTTCAGTAAAATCTAATTCACATAAACTGCTTAAGCATAAGATGTAAGAACTCATTTCACCAACATCAGCAGATGGCTGAAACTTTTTTTAAACAAAGTAAATTGACAATAATTATGAAAAGAGGACTTAATTTTGTCATCATTAAATTAATATAGAAACTTGAAAGTGGAAAACGCCCAAAATAATTTCAGAAAATAAAAAACCCTAAATTAAACCTAAACCCTTATTAGTATAAACTATTTAACCCCAAAAATTAAACATAAACCCTAATAATAACGAACCTAGGCAAAAACTAAAGGGAAAAAAACATGCAATCTAGTATCCAATCTTCCAAACAGCAAAGCTGTCGAACTTTATTTGGATCACAAATAATTGATCCACCTAACTTCAATTAGAGAAATTATACAATATATGAAGCAAGAAAAAATATGTGGAGCAAAGAAAGGGTGCACCTGTAGCACTGAACAAATGGCAAAAGTCCATCCACAAAAGCGATAAAAAAATGGGTTGATGGTACGTCCAACTGTAGCCCCCTCACAATCGCATGTACCAACAAAGAAATTCATTTTCTTCGGATCAAAAAATCGCTGGATAATTTTCTGGAGGCACACCCGATCGGATCTAAAAGGTAAACATATCGTGTGAGTGCAGATGAATAGGGAATGGGTCGGGTAGTGTAAATAAAGTAACCCAAAGGGCCCGGCTAAAAAAAAAAAAAAAAAAAAAAAAAAAAAAAAAACCCCACAACACTATTCATAAGAAGGCCCAATAAATGTAATTTGGATAAATGTTTGACAAAATAAACTGATGTCGCAATAGAGATAAAGTTGTAGATGTATAAATGAAAGCTAAAAATTAAAGCTTATTTCTAAAAGGTTAGTTACAAAGCAAATACTTGGATTCAAAAAGTACTAATCATATAAACTAGATTACGATAATATTTGCTTGTTTGACCTATGAACTAACTTTGTCGCATTATCGAAGTGTTTTGATTTTTTCTTGTTTGATTCTGCTCCTCTAAAAATGTTTGATAATAGTTGATGATTCATGATTGTGTTGACTTATCCAATCTTTTGATTATGAAAGTGTTTAATAATGTCTGATTGTTGATGTTTGAACTAAACTCGAATGACTAGACAAATTAGTAATTAGGTTTCTTGATTTGTAGTGACGTGTTATTTGATTGTGGTGATAATTATTGTTCACTTCATGTTAGACCATGTTTTAGTTATTAGAATGACAAATAAGATCAATTTTTACAAGTTAAAAAACAATACTCTGTCATTGCAAACCTTCGGTTGACCGGTTGACATAGTGGTAGAAGGCAAATGGACAACAAGTTGCGTTGCTAGCCTTTTTTAAATTACAAAACTAATTCTTTTGAAAACAACATTTTTGGATCTATGTGTCATAACATTATTATGCATAACTCGTTGGAATCTGTTGAGGAGCTCCACTGCCACATATGCAAGGAAACCAAAAGTATAAACGCGAAAGGAATAAAAACATGTTGATTTTCAATGCATGCTTACTCGTGTTTTGTAGCTTTGTATGAAGCGGCTTTCAAAGCAGCTTGTACCACTGTAAAACACTGGTTTCTCAAACCCACGAGAGGAGAAATCTCAATTAGATCCACACACGCATGTCTCCCTCAAACCCATCCAAAAACCAAAACGTCTTGTCAGTCTGATCGTAGATGTCAAATCCTGCCTAAAGTTCGCTGGAATATCGACAGAGGTTTGGTCTTCAAAAAATGATCACTCGACACCCCAACATACTGCATGTGATCAGGATTTCTCAACTGATCTAACTTTTTTAACATAAAAATGGTATAACATTTAGATTGTCATAGACTCATAGATTCTTACTTTAAGCTAGCTTGTTATTTTCCTTCAAAAAAATTGTTTATCATGACATAACTTTTAAGAGAATGAATAAAAAGAGAAAAACAAAAAGTGGTCCAAAAAGATTTGAAGTGTCTTTCCTTTATGCCATTGTTATGGAAAGTAGGGTTAGAAGTGGGCCATTTTAACAAGTTGATAGATATAAAAATACAAACATTCAAGATTTCTAAAGATCATATGAAATTTCTTAACATCAATGTGTAATCTTTCATTACTAAATTAAGAAAGAAAACATTAAATTTACATTGTGTCGATGCCAGCGAATCGTCTCAAAAGATTTGGCTTACTTAATCACATTGAATTCGAACTAAAAAGTACACGAAATCTATGAATTCTATAAAGAATCTTTCTTGTCAGTGTCAAAGGTTAAAGATCGTATACATTTCATGTGAATGCAAACTCATCTAATTTATGTTGAATAATAAGTGTTGAAAGTGACAATGCATTGTTACAAGATATCAATGTTTTCAAAGGATTGATGTTGCTCTTCTAGAAATTTAATATATTCAATGCATTGCATGCCATAGCAACTTCATTGACAATCCAAATAGTATCAAACAAATGGTTATCTACAAAAAGTGTAACCTAATTAATTTCAATGTTCATGGTGCTTGAGAAAAGCGAGTTTTGACTAAAATGTATGCGGCCCAACCGGGTATCACGTGACCATTTTCGATCCTTTCTGTGGCGACCTTCACGATGTGTATCTGGAGAGGTTTGAACCTGAGACCAGTTATGAAGATATTAAGGTGTATAACCATTGTATCACCTTCATGATGGTTAAAAGGTTATCTACAAAGCTTAAAATTTAGATATTGTATGACATAATTTTCATAGTTATAGAAAATTCTTAACAAGGAAAACTGACTGGGAAAGTCTTAAATGTCATGGAGATTAGTTTAAAAATATTTTACACTTCAAAACTTGTAAGTTTCACATTAGTGTTTTTCTAATGAGGCAAAACAACTAAAAAAATCAAAGGGAATCATAAAGGCATGACTTGATCACTTGAATAATGGCGTCATTAAATCATATGAAATATTTAGATTACATCATTATACTATGACTTCATTTTCCAATATTAAAGTTTATATAATTTCTTTTCCTGAACAAAATAATTGCATTGACTTAAAGCTTTATTTCATTTACTTTACAATTTCAAGATGCAAAGTATCTAGAAAATGTTTCCCAATGAAGATGCTCAACGGTTCAAAACTTCCAATAGGAATGTTAAAGGAAATCAAAAACATGTGTGTAATTTAAATAAAAAAGTGTTGTGTAATATATATATATATATATATATATATATATATATATATATATATATATATATATATATATATATATATATATATATATATATATATATATATATTTTATATATATATATAGGGAAGGGATCCGGTAAGAAGAAAAACTAAAATAAGAAGGATAAGAAGAATTTCTAGCCACACATTTCAAATAAGGGAGAGATTTTTAAGGGGAGATGCATCTATTTTAATAGGTGCATCTGAAATGTGTGGTTGTGGTTTCTTCTTATCCTTCTCATTTTAAGTTTTCTTCTTATTTGATCCTAATATATATATATATATATATATATATATATATATATATATATATATATATATATATTTTATTTACCCGTTTTACTGATTCGACATTTTAAGCCAACTAATCCCAAGAAGATTATCTTTTTGGATAGTCTGGAGTTGGCGCAGCTAGGGGCTCAACAAGGCTCGAGCTCAGCTCAAAAAATAAAAGGTTCGCTTGAGCTCGGCTCTATTGCTCGTCAAGCTTTAATCATCCAAGCTTGAGCTCGGCATGAGTAGGATTCGAGCAAAGCTCGATCTTAGCTTGAAAAGCTCGAAATTATATATATGAAAAGCTCGAATATGTGCCAACTAGTATTTGCAGCTGAACTGACCTCGAACAACATAGCAGATACACCATTCCGTGTCAAAACGAATTACAAATTGCAGTTGCCACAAAAAAAATATAGTCTTCACACATAACTTGTACATGATCTCGAATCACAAACTGGAAGAGAAATACTTAACTATTTGAAAACCAAATTAGATATTTTTAAGAGTAATAAAACTAACAATAAAATTTTCATAACTAAGGCCAACATTACGGTTTAAATGGTACGTCTAGAACATAATATTTTATCCTTTATGGAGTTAGTCCTTATAATTAGGTTAATATTCAAATCAACTCTTATTTACATATTTAAAAATAATATCAAAATATATCTATACTAAGGCTCGAAAAGCTCGATAACTGCTCGAGCCGAGTTATCAAAAGCTCGAGCTCGACTCGTTATATGTTTCGAGCCAGTTTATTGGGCTTGAGCTCGGGCTCGAGCTTGATAAAAGCTCGGCTCGATCGAGTCGAGAGCTTGAACTCAAGCTCGAGTTGCTTGATAAAAGCTTGGCTCGTTTGCACCCCAGGCGTAGGTGAACCTCCATGGCCACAAAGAGATTAATTTTTTCCTCATTGGATTTGAACCCCTGACCCCCGCGTTAAATGACTGGTATCCTTACCACTGAGTCACCCCTTTTGGTTAATATTTTATAATTAAGAAACTGCTTATTCATAGATTAAAGAAGCCAAGCAAATTTTAAACAAATAAGCATATACAAGCCTTGTAGAATAATGAAAGATAAGCTTGTAGAGTTTGTGATGCCTTAAGGGACACAAATACAAATCCACTTAGAATTTTGTATGTATGTTTAATATAATTATAAGGTCTTAAATATTATGCAAGTGTTAGGATGTCAAATCAACTCTTAGAAACTATGTGTGCTAGCTTAAGTTCATTGACCCTTTCAAATAAACGATTAAACTAACATTCATTCATTTGTCAAATAACCATACATAATATGAATTAAACAAGCAAGAACATATGTTTGACTTGATATCTATAGATGTCATATTTGATGCAATAGGTCATCTAAATAAAACTACAAAAATGCTTTAACATTGTTTGCGGGTCAAGTAGCACGT
This sequence comes from Chrysanthemum seticuspe, assembly GCA_019973895.1. Lineage (NCBI taxonomy): Eukaryota > Viridiplantae > Streptophyta > Magnoliopsida > Asterales > Asteraceae > Chrysanthemum > Chrysanthemum seticuspe. The sequence continues at coordinate 352,551,123 of BPTQ01000005.1, read as the reverse complement.
TTTGACACGTACGAAAACATTACTAATTTTTTTCATTAGTTTCCGATCGATCTATTTTGGCATGTCTGGATATAACTATTGAATTTTCACGAAAATACTACGAGTAAACCTACATTGAGGGCGTGCTTGGTTAAGGGGTTAAGGGGGGTGGGGAATGGATAAGGTATTCAAAAGGGCCCACCTCACTCATAATATGGTGCTTGGTTAGAGAGGGGTAAGGGATTGATTACCCCGTAATGGGTAATGATCCATTATAGAATAAATTGAGGTGTAAGGGATTGATTATCCACCTCACTCATTCCTTTGCATTCTCTTTCCCTTTCCTTTTCTCTTTTCCTTTCCCCACTTTGAACCAAGCTGGCCCTGAGTAAATATTACAAGATGTGATCAACTAGTCTCCACCATTTGTTAGATAGTCAATTCAAATTGAATGCAATAGTTTTAGCAAAATTCAAACACAATATATCTGAATATGATAGAAATCATAAGTTAGATTCTATTCTAACATGAAATCCAACCATATCTATGTATATTATTTCTAAGATTTCCTTTTAAATGGCATTAAACACACCCTATGTCCAACATGAAATTCAACCATATATGTGTAATATTAATTCTAAGATTTCCTTTTAAATGGCACTAAACACACCCTATGTCTAATAGGGCTAAGCATCGTAGACCCAAAACCGACTGAGACCGAAAGGACCGACCGGACCGACCGAACCGAAAGACCAGCGGTCCTGTCTCAGTCTAAATTTTTTCCTTATTTCAATCCTCGGTCCGGCCCGGTTCAGTCCAACGTACAAACCGATCATTTTGCCTTCTTGGATCAGACCGACCGAAAGACCGGACCGGACCGAACACATTCAGTCCGGTCCTCGGTCTAAGTTTTTAGGCTATTTCGATCTCGATATAACTATTGAATTTTCACGAAAATACTACGAGTAAACCTACATTGAGTAAATATTACAAGATGTGATCAACTAGTCTCCGCCATTGTTAGATTGTCAATTCAAATTGAATGCAATAGGTTTAGCAAAATTCAAACACAATATTTCTGAATATGATAGAAGTCATAAGTTAGATTCTATTCTAACATGAAATCCAACCATATCTATGTAATATTAATTCAACCATATCTATGTAATATTAATTCTAATATTTCCTTTTAAATGGCACTAAACACACCCTATGTCTAATAGGGCTGAGCATCGTAGACCCGAAACCTACCGAGACTGAGAGGACCGACCGGACAGACCAAAAATCGACCTAATCGAAGGACCAGCGGTCCGGTCTAGATTCAGATTTTTTCTTTATTTTTCAGTCTCAGACCGGTTCGGTCCGGCGTACAAACCGACTATTTTGTCTTCTTAGACCGGACCAGACCGAACACATTCAGTCCGGTCCTCGGTCTGGTTTTTAGGCTATTTCAGTCTCGATCTTGGCCGATCCGGTCCGTCTCAGATGCTCACCCCTATTGTCTAACATGAAATTCAACCATATCTATGTAATATTAATTCTAAGATTTCCTTTTAAATGGCACTAAACACACACATACATTGATACATGCCCCTTAAACTACTTGGGTCAAAGTCAAACATACAAAGAATGAAGTATACTCCATTATAGAAATAGGGTCACTAACTCACTATTATTCACCACCATTATACTCCATTTGGTTCTTTTTGTCCCCGTTGATGTTATATGTCTATATATATTGTGGTCCAAATATTACTAAGTGTTGTTCATTTCATGCTAAATGTTCATTACATCATGTTCGTCAAGCGCAATCATGTTGTTCGGAGCCCACAAGACTTGGCCATATGCGTGTCAACCGCTTCACTTGGCTCTAATAGAACAACCAAGATGATCTAGTTCTAGATATGGTCACAGATTCTGTTATGCAACTACCAACAACCAGTTGACACGTTACGATGCAATAAATGGCGTGCCAGAAAGATTGTACTAGGATACATTAATAGAAGGTGGGGGCTTTAGGATGTGTCATGTGTGTTCATGTTGATTCAATATGAAAAATTTAAGTTGCTAGATTAGTTTTGAGAGATCCGGAGAAAAACATCGAGATAAATGTAAAACTGGTTTTTCTTTTTTTTCTTTTTTTTTAAAGGGTTTCCCCGGTAAATATATTACTCATTTAAGTACAAAGGATATGAGTTAAGTCCCATATCTCAGCCCGTTACATAAGCGGTAAAGCTAACATAACAAGACGCTTCCTATCCTTAAAACAGTAAAACAACCACTACTCATAGATTACATTTGACACAAAACCAAGCATAACCTAACGTCTAGATTGCTTACTACCACGACCTTGGAGCTTGATATCATACATGTCAGAAAAAACATCCAATTGCCTGGTAAATCATAGACCTGATCCGCATAATCATCATAATAATCTTCAAGCTCGTGACCGCCGCCTGTTAATGCGAGAAATTTAGCCATAGGATTATCCGGCTCAAGCACCTCCTCATCATCACTGTCAGAAACAATCACATCCCCCACTTTAGAGAATTGGTTACCCACCATAGAATACGGAGAGGAAGACGAACTAGGCTTAGTAGCCGTATCATGCGCCTTTTCCTTCAAATCAACCTTTTTAAGAGGTTTACCATCATCATCCACAAGAGTAACTTTCCCCTCAATAATTAGCTTTTCAAGCTCCTCAATTTTTCCAACAATAGGAGTAGTACTAGTGCTACCATTTCCACCCTTAGCAGAGCTACCATCTTTGGTCAAGTCAACAGTAACACTAGGAATATCAGCCTCATCAGTATCAACCATATTAAGAGCATCAAACGGATTTGATGTAGCAATATTTGTCCCACTTGTACTAGCTACTTCAGTAATCTTCTTCTTTGTAGCATCCGGCTTCTTCGACACAGGCTGATACACCTGCTTCTTATGTTTAGAAGGGCTAAATTTAGTCCCCCTTTCCCACCTCAATACCACGAAACGCCTTCCTTTGAGGCATTTGGAACCCTTCATTCTTTTGTGCTTGATGTTTAAGATCAACAGGCACACATTTGGGACATTGGGTCTCATCATGGCCAAAAACCATACAAATGCCACAACGAGGTGGTTTCCACTCATATTCCATTCTGACAGTATGCAATACCTCCCCTTCACCATCCCACCTTGGCACAGCAATAACCATTGTCCCCTTAAGCTCCCGATCCGCCTTGATGTCAATCAAAGCTCGAGCATAATCAAAACGCCCCCATGACTGCAAACACATAGAGGTCGTGTATGCATCAAGCATAATAGGGGTACCGAGTTTGGTAGCCATGGCACTCAATCCATCTTCAGTAAAAGCAACAATAGGAATATCATGTAATTTCACCCAGACAGGAATCGAACCCAAGTCCTCTTTAATAAAACTCGTCCCGGGGGTCCACTTCTTCAAAATAATAGGAACGGATCGAATAAACTAAGGTCCATTCTCTAACACTCCATTTAATCCCTCAATAGAGGCAAATTTGAAGAAAAATAAACTCTTAGAATTCATCATAGAACGTACCACACCAAACTTCTTCCATGCATTCTTCACGTAGTTATCAACTACGGGAAATGCAACCCTCTTTCCAATAAAATACTCGAAAAGAGTATTATCAAACTTAGAATTAACTTCCAGGACAGATGACAAAGGAATTTTTACCTCGGCCTTCTCATTAAGTGGCTTGCCCATATCAAGAGCGCGGAAATTAACTTTGCGGGTAGCAGAAGTAGATCCCACCTTACTTGCAAATGTAGGAGCTTTCAATCCATCGTTGACCTGCTCATCCCCCTCCTTAGTCACATTCGGATTACCAAACAAAGCCACCTTAGGCATAGAAGTTTTAAAGGTTTTACTTCCAGTCATATCATCAAGATTACTAGCCAAAGTAGTACGATCGTAGGTGCGATTAAGAGAACTAACACTAGGGCTATTAGTGTCCATGCTAAGACTCTCAACTCCAGGAGTAACGAGTAACGACACCTGGAGCCTTTTTCGGAGTAGTCTCATTCAATGATGAGTAGTTAACAGCACCCCCAAAATCATGTTCCATAGTTCCCCCACCTTTATCCCTCTCTCTCGTAACCCGCATCATTAATAAATCACAACAATAAGACCCTCAAAACCGCATACAGACCAACGCCAAAATTATTTAAAAAAAAAAGCCCTAATCGCTTAGGGTTACCAGCGTTTTAATCTTGATAATTTATGCGTGCAGAATAGATCGTTTTAGCATATGCAGGATATGACGTGCAGAATAGATCGTTTGATAATTAAGTGAGCCCACATGCAAAAGTGACAAAATAGCGAATCGATCAATCCTAAAACGCTTAAACTGATTCTACAATTCCACAGACCTACTATACTTCTTTAAAGTAATAAATAAATTAAAGGAATAAAGTGGGGAGCTATTGGAGAACCGAAAAAATTAAAGAATTGTTAGGGAATCGATTACACCTTTTTCGCCAGAGAGGAGTTCGAGGGGTATCGACTTTAAATGTAAAACTGGTTATGTGTTAAATGATCTTAAATCGTGACAATCAGTTTCAAAATGCACATCCGTATGCTCCAAATAGGGATGCAACAAGGGTAAAAGAGGTAAGTAGAGTAACACATAAACCACAACTCGAATGTAAAATCTTATGCATTTCTTGTCATGTAACACGAAGTTTTCAAAATGAAGAGAAAAGGGTATTTAGCGATTGCTCTATAAACAACAAAAACAGCTCTTTCCATCAAGAACACAGTCGGAAATCATAGATATCCCACAATCCAAGGGAAATAGCATACCCAAGCTTCAAACTTCAGACAGCAGGAACCTTTTTCCCATCTTCAATAAAGTAAATTGCTGTTTCCGGAACCTGCAATATTACAATGTTTAGGTACATTCTACCAAAAGACAATTTTCATGTGGTAACTTTCTGAAAATAAAATTTAGCTCTCTTTTTTTCTAAATAAAATTTCATAAACTACCAATGCACTAATCTTGTAATTGAAGTTTTCCAAACAGCTACTTTGGTAATTACAGTGTAGAAAAGTAATTACAAAATCAGACGAATAACTTTAAATATCAAACTAACCAACTGTCGTAGCTTTAATTATCAAGCTAGGCCATAAAAAGTATATTACCAAATTAGATCATTTTGCAAAATACGTTGCTATTTTACGATAGTTTGTTATTATCCCTTTAAAAAAAATGTAGGTGATAGTAGAGTAAATATGAAGGTCGAGCAAAAAGATGGTAGATTTGTTACGTCGGGCCATGTATGTGTGATAAACTCCACGATGTCATATGCTATGTCTCCTTGTACATCAATTTGATCTTTCTCGGTTGGGCCCTGTACACAAAGTTTTGAAAATATTTCACAAATGATTTTCTAATTTTGTATCTCATATCAAGATGTATAAAGCGTGAAATTGTACCTTAACAACAGAAGCTCCAGTAGCAAACTTCTTTCCAAGCTTCTTTGATGCATCACTCAGTTTAACGCCTACAATGCATTTTCAGAATCTAATATAATTACAAACAGGAAGACATGAAGGCTTGAACTAAACACAATGATACGGAACATTATCAACCAACACGAGCTCAAAAGGTTGGTGTAGTACGTAAAGCTTGAGATTTAATACATAATTTCCAAGGTTGTAAAAATCGCTCGGCGGTACCGTGGCGGTTGACCCCCGCCAAGCGCCATAGCCGCCATGGCGGCGCCATGGCGGAGACCATAAATTATAAAGGAATTTATCTAAAAAATAAATAATAGCAATATTAATTATAAAAACTAGCTCAAATTAAAACAAAATCAATAAAATCGAAGTTGACCACCGTGAATTTGAAAGAAAAAACCCTAGATCTGAAGTTGACCGTCGTTGGCCGACGTTGACCGGTCCGCCGCCTAGGCCGATTTTGACCAAACCGATAAGTTAGACCGATATGGTAAATATCGTGGCGGTGGACCACCGCCAACCGCCATGGCGCCGCCATATCGGCCGCCATGGCCGATTTTTACAACACTGAAAATTTCTGAGGGTCAAATCGAATAGAGTTGACAAGAAGGGTGGGGATGGGTCGCAGGGTTGGGTAACGGGTCAAAACAGATTGGGGTTGAAATAGGTATCTTTTCCCGTAAACACTTTTTTTCATTTTTTATAACTTTTCTCAGAATAATAATGTGTTGATTATGACTACAAAAAATAATTATTACTACAATACGTCAATACTTTGCTTAATATTTTAGAAAATGCTCTAGAAGGTTAGATGCATTAGAAGTAGACATTGGGCGACTTTGAGTCCGTTTGACCCATTTGTATCATTCCCCTTTTTAGCTAAATTAACCATTAGAGTTAAAACATGGCCCAAATCAGCCAATTCATCATTATGCTTACCAAAAAGTTCAAGGCCTTTCAAGGTGGTGATAGACTTTCGCTTGTTGCGGGTTACCTTCTCAATTATAACTTCTTGTTTCTCCTACAAAACAAATATATCAAATATGATTTACATAATTACAAAAATCATCAAATAGATAACCACACAGCAAGCTTGATATGCCAGAAATATTTAGTTTCATATATAAGCATGGGTGTTTCAAAATGACTCGAGGCGAAGACTAATATTGAGAAGACTTTGAAAATCGCACTCAAAGTACCTAAGTTTCATAATAAATGTAGTGTTAAACAATATCATTTCAACGTAAAGAGTATTCCCACAGAAATGAGTCATCCCCCAAATTGGGCGGCTAATATCGTTCCTATTATCCTATAACGAATCGAGAGCCCATAGCCTGTAGCGTCTTCAAATCCTCGATGCATAACTAATCTAACAGACCGACAGTACGGGTTCCATTTTGGGGTAGTTTCTTTAAAACGATATAGTGCCGTTTAACAATATAGCATGAATAGAATCATATATTATTACATGAGCTTAAACAACTAATGTTGGGTGAAGACCGCCACTTAACACATATTTGACCATTTCTAGTCCTCACAATTGCAGATGACTCATTTACTGAGCTGCCCATTTCAGGATATAAAAAATTAAGACTACGTGTTGCAAGAATACAGAATTTGAGGGCTACAAGATTCTTTTTCTAATAAGCAGAAATTCAATACTTTTGGTCCATTATCCTATAATACGTTTCAAACACATTAGCACAAATCTAATCAAAATGCATATATGTTACACAAAACACAAGTTTATAATTTTTTTTATAAAGAACTTGACCAACTTATACCTTCTTTTTAACTTTCCCCCCTGGAAGTCTCTTTACTGGTTCCTGCTTTGGTGCTGAAGAGCCTGCAGTTAAGGATTATAATATAAGCCCAAATTCAGAAATTGTCATAGCATAAAAACGATTGCATAGAACATTCAAACGCTAAGAATTTTATCACTAAAACAGAAGGAACGAAAGGTAGCAGGAAAGTGACTTAACATGCATTCACATTGCAGTCGGAAATAACAAAGTCTTGTTATAATTTGATAGTTGATATGTCAGCGCAAATGTAGAATATCGCAATTTTCCATGTTCACATATTACACTTTTTCTTGCCCTTTGATATCTAACAAACTTGTTTCTAGAAGTTCATGACTTCTATAGATCGTATCTATGAGAAAAGAAGCTTATTATGATTATTAAAGCTTGGTATAAACCTCGTGGTCAACTTACTGGATGACAAGGAGTTTAGAAAGCTTCCTGTTCGATATTAAAATTGTTGAACATCACTTGGACACACACTTGTCAGATAAATCCAAGTGAATGGGTGTAAAACTGTAAATTGTGGAAAAGTCAGTTTAAAATTATGGGACCCCTAATACAGTGTGGCGATCGACACTAAAGGTCATGTAGTCTACTGAGTGTTTCTGAGCCCCTAACAAGTAAAAATGACTAGTTTATTAATATTTGGAACTATCGGATTTTCGCAGTCAGCCATGAGAGCCTTGAGCTCGGGATCTTGGACCATCAGAACACCCCTGAAGCACTTAATATACGAGTTCGACAAGAGAAAGCAACACCCATATCTTAGAAGCTAAGAAGTGTCTCTATAAAATTGGTAACAGCTAGTTTTAGCTTGTGGCCCACCCCTTTTAAAAAGCATAATCCCGATGATGCTACCTTCCTTATGAAAAAATGTGAGTTTCTCCTATGTACCAATGCTTACGTTAGCTCAATAATTAAATGCAATGCATGCTCTGCTTTGGGATTTTCTGAAACCAAGTTACCCACGACCCATATTCTCTCATCTTATTGGACATCCTATTTTTATTTACACAACACATTACGAATTTGCTACAATCTAAAAGGTGTACATATAGATCGCGTGTCTAAGAAGAATTAGCAAACTTCTACAGTATTCATGTCAACCGTTTTTGACATACATACCTCCATACCCAATTGGAAAAATTGGCATGATTGTTATTGTCTTATTAAGGTGGGATATTTATACCATTCATTGACTCACAAGTTAGGTGTAGGTAAGAGCCTAATTTGTTGAATATCCTTGCTGTTTTCTATAAACTTGGGAATTAGACCCCCGGTAATTTATGAAACGTTATGCAGTCTCGATCTAGTTCCAGTTTACCTTCTTCAGAATTAGCTCTCATCCACAAGCCTGAAAGTTGAGGAACATATATTTATACTACACTCCTAGCCTACGACACGTCTTAGGAGAACCTATGTATGGCATATAGATTGCTCATTGATGCAAAGGATGATGCAGGAGTTAATGATATTCATGAAAGGGGATAATGTAATCCAAACACGCAGATTGACGTTTTTCTGTTCCTTATAAAAAACTAAGAGTACCTATGTTGGGATTCTTTTGAGTTCGTTTGTAGGTATTGACCAATTAAGGGGTGTTTGGAATTGCTTGTTAAAAGTGCTTATCTACTAATTTCGATTTGAACTAAGCTGCTTAGTAAGCAACTCCAAACTGATTGTTCAAATGCAGTTTGGATAAGCATTTCAAAACAAGCAAGAAGGTTTCAACAAACAATTCCAAACACCCCTTAAATCATATCAATCGGCCATAATTATCATCAACAGAAAGCACAAGTGCTATAATACTACATGAACTAGCATACTGTATAAGCATAAACTCAGTGTACTTGTAATCAAATTAAAGCAATAACAATTAAAAACCAACATTACCAGAACCAGAAACTCCATCTGTAATAGTAGCCGATTGAAGTTGATTAGTAACGCCATCAACATCCTTCACATTAGCACCTAATAAACATTTCACAAAAAACAAAATCAAACTTAATCAAAAAACGTTATAATAGTTTTGCAATTAAACCAAAAGGGTATAAGAAAACACAATTAACATCCTTCACATTCACATCTCGGGGGTGTTATTTTAAGCTTATTTTCGGGCTTATGAACTTATGTTGTTTCGGCTTATGTCTCGTAAGCTCGTTTTTTCAGCTTATCTTAAACTATTAAGCTCAAATAAGTTTAGTATGACATAATACGCGTATATAGGCCCATAAGTTTCAAACAAGCCGAAACCATATAAGCTCATCACAAAAATAAGCTTTAACAAACACTCCCTGAAATCAACCATGAGTTTCAAAAAAAGCCGAAAAAACGGGCTTGTGATATATAAGGCAAAACCTTATATAAGCTCATAAACAAACACCCCCTTGATCAATTCAAAAAAAAAAAAAAAAAAAAAAAAAAAAAAAAAAAAGAAAAAAAAAAAAACCAAATCACAAAACTAACAAAAAACACAAAAGGGTTTTGTAATTAAGCCAAAAGGGTATCCAAAAACACAATTACCATCCTTCACATTTGCATATAAACCATATTACAAAAGATAATACTAAAAAACCAAATCACAAAGTATCAAACTTTATAAAAATTCCTTAAAGGGTTTTACAATTAAGCCAAAAGGGTATCCAAAAACATAATTACCTTGAAGATCAGGGTATGTTTGAGGTGAATACTGGATCAGCCATGGTTTACATTTTTCAAAATCGGGTCCAAATTCACAGTACTCAGCGGGTAAGCCGCAGACACCACAGTATAGTACTTGAACCGGTTGGGGTTTTTCTGCCATTAATGGTGTTTTGATGTTTTGATTTTGAGTTTGAGGGGTTTTGTGTGTGGAAGAAGAGGGAATCAACGCTAATGGTGAATGGTGATGAGTGAAAAGTGTTAAGTTCTTTGTTTTGTAGGGGGTGTTGTGTAAAATATGTAATAAAGTTTTTTTTATGTGTAATTTGTTTTTTTATATTTTATAATTTTTTATATATTATAAATTTTTGAGTAAACTGCAAAAATCATCAATGTGGTTTGTGTATTTTCGCAAAAATCATCCCTATCTTAAGCGTTTAGCATTAAACATCCCCAAGTCCACAAACCTTCAGCATTAATCATCCCTGAGCACTAACGTCGTTAGTTTTACCCATTAGGTGTTAAATAATATTTGCCCGTTAATCCCTCCGTTAATACTTTTTGCACCGTTAGTCCTCATTTTACGTTTTCGCCTGTTTTTTACGTTTGTGTCCGTTTTTACTCGTTTTCGTCCGTTTTATATGTTTCGTCCGCTTTTTATCCACTTTTGTCTGTTTTTTAGTTTTTGCACCGTTAGTCCTCATTTTACGTTTTCGTCTGTTTTTTACGTTTTTGTCCGTTTTTACTCGTTTTCGACCGTTTTTATATGTTTCGTCCGCTTTTTATCCACTTCTGTCTGTTTTTTACTTTTTGCACCGTTAGTCCTCATTTTACGTTTTCGTCTGTTTTTTACGTTTTTGTCCGTTTTTACTCGTTTTCGACCGTTTTTATATGTTTCGTCCGCTTTTTATCCACTTCTGTCCTTTTTTTATATGTATTAGTCCATTTTTTTTATGCTTTCGTCTGTTTCTTTTACGTTTTCATCTGTTTTTTTACGTTTTTGTCCGTTTTACTCGCTTTTTCCGTTTTTATATGTTTCGTCCGCTTTTTATCCGTTTTCGTCCACTTTTTATCCGTTTCGTCCTTTTTTCATATGTATTCGTCCGGGTTTTTTTTACGTTTTTGTATGATTTTTGCGTTTTTGTCCGGTTTTACCCGTTTTCGTCCATTTTTTACGTTTTCGCCTGTTTTTTTACGTTTTTGTCCGTTATTTTACGTTTTTGTCCATTTTTTACGTTCTCGTCCGTTTTTTACGTTTTCTTTCGTAGTTTTATGTTTATGTCCGTTTTTACTCGTTTTTTTCCGTTTTTATATGTTTCTCCCGCTATCTATCCGTTTTTAATGTTTTCGTCCATTTTTTTACGTTACTCGTTTTTTACGTTTTTGTACGTTTTTACTCGTTTTCTTCCGTTTTTATATGTTTCGTCTTCTTTTTATCCGTTTCCGTCCGTAAAAAACGTTAAAAAAAACGGACGAATACATATAAAAAAATGGACGAAAACAGATAAAAAACGGACGAAACATATAAAAACGAATGAAAACGGGTAAAAACGGACAAAACGTAAAAAAACAGACGAAAACATAAAAAACCGGACGAGAACAAAAAAAAGACAAAAACGTAAAAAACGGACGAGAACGTACAAAATGGACAAAAACGAAAAAACGGACAAAAACGTATATAAACGGACGACGACGTAAAAAAACGAATAAAAGCGGACGAAACAAATAAAAACGGACGAAAACCAGTAAAAATGAACAAAAACGTAAAAAAACATACGAAAACGTAAAAAACAGACGAAGACGTAAAAAAAAGAACGGGAACGTAAAAAACGTAAAAAAAACCCGGACGAATACATATAAAAAACGGACGAAAACGGTTAAAAAGCGGACGAAAACGGATAAAAAGAGGACGAAACATATAAAAACGGATAAAAGCAAGTAAAACGAACAAAACGTAAAAAAACGAACGAAAACGTAAAAAACGGACGAGAACGTAAAAAAAGGACTAATACATATGAAAAACGGACAAAAGCGGATAAAAAGCGGATGGAACATATAAAGCGGACGAAAACGAGTAAAAACGGAAAAAACGTAAAAAAACAGACGAAAACGTAAAATGAGGACTAACGGTGCAAAGAGTATTAACGGAGGGATTAACGGGCAAATATTATTTAACACTTAACGGGTAAAGCAACCGACGTTAGTGCTCAGGGATGATTAATGCTAAAGGTTTGTGGACTTGAGGATGTTTAATGCTGAACGTTTGAGATAGGGATGATTCTTGCGAAAATACACAAACCACAGGGATGATTTTTGCAGTTTACTCTAAAAATTTTAAAGACTCTTTAAATAATGTTAAAGAAAAACTTAGGCTGATTCGGCTAAAATCAAGCGGTTGGGGGATAACTAGACGTCGATTAATCGACCAACTAAGCCAATTTTTAAGACACCGATAAATTTCAAAAATATTAAAACAACTTACTAATTAATTCTTACTTAAGAGAGAGTTTATGCAATTTTAATTTCTGAAAAAGCTAGTTGTCGTTAGTTATAGGCGCTGGTTACAAACAAAAAAGCTACATCCTTAATAACGTTTTTATAACACATAACAACAAGAAAAAAAAACTCATTCACTTCAATCTAAAAAAGAAACACAAAACTATCGGTATTAGGATGGCTATGTGCCCATGCCGCAAGGCTCGATGCAAATAACGATGTCATAAGCGTCGGAAAATGTCTAAACATGCCTTATAATCCCACTGTACTCACTCTGCATCTTTATATAAAGTATAATGGGTATGTAAGGTTGAAAGTAGTGGCGGTGAGTCACTCACCGCCACCTCAGCTTTCTCTCTCCTCTCACTTTCACTCACTATACATCCGTTTTGGTCACCCTCACTCACCTTTCATTAAAAATACTCACTTTTTACAAAATATACCCCCACTAAATTTTCTACACGTACTCATAAAGCATATAAAAAAATAATTACTTTTGTTTTGGGTCCCGCTTTGTCAGCCAAAATGCATGATGAGTAACTCACCAAAGCTACGCAAATGGGTTGTTAGTTTGTATATCTGTTGGAACTCAAGCGTGAGTTGGCCACTCACCACCAAGCCAAACTCACCACCACTCCAATTAGTCTAAATAGCCTTCAACAATTTTAGATTTTATGGCTAGGATGCATGGCCAAAGACTTTTTAGCTTTATGGGATTTAAACTTGACTTGTGTTACAACTCCCAAGTTCACCACTAGGCTGACTAAACAAGTAAAAGGAAAATGGAAAAAGTAATGTGCAACACTAAATAATTTTAAGAGACTAATACAAAGTTGTTGATGGGCTTTTGTTCCAATAATATCATATTTGTGAAAATGTTCTCCAGTTAATTAGTTGCATATTCAAGTTCTGTTTAAACATTGTAAGATTGATTTGTTATGTAAATATTGTGACATACTTAGTTGACTTTAAACATAAAGCTACTTTGTTTAATTAATATGTATAGGGACATTGATAATACAAAAGCTAGCCAATGATGAAAGGAACGTATATTAAGAATGTTGTGTTTTTTTTTTTTTGAACGGCGACTTTCATTTTTTGGATAGAGTCACACCTGCCCTAAAGCAGACCCTCATCCTCCACGTACCCAGACAATGTTGTCTTAACCGGGTCCATGCTGACGTAGTGGGGATTAATAACGGCGTCCGTCCGGAAACCGTGCCGCCTCTACACGATATTTATCGCTAGAGTAACGGTCGGATATATATTTCTATCATGCACATGTATTAATCTTTTGACAAAATATTAACGCACGACAAACATCCAAAGTCTACTAGAATCGAATGATTCAAGTTTATATGGTTCACCTAATACAAATTTATTTAGCTCACATCATTTACAAATAATAAAACAAAGAGATGCCATCATGTTTAAAAGTTGGTTTTGTAAAATAACTGCAAACGAATTTTCAACACACTCAATGGGAAAACAAACATGTGATTGCGACCTTGTGTCATGAAACCCATTACCATTTACAACAAGCAAAATAGATATTAAGCTGGGTACAAGTTATTTGAAGAGCGCACAAATGATATATTTCATATTAGCACACTGAGTCAATAGTTAATTTAGATGCCTAGTTGTTCTTTTTGAAGAAAAATAAAATTTACTTTGAATCCCACGTAGGTTGAAGGAAGAAAATATTAGTAGTTTATATACCTATGGCGTCCCAAACTAGTATCTTAAGTTAGTAGTGTGTTCTTAAACACATGTATGATACTTCTTAATAAATGTCGTTATTATTATGGAGTTAACATAATTGTGTTTTTGAAGTGCTTTCATCGTGCATCAGGCCTTAGTATTAATATGAGCAAGAGTAAAATCATGGGGATAGTTGTGAACGATGATAGGGTGGAACATGTTGCGTCAAAAATTGGGTGTGGTATTCTTAAGGCTCCTTTTTCTTATTTAGGTTCAAAAGTGGGGGGGCGTATGTCTCGTATTCAATCTTGGAATGAGATTGTAGATAATATGGCAGCTCGTCTTTCGAAATGGAAAATGAAGACTTTATCGATAGGTGGAAGACTAACGCTTCTCAAGTCGGTTATAGGATCGATGCCGATTTATCATATGTCTATATTTAAGGTCCCTATGAAAGTTCTTCATCGTATGGAATCTATTCGATGCCATTTCTTTAATGGTGTTGATTTGGATAGCAAAAAGTCGATATGGGTGAAATGGAATAATGTGTTGACTTCCAAAAATAAAGGTGGCCTTGGTGTGTCAAGTTTATATGCTTTAAATAGAGCTCTCATGTTCAAATGGGTTTGGCGGTTTACAACTCAAAAGACATCATTATGGGCAAGGGTTATCACTGCTATTCATGGTGTAGACGGGAATATTGGCAAATGCTTGAAATCTGGTCATACGTCTATATGGCGTGACATTGTCCAGGAGATGGATACTTTTAAAAAACAAGGTATTGATCTTTATAGTTTCATGCAGAAAAAATTAGGAAATGGTGCGAATACGTCTTTTTGGGAGGATGTTTGGCAAGAAAATATGACGTTGAAACATAGATATCCTAGATTATATGCGTTGGAGTTGAACAAGAACATTGATGTGGCTTCTAAACTAGCGCAACCTAGTCTGGTATGTTCTTTTCGTCGAGAGCCAAGGAGTGGAGTGGAGCATTCTCAACTCGTAGACTTGATGGCAAAGATTGAGGGTGTCTCTCTTATCTCTATGAACGACAGGTGGGCGTGGGCTTTGGAAGGGTCGGGGGATTTTTCCGTAGCGTCGGTTAGAAAGCTGCTTGATGATCGAAGGCTTCCGGATGTGTCTTCTCCGACTCGTTGGATTAAAGCGGCGCCCATTAAAGTAAACGTCCATGCATGGAAGGTGAGATTAGATTGTTTACCAACCCGTCTTAATATCTCTCGTCGAGGTATGGATATTGCGTCTATTCTTTGTCCTATATGTGGTATTACAGTGGAATCTTCGAGACATTTATTCTTTGATTGTTGTGTTGCAAAAGATAATTTTCGAAAGATTTGTCGTTGGTGGGATGTGGGTTTCATGGAGGTGAGCTCGTATGAAGAATGGTCATCTTGGATTCTAAATATTAGGGTTTCCGTTAAGCATAAAAGGTTGTTAGAAGGTGTGTGCTTTGGGTTGTGGTGGCATATTTGGTCGTTCCGTAACAAGTGTGTTTTTGGCTCGGGATCTCCTTCTAAGGCGTCAATCTTTGAAGACCTAGTGTTGCGCTCTTTCTATTGGAGTCGGTATAGATGTAATGTTTCTTTTACTTGGGTTGATTGGTTAAAAAATCCTCAACTCGTGTCTTTGTAATTGTCTAGCTTCTTGCTAGTTTTTTTTATAAATTGCCGTTCAAAAAAAAAAAAACATAATTGTGTTTAAAAATATCTATAAGCTATAGTTTTTTTTCCCTTAATGGTTAACATTTTTCATATACCATAATTTCATTACTTTTTTTTAGTGAATATATATTATTAAAACAAAACTAACACGCAGCTAGCTAATTACATTATTGATTTTAACATCGTTTTATTTAAGCTTTTTATTTCTAAAAGAAATAACGACACATATTTGAGTTTGATTGATGTTATTTGATTATGATACTCATGTATGTGATCTTAACTAGTTATGTACAATGAACTAAAGATTACCATTAAACGACACATGAGACTGTCATATTTCCTCTAAGCACAAATGTAATTTATGAACCATCAAACCCAACTCATTTCTGACTACAATTCAAGGTCAAATTTTGATATTATGGGTTGTAAACTTTGGATTTATGTTACGACTCCCAAGTTTACCACGAGGCTGACTAAACAAGTTTCCACCCAACTCCCCGGAGTGTGCGTTTATTTAAGTGGTATTATTCTTATATGGTCAAGTTATCATGTTTAGATGGTGCAATTTTTTAGTGTGTAGTTAGTCATCCGGTAACTTTTAAGATATTATGGCTAAACTATCACAGCAAGGGCACTTTTTAATTAAGAGGTTCCTCAGAACTTGCAGTTAGATGTATAGAATTAGCGTTGACTCAGTAGATATAGTTTCGACTTGTATTTGCTAAGATTGATGTTTTGGAAGAGTTTAAAACGGTGTTTGCTAATATTTGCTAACTGCTATTTTGTACAACCTCTAGGAGTCTCAGGTCTCTCGCAATTCACTAAAAATGAGTGTGCATAATCCGAGTATCGAGAACCTGGAGAATATGTTCATTATGTTTAAGTTTTTTTTTTTTTTTTTATTCTAGATCCCTAATTGGTAGTACAAACAATTCATTATATAACATTCCTAGCCATGCAAGCATCTGATAAGCTATAGATTCGATGACAGTTAACAAGGAATTTCTTTGGCGTATAAGACTTGTGATCGCCATCTGATGTTGTTGGCCATCATACACCCTCCTTTGTTCCAGAAACAGAGTAAACTCAATGGTTTTTTGTTCAAACATATATCGCGAAGAACACAAGAAGCATAATTTAAATTACTTTAAGTTATGAATAAATTATAATTTTTTGTTTATGGTATAAAAAGTACTACCAACTGCAAAGGTTTTCATCTTTTCTCTGCTAAAATAATGTGAACATAATTTTGGCTTGAATAACAGCCAAATTAAGCTCTCTGGAAGGATTATATATTTGTGATTAACGAGTTGATTTTAGAACATAAACATTAAGATACAATAGTGCTACATCATACATATGTTGCCACTAATAAAATATATAATGGTTTTCTTGTACTAGTAAAGTTCTATTTGAGCTTGATTTGCCTAAGTGGATAATTTTGATACCGATTTCATTTCTTGAAAGTTATCCTATATTAGTTGAAAATTTTAGTACTAAACATGTACCAGGCTATGTGAAATTAATGGCTCATGCACAATGTAATGTGCTACATCTTGTACCATAAATTTTGGCATGTTGTGAGCATATAATGCATGATATGAGTGAGTATGCGTTGTAATGTCTTATGGCTAATCCAGCTAGGGTGTGAATAGTTTTAGTGATATTTTGAGTACCCGTGCATAGCAACGGAATTTTCTAGCAACATATAGTTATAGTGATATTTTGATTACACAAAAAGTTATACAAAACACTTAACCAATCTAAACGGGTCAATGTGAAATGTTGAAATGTTGAAAAATTGTCAAGCTTTTAGCCATGCGTTTTAAATTGCCATGTATTTGAAAAGTATTGAAAGTATCAATCTAAACTAAATATGTTTGAAATGAAGCCATGCATTTGGAAAATATTGAAAGTATCACACAGGAAAGTTCAGTAATGCATTTAAGTTCAAAGTAATTTAGGAAAGTATATTGCTGGAAACACATATCACATGAAAGTTCAACAATGCATTTAAGTTCAAAGTAATCCAAGAAAGTATATTGGTGAAAACACCTATTACATTGATGGATAAGAAACTTTTTCAGACATACTATATTCAAACACAAATGTACATTTAAGTTAAACCAACCATTCACAACTACAAATCGTTTCCATATATAATTCTTAAGAATGACAACTTTTCAAAGCGTTTTAATTTTCAAGTCAAATAACTTTTCAAACCATGTGTTCCTGCATAACTTTTCAAATCGTGTGTTTCAAGTCAAATTGTGTGTTTCTACATATAAGCTTTAAGTTTTCACTTTTAAGGTTCAAGTGAAAGTTATTACATCTATCTGAACTATAACAACCCACGATGTCATCTAAACTTGCATATACGTTCATGGAATGGATTCATAATGCAAACTGATGATAATCAACGTGTACTACCTTTACTGATGATAATCAGCGTGTGCTATTTTTACTGTGTACTATTTTTACTCGGTGCAAGTGTAAACTGAGTAGTTAGTATACACTGATGATAATCAGTGTGCGTTTACCATCATTCATAATAAAAGTTTAATCATTGAGAATATGTCATCGACTCCACTCAAAACCAACTGATATACTTTTTCTTCTCATGTTCGAACATTTTGATTACCTCTTTTACAAATAATTTATCAAAATCAAATTGTCTAAGTGATCATTGATCAAGGTTAAGTTTCACTAAATATTTTTATATTTTCTTTGATACATGTTGAGAATTTTTGCTTGAGTTGAATTATTGCATGTTATAACCGTTTGCAATTATGTTTTGATCTTTTCACGTTCTATTTTAAACTTTACACGAAATACTTACCACAATATCGCATATCGTTAATTGTCATGCACTCCTGCTGCTAAACGCGTGTACTCGCCTAGTGATTTTAAAAGACTAATAAAAAATTGTTTAACAAAAATGTATATAAGGCAATTGATAATAGGAGCATAATAATCATGTTTAAGAAGTATAACTATTTCTAAAAATGCTAGCATTAACACACAACAAATATCGAGAGTCTATTAGAATTTAGCAATTCAATTTTACGTGGCTCACCTCACTCGACTTTATCATATGTTTTTGTGAATTAAACGCATATGAAATTTTAACATAATCAAATGTGTAAACAAATAGATGATTACGACTTTGCCTCACGAAAAAATACCATCACCATATACAACAAATAAAATAGAGTTAAATATGTGTTCGTCTAGTCGTATAATCTCTAATAACCTGTGTTTCTATCCAGGTTTAAGTTGCACGACACGCTTCATAACAATAACATTCGAGCTTGGTATGAGTTATTTAAAGAGCATGCAAATGATACATGTCATATACTCATATCAGTACAATGCATGAGTCAATAGTAAATTTAAGCACCTTATTGTTTTTCTTGGTATAAGATATAATTTTCATAAATCCCACATAGATTCAAGAAATGAAGTGTTAGTAGGTTATATACCAATGGTGTCCCAAACTGGTATCTTAAGGTTAGTAGCATCTTCTCAATTAAGTCGTATTTATCTCTAAATAAATGTTAATTAGTGATATATACGATTTCGTTTGAAAATATCTCTAAAACTTTAAGTTTTTTCTATTTTGTTAACTTCTTTCATATATTAGAATTCCATTACTTTTTATATCAACTTTTTTTTTTTTTTTTTTTTTTTTTTTTTTTTTTTTTTTTTTTTTTTTTAACATTTTAAGATCAAACGACACATGTTTGACTAATGTAATTTGACAACTACTTATGTATGTGATATCTAATTACGTAGCGTGAACTAGAGATCACTAAAGGTGAGCATATGACCCGAACGGACCGGACCGATCGAAGGACCGACCGGACCGACACGGATCGAGACCGGACCGACCATATTCGGTCCGTTCCGCGGTCCCGGCTTTTGGGCTAATTGGTCCTCGGTCCGGTCCGGTTCTTGTCCGGTCCGAACCAAAACCGACGAATTTGGCCTTGTTGGACCGGACCGTCCGAAGGACCGACCGGACCGGTCCGGACCGAGACCGGACCGACCACATTCGGTCCGGTCTCGGTCTAGGGTTTATGCCAAAATCGGTTTTCGGTCCGGTCCGGTCCGGTCCGGTCCGGTCCGGTTTTTGGACCATGCACACCCTTAGAGATCACCATTAAATGACACATTAGACAAGTCCTTTTTCAGTTTTTTCTATAAAAACAAATGTAACTTATGAACCATCAAACCCAAACTCAGCTCATTTTTTAGCACATAATTCATATGTAAGGCTGAAGTTTCTTCTTTTGCCGCCTCTTACGTTGAACCCAATATCAATTCACCAACCCATAGCAAATAAACTTTGTCCGATCAACCCAATGACCTCTCCACGAATTTATCTGTGAATTGTGATATTGTAGAAGGAAAGCAAATTAATGCAAATGGTAACTCTTTTTATCCCACATCGCTGAGAGCAATAACCAAGTTCTAGTATTAAGACCCGTTTACACCAGTTATGCTTGCCGGGCTTGGTGACGTGGGCCTGTGACGCAAGTGAGGGCATTAAAGTTATACGAAGGTTTAAGAACCTAGGCTCTAGAGGGCAGCTTTGGTCATCGAAACAAGTGCCAAGGGTGGCGGCCTAATTAAAATATGCTCCCTTAGACCATCGTTGACCCCTCCTTAGCGAGGGGCAGCTTTGGTCATCTAAACTGAGTGCCAAGGGTGGCGGCCTATCTATAATATGCTCCCTAGAACCATTGTTAACCCTCTTCTTAGCCTAACGATAACTTTTTACAGTTTGATATTTTTATTTGTTACGATGAGTTTTGCAACTGAGCCAAAAGGGTATCCGAAAACATAATTAACATCCTTCACATTCACATATAAACTACGAGTATTTTACAATTAAAAAAAAAATGTCAGATATTGAGTTGGTAACTCGAGAGGTTCGTAACACTAGATAAATCCACCTGATAGCTTCATTCAAGGGCCTAAAATTTACATATTTTCGACTCAACTAGTACATGATTTAGCGATTGCATAAAGATTTCATGAATGGTGTTATGCAAGTCTTTATTTTTTTTATCACATGATAAAGTTTCAGAGAACATGTTCTCTTTTTAAACAGTACATACCTCATGGTTCTTTTTATTCTTAAAGTGACTAAAGTTTTACTGCATAATGCCATAATGTATGATGTTGTTTAATGTTAAGGTTATGGTACAGAAAAGTTACTAAAGTTTACAAAAAATTTGTCCTAAGGTAATATAGTTTCATTTTGTTCAGTTAGGTTACTAAACTTTCGGTAAGCATACACTTCGAAAATTCAGTGTTAGTCCGAGTAACTTGGATGTATATTTTTTGATAAGTTCAGTAACCTGAGTGAACAAAATTTAAAGTTCAATAACCTTGACATTCACTTTTATAAGTTCAATTACCTGAGTGAACAAAGTTTCAAAGTTCAGTAACCTAGATGAACAAAATGAAACTATATTACCTTAGGACAAATTTTTTATAAACTTTAGTAACTTTTGTGTACCATAACCCTTAATGTTACTAGGCAAAATAAGCAAATGTGGCTGCATGTGTTAGAAGTAAGCATCGCAATTGTGTTATAGTATATGTATGTCGAGGTGGCAAAATGGTTGGGTCGGGTCGGGTCGTGGGTCTTAGATGGGTATGGGTTTAGATGGGTCACTTAGAAGCATGAACCTAGATGGGTATGAGTCTAAATAGGTATGGGTCGGGTCGGGTCGGGTTTTTTTTATACGTTTCCGTCCATTTTTAAACGTTTTCATACGTAAAAAACGTGTAAAAACGGACAAAAACGTAAAAAAATCTCATTAGCCACGGAGGTTCACCTATGACGACTCCGGGCTATCCAAAAGGGTAGTCGCCCTGTGATTAGTCGGTTCGCAATGTCGAGTCGGAAAACCCAGGTATAAACAAAAAAAAAAACGAAAACGTGAAATAAATGGACGAAAACGTGAAAAAACGAACAAAAACATAAAATGTAGGTCGAAAACGTGTAAAAACGGACAAAAACGTGAAAAACGGACGAAAACGTAAAAAACGGACGAAAACGTGTAAAAACGGATGAAAACGTATAAAGAACGGATGAAAATGTAAAAAATAGGCGAACACGTAAAAAATGGATGAAAACGTGTAAAAACGTATAACAACGGACGAAAACGTGTAAAAACAGATAAAAACATAAAAAAACTGGACGAAAACGAGTAAAAACGGATGGAAACATAAAAAAACCGGACAAAAACGTAAAAACAACCTGACGAAACCGACAAAAACGTAATGGAAGTTAAGAAACGGACGAAAACGTAAAAAACAGAAGAAAACGTGTAAAAACGGGTAAAACATAAAAAAGCGGACGAAAACGTGAAAAACAGGCGAAAACGTAAAAAAACGGACGAAAACGTGTAAAAACGTAAAAAACGGACGAAAACGTATAAAAACGAAAAAAACGGATAAAACGTAAGAAAATAGATGAAAACGTATAAAAACATACGAAAATGATAAATATGTATGAAAACGTAAGAAAACGTATAAAAATAGACTGTGAGTTATTTTTATAATTTTAGTTAACAATCAACTTAAACTATGTAAATATTGTATTAGATCCAACTAGACCCATCAATATAAATTAACTAAAATCAACTAAACTTATCTATTAAAATAAACTAAACCCATTTAGACCCATCTCATTAAAATTTTTTTACCCAATTAGACCCAAATTTATCTATTGGGTCTTAAATTGCCACCTCTAACAGGGACGGAGCCATGACCAAATATGACCGGGCAAATTTTTTTGAACCGTAATACTGGAAACATTTTTCGAATGACCGGATGCATTTAAGATGCATTTAGGAAAATCAATGTTTTTTTTCAAAAATTAACACTACATCGCAAAAAATTCATAGAATTCCAGAGCACCCGCGGGAACCCCCTAGCTTTGTCCCTGTATGTATGTACCAATTATGATTGTCGCAAAGTGAGCACGTGAGACAAGTTGGATGACTTTTGGTTGCCCCTTGACCCTGCAAGGGGCGCAACCTCCTTGACCCTCACGTCTTTGTCGTAATCATCTTGAGCTAAATTTGTATGAAGCCGTTGGTCTCAAGACAGTAAAACATAATCATCTAAAATAATTGATAACACTAAAATTACCGGCAGTAATTTTCATGAGTTATGAGTATCAAGTCATTTTGTCTATAATGGTATGTGTCCTCACTTAGGAGTGTTTCTTTTTACTATATGAGGAAGGATTGGGTCTACCAATTATTTAATAATGTTTTTCATTTATGTAAGGCTCATTTATTTCCTTTCTTGTATCTGTTTCTCCAAGGCATAAAACACAAACTCCTCTCCAACAAGTTTTTCAGACATGAACCCACATATATTTATGAGTGTCTTAATCCAGAAATAAAAAGAAACACCCCCCTACCAAACAAAAGTAGACTGCAAAAACTATTTTTGTAGTTTGTCCAAATTGCAAAAGTACATGCGCATCATTTATGTGATCCATGACCACAATTGAATGATTATATACCCAAACTCAACTGATTATATACCCAAACTCAACCTTTACCTGGACGAAGGTGCTTGAGACCAAAGACAACTGAACCAAAATTTACCCACGTAAACTACGCTTGTACTTTCGAAATTATAATGAACTACTACTCTTATTGGACATACCACATGAACGTTTTATTCAAAGGTCATTAGTTTCATACACACTTTGACCTCAAGATACACACTTTGACTACTTTAATACCTATAATAGGTTAAAGGTGTTACTATTTACACAAAAAAATACCAATTTTCGAGGCTCTAATTGTAAACAATGGGTACTCTATTTGGAGGCCTAAATGTGTGCCTAATTTTAGGCCTAAAGGGATGTGGAAGTGTTTTATTGGTTTGTGATGTAGTGGACCCATCTACTGTCACCAATAGAATGATGCCACATAAGATTAGGCACATGAATTAGACATGCCAATCAATGCTCATAATAATTATGTATGACCAATGTTCCATATGAGTCACTTGACCACTCTTTTTCAAGTTTGTTATTCGTTCGAAATACTAACCCATTTTTCTATCCGGGGTAAAGTGCCACCACTCTCTCGATATAGTAAATTTTTAGGCACCTTATTGTTCTTTCTTGATATAAAAATCATTTTCACATTAAATCCCACATGGATTGAAGAAAAGAAATATTAGTAGCTTATATACCTATGGTGTCCTAGACTATATAATATTCAGTTATTAGGACATTCTCAAACATACTTATCTAGCCTTCTAATATATTACTAGCAGGGTACCCGCGCGATGCGGCGGCGGATACCCGGTGACTAAATTTTATTACGAGCAAATGATATTCATTTATACTTTTTTTTTTCTTTCTAAAACTAACTTTACATGCTAATGAAATTTTTTAATAAAAATAACTATAAACCTATTTCATATCCAAATAAACATAAGGTTCAAATTAAAAAGAGTAGCATAAGTAGCATATTTGAGACATAAACTAAAGATAGACGTCACTACAAAATGAAATTTTATTGACATAAACACAAAAAGTGGCAACTATTAATATGCATCATTGGCTACCGTATCATCATCGTTGAGGCTATCGAGGTTTCTTTTAAATTCATAAACTTTTTGAATCTGTAATAAAAACATAAAATAAGACGTTAACATTTTGAATATTTGTATTTATTACTTCGTAATAGTCAAAACCAATGTTTTCAAACCCCGGTCAACCGGTCGGACCAGTGCCCGGCCACAAAAACGGGTTAAAAAACCGGGTTTCTAAAACCGGGTTAACCGGTTAGACCCGCCGGGTTTTGAGTTGACCCGAGTCAACTCGGCTCTTGAAACCGGTCAAGTTTAGGTATTTTCAATTTTTTTTAATAAAAACCGGGTTAAACCAGGTTGACCCGACAGTCAATCCGGTTGACCTGGTCAGAAAAAAGAAATAATAATACATGGAAATCAGGTCGACCGGCGGTTAAACCGATGTCCGATAACTCAATCGGGTCGATTAAAAACCCAATTTTTAAAACATTTAAAACATTAAGCCCACTTATAAACCATAGTCCAACCTCAAACAAAGGTAGGAAATCTTGTTGGGCTTTTTATTAACGCATGATATTTGTTCAAACCTTAAATGAAGATGTAGGTTTTTTCTAAAGTTTGAGTGAGGTTTATGGTACTGTAGTAAACCTTATCCAAACGTTCTTTTCTGAAGTCCTGAAGATCTGATAAAGATCAAAAAGAAAAACATGAGCCATAAATTACTACTTTTCTAACGTGGTATTTCCGAACGTACCTTGCAAGAGGATCGAAGATGAAAAACAACAAAGTCAACACACATAAATTACTGCTTTTCGATTCTTTTTGATTCGAGTGTTATTTCTGATATGATGAGGTAAAATATCTTAGTTGTTCTTTAATTTATGTTTTCAACTTGTTAGGGCTTGTCTTTAGTTTTTTATTAAGTTTTCAATTTGGTAGGCCTTATGTCTGTTGATATACATATAGTAATAATTGATTGCTTATTGATCAATTAGAAGTATGAACAAATTATTTTTAGCAGTTTTTGAATTAGCTATGTGGCTGCTATGATTATGTTTTATAAAATTAGTTGAATGTTTGAACCAGGTTTTCACAATTAGTAGGAATGTGTGTATTTGTTTGATGTATAATCCAATAGGCATACATAGATTATATAATACATCACATTTATGACCATCAGGTCTTTTGAGTTCTGTGTCTGTCTGTTTGGTGAACTTGGTTTCATTTTTGTAGGGTATAATATATGTGTTAAAATGTACTTTCTGATAAGGCTGGCTTCAGGGCATTATTTATGACCATCAGTCTGTTGAGTTATGTGTTAATATGAGCCTAGTAACAAATTATGAAACAAAAATTTAAATGGTTTCATTATAATTTAAACCTATCCATATAGCTGCTGCTTAGTGTTGTTGCAAAGTTTGAATGTTTACTTTCTTCATTTAGTCGCAAACCAAATAGGAGAATGGTAGGTATTTGATGAGTATTTGACTACAACGACATACTTTATAAAACATAAGTCTTAATTTTGAAAGAATGGCTTGTATATGACATGGTGATTTACGAGGCTAATATTGGACCACCAAAATAAACGTAAACAAAATGAAATTCCATAAATTTCTAATGTTAAGGTGGATGTCCTTTTTGCGCAAGGACGAATAAGTTTAAGTAGGTATGAATCACTTAATTGAAGAAGCATGTCATACATAGTGATGTATTGTCATTTAAAATATATTGAAATCAGTCAAATACTGATAACATTATTTTGTGCGTTGCATATTGATTCCATCGGTTATCTACAGAGGTAGCTGCTTCCGTTCCACGTGCCGAAACAGTAGAGAAGAGTGATTATTCTTGCTTTGGTATGAGAGATTCTCTTGCAATAGAGGCGTCATTCTTGCAGGTAGTGTAATATGGGTATGGGTTTGATAACTTGGTTGACGGAAATGGGTACATAGGACCCCATTCCATCAACTAAACCTACTCCAATACTATCAAACCCATACCCCCGGAACCAAACACCCCTGAGTCTTGTGATAATTATGTAAATATATTGGGGTCCTCACGTTGTTTTGATTGCAGGTAGACTTGGTGAGGAGACATTGTTTCCCTGTTTATTGGGATGGAGACAATCGTCGTGTTCTAAGAGGCCATTGGTTTGCTCGTTAAGGGGGAAGTCTTGATTGGCTTCCACTTCGTGAGGATGTTGCTGAAAAATTGGAGTTTGCTTATCATGGCAGGGTAAGTGACACTCATAATAGATGTGACAATTATATTTTAGTCAATTCGAATTGCAACTTTTTGATAATGGGTCAAATGGGTAAAGGAGAAAAGTCAACTACTAAGGAAACTGTCCATTGAATTATGGGTCGAAAGTCGTTTGAAGTCCATTCAGATGCAACATTTGAAAAGTTAGTGCCCACTTTCTGTCTATATATCTCAAGTGCTTGTTCGTTTCTATTGGCTTGATTTAATCTTTTTTTATGACCAGAGGCCAACTTACACGTTAATTTTTCTTTATGGCTTAATAATTAACAAAGATCAGGGAAGCATCCTTGGAAATTTCAACTACTTGGTTTAGAGATATATGTGAATGTTTATAATATATATTCTGAACTTGAAGTTTATTGTTTTAAATCTTAAATGTTAAATGTCAGTTAATACTATGTTAGTAGTATCATAATGTTTCACCAAGCATGCCTAATGCAATGATAATACTTCATTGCATTCCTTAATATTCCTATTCCCATTATCATTGTTTTTCCTTGAAACGAACCAAGTGGCCCCTTAGTTGTAATTATTCTACAGTCTTTGTTATAAGACAGAATGTCTAGTTACTTGTTCGATCTTAGTTTTGACATTATGAGAAGGATTAGGAGTGTTTTTCCTTGAAACGAACCAAGTGGCCCCTTAATATTCCTATTCCCACAGGTATGTTTCGAAGTCCAAATAGAAAAAATTATGGAATTTATAATGAAACGAACAAGTTTTATTAATCTTTTAAAAGCGCATAACATTTGAAACAAAAATAAAGCAGGAAACTCTATGCATCCTCTTCATTGTTGTCATGTCCAAAACAATTAACCCGTTTATTGCCAAAGATTGAAACATGATTGGTTCTTCTGCGATTCACACTCCTTGTTGAGGAAGCCTCGGGCGAGGTTTCTTCCTCATCATCAAGGGTAATGACTTCGTCCCATTTGCAGTGCGTCAAGTTTATGAACCTTTTACGTTTTTTCTGAACCTGAAATATAAAACAAATAAACATTAATAATTAGTAATGTTGTTATATATTGAACATGCATGTAAGTTAAAGAAATATAAAGATTTGCAAAAGTTTGTTACCTCAAGAGCTCGATTTATTTGTATCTGAAGTGGAAAAGGGGATGCAAGAGGTGCATGGACCGGAAGATGTGCTGGAAATGGATGAAGTTCACGGGCTGGAAGAGGTTCAGGGGCAGCTGGAATTGGATGAAGTTCAAGGGCTGGAAGAGGTGCAACTTGCAAGGGCTGCTGGAATTGGATGAAGTTCAAGATCAGTGGGTGGAGAAAGCGTTAAAGAGGACAAAAGGCCTGATAGCTCATGGGGTGGACTACTGCTTGATTCATGTCGACCCTCAACAGTGGGACCAAGGGACAAAGATGACAGGACCATTGTTATTTCAGTTTGAGTATCCATAATTTAGCAGAAGTTTTGAGTTTTTGATATGTTATTGTGCCTAAACCATGATCTTGTGTCTTCTTTTTATAGTGGCACTTTGTTAAGTATATGGTAGGATTTTGCATTATGTAAGGCATGATTTTAGAAGAAGAATTTCTGATTTGCAGCCCTTTTTAATACAGAGAAAAGCTGGATGGGTGGAGGGAGTAAATACAGAGAACTGTTTCATTTGATTCCTGATTTGCAGCCCTTTTTAATAGAGAGAAAAGCTGGATGGATGGAGGCTTGTAAAACACATAACTGTTTCATTTGGCTGTAAATGGGCTAATAAATTTCCTGGGTTGTTACTTTTGCTTCTTGTTTACTACACATGACTGTTTCATTTTGCAATGCCTTTTACTTCTTGTTTACTACGTTTGATTTAATAGCCAAAGTTTACATTGATGTATATATTTATTAGACTTTGTAAAACACTTCTTTCTAATATAAGTAATTTGTTGAATCTTAATTTTTAAGCCTTCTATTAATAGCATGTCCCAAATGTTTTATATAGTAGTATAGATTAGTGGGTTAACATTAGCTTGTTTGAGAATATCTATAAGCTAATGAATTTTTTTGATTTATGGTTAACTTTTTTTTCATAGAAACGTTCTTAATTTATATCATTTTTGTTTAATCTTTGAATCTTTTTGTTTTCTTAATGGTTAACTTTTTCATAAAACATAATTTCATTGTTTTTTATATCATTTTTTTTTAATTTGTGATTCTTTCAACAAACAAACTATGGTTATAGAATTATGTCTTAAATCGCTAGTTAAGGTGTGTTTAAATGGTTAAGTAACTAATTTTGTGAAAAACGTCATGCATATTGAAAATAAAAAGCCTTACTTTTAATTTTAGGATAAAGTTTATCCGTGTTGACCATTTTCGATGATGTTGACCGATCCGATTAATAAGATTCATTATTCTAAAATCGAGCGGTTAAGGGATGACAAGCGCCTAAGCCAATTATTACAACACCGGTAAAAACCAAAAATCTTGAAACAACTTACTAATTCGCCCCTGCCTATGGGATTTAAACTTTAGATTTATGTGTTTGTCTAGTCGTTTAATTTTTATAGACCTATTTTTCTACCCATGTAAAGTTGCACGACTCGCTTCATAACAATGATATTCAGCTTGGTATAAGTTATTTGAAGAGCGCACAAGTGATATATTTCATATTAGTACACGAGTCCATAGTAAATTTAGGTGCCTTATTGTTCTTTTTGAAGAAATAAAAAATATTTTGCATTTGAGTCCCACATAGGTTAAAGAAAAAAATATTATTAACTTATATACCCAATCGTGTCCCAAGCATGTATCTTTAGTTATTAGTATGTTCTCAACCATAATCGTGTTACTCATATAATTAAATGTCATTAGTGGGTTAACACAGTTGTGTGTGAAAATAACTATAAACTCCAAGCTTTTTTCCTTTTCGTGAGCAGAAAAACCAAAAAAACTAAAACCAAAATAACCGATCGAAACTAAAAACCTATGGTTCAGTTTTTACTTTTTTTAAAATCCAAAAATTTCGGTTCGGTTTTGGTTTTCGTCCAAAAACTGATCCGTAAAAACCGAACCGTACCGGTTTTAATATATAATAATATATAATCAATATAATATGAATAAATAACTAAATAAATCAAATTTATAATTCCCAATTCATTTTGTGGGTGGATTTGTTATATATTTATCTTAACGTTTATATGTGTGTTTGTCTTGTACGTGTGTTTACTTGACAATATATGAATAAATATGTGACAATTAATATGCTATGTGTATGTTCACTTGCATGTGCGTGTGTATCATCTATATGTGTGTAATTGTGAAAATATGAGATAAACATTATTAGGCTTAAATTGAAAAAGAAAAGTAAAGAAGAATAACATATTTTCTATGTAAAACAAGTTTGTTGGTATATATTGGCCACACCAAAACATTAACGATTAAAAAACCAACCAAAACCGATAATAAAACGAACCGCCAAAAGCCTAACGGTTTTGGTTTTGGGTTTTATAAAAACCGAATATTTTGGTTCGGTTTCGGTTTTAACCAAAAACCGACCCAAATCGAAACATGCTCACCTCTACTTTTTTTAATGGTTAACTTCTTTCACACAACATAATCTCATTACTTTTTACATCATTTTATTTAAACTTTTGATTTTCTAGACATAACGACATATATTTGAGTTTGATTGATGTTGTTTGATTTTGATACTCATTATGTAGTTATGTATAGTGAACTAAAGATTACCATTAAACCACACATGAGACGAGTCCTTTTCTAAAAATGCTAGCATTAACACACGACAAACATTGAAGAATTTAGTAATTCAAGTTTACGTGGTCGACCTCACTCGAATTTATAAAATATGTTTTTGTGAATTAAATGCAAATAAAATTTTGACATAATCAAATGTGCAAACAAATAGGTGATTGCGAGTTTGCGACCTTGTATCATGAAAAATTATCATCATCATTTACAGCAAATAAAATAGAGTTAAATTTGTGTTCGTCTAATCGTATAATCTCTATTAACCTGTGTTTCTATCTAGGTTTAAGTTGCACGACACGCTTCATAACAATAACATTCGAGCTTGGTATGAGTTATATTTAAAGAGCATGCAAATGATACATGTCATATACTCATATCAGTACAATGGATGAGTCAATAGTAAATTTAAGCACCTTATTGTTCTTCTTGGTATAAGATATAATTTTCATAAATCCCACATAGATTCAAGAAATGAAATGTATAGGAAAACGGTTACACTTTTATTAATAAAATCTATATTATAATAAATAAAATTAACACTAAATAAATAACAGAAAATTAAATACATACAGAATGTAAGCAGATAAACGATAATTAAATAAAATAATAAAATATTCAAAAGACTTACTTGATCACCAAATAAAGATCAACAAAGAAGCACTAAAAGCCGAGGCACTTGTTTGACACGCTTCCCTTAAAACAGATTCGCCGTCTGTTTCCCAGAGTACAACAGCCAAAACAGTAAGTTGTACTGTCGGACTTAACTAAACTGCCAGGAATTTCATCTTAAGAGATGCGTATTCCATATGTTGGAAATCAATAATAACTATTGATTTGATGTGTGTAAAACTTGTGGAATTAGGGCCTCTATTTATACACAATCCCTCTAAGTTTACTCATCCCACCGATGTGGGATTGAAAATAAACTATTTTTCCTCTTTAGGCATGGTACCGAATGCCTAACTTTGAGACCCGATATCTCATTCACATCAACTCTATTTTGGACACATAAAGGCTTATTGCGAAGCTCTCTTCGAGGAGAACGCGAACCTACAAACTATTACTCATATATGTGACACATACATATAGATAATTGTGTCCAAAGTTGGTCAAAAGTCACTTTTGCCAACCAATTTTCCAACAATCCCCCACATGAATGGAGATCGGTCGTAATACACAAAATTTACGATGAAATTCCAATAGTTGAATCTTGCAAAGGATAGGTAGGTGTGACCCTTTGAACCTTCCCTTGTGAAATGCACTTAGCCTCCTAGCTGTCAGTAGACGCGATGTCTTTGAACTGAGCTGCTGTTTATGTAGACGACAATACATTTCACACAAGACTCTCCCTAACATTGTTAAGCCCTCATAGTCATATTCATTATGGTCTTGAACATTTTCCTGGTTCTGCAAGAGCTCTTAGGATTTGCGCCCCCCACAATTCCCTTCAAAGCGACCCTACTTCTCTCTCACATAGGTGATTTCATCTTGAATCATTAAAAACATATGTTTTGTGATTTCATCTTGAACCAGTATGCTTTGTGATTTCATCCTGAATCATTAAAGCCATATGTTTAACCTCTCAACAAGTCACAATTGTTATAGGAATGGACTAGGAAGTTACAATGTTAAGTAACTCCCCCATATTGACGTGACTTCCCCCACATTTATATGATTAGGTTGTCCTATTGAACCCAGATCTTGGGATCTCCAGTCAACTGGGTTAGGTTTTCCTTCATATAAACTCATTCCTTTAAGGGCTTTAGTCCCATTCCTTTAGACGACTTACTAACTAACTCTCTGCTTAAGCCTTTCGTAAGCGGATCCGCGATGTTATCTATTGAGTTTACGTAGTCAATCGTGATAACTCTAGTTGAGAGTAGTTGTCGCACCAATCAACGTCTATGATGGATATGTCTTGACTTACCGTTTTACATTGTGATATGAACTCTGTCAATTTCCAATTGACTATCACACTTTATATAGATGGTCGTTACCGGTCTACGCCATCTTGGTATGTCCTCTATGAATTAACGCATATATCCGCATATTCTATAAATTCATCTCAAATGATAAATTCAAATTTCATCATAGATTTAGCTATAAAAGTCTGTTTGAAATACATTCAAGATTTCCAAGACACAACTTCCCACGTAGAGTCAATACATCCGCTCTAGTGGATCTAGATTCTTTTATGTAAGAATTCATATTTGCATTACTCTATCATTAGATAGCAGTTGGATATCTTCCAAAATGCAATATCGTAAATATCATAGTACTTGTGTAATACTATTCAAATGGTCATCACTTGAATTACTGGTATATTTACTTAACTTGATTATAACTTCTAAATCAAGTCTTACACACGTCATTAGACACATAAGACACCCAATATTCTCTGAGTATTCAAAATAGGCAACACCTCTACCTCTATTATTAATAGATTTAAAAGATGTCATTGGAGTTCTAGCTAGGCCGGAATCCCCCACATTGAACCTCTCAAGAATATTGTCCTTATAGTGTTTTTGACTTCAAAACAAATCCACTTGGTTTCATATGATCTTAGTTCCAAGAACCATATCGAGCAGCCAATGTAGTTCATGTCAAATCTTGACTCCAACATTTCATTAGTGGATTTGATCATCTTGTTATCACTTTCAGTGATAAGTATACCATCTATGTATAGACACATGATTACATAGATACCAACAATTATTTCTTTCCACAAACATCCGTTATTTTTAAATCCACGTTCTGACATGACGTGAAAAAAAAATTGATGTCATTGTTTGGGAGCTTGCTTTAAGCCATATAATGACTTAACAAGCCTACAAACTTTGTTCTCTTGTCCAGGAGCCATGAAACCTTCAGGTTGGTTCATGTAGATTTCTTCTTCTAAATCTCTGTTTAGAAATGTCGTTTTCACATCCATTTGGTGAACTTCCAAATTTCTTAAAGCGGCAATAGCAAGTATCATCCTAATCGAGGTTATTCGCGTAACAAGCGAATATGTATCAAAGTAATCAAGACCTTCTCGTTGTCTAAATCCTTTGATTACTAATCTTGCATTATACTTGTCAATGGTGCCATCGGCTTTCATCTTCTTCTTGAAGATCCATTTATAGCCTAGTGGTTTACAACCATGAGGTAAATCCACGAGCTCCCAAGTATGATTTTGTAAAATAGAATCTATTTCACTTTTAATGGCTTCTTTCCATTGAGGCCCTTCTGAGGAAGTAACCGCCTCTCGGTATGAAGTAGGTTCGTTTTCAACTATAAAAGAAACAAAATCGGGTATAAACGATTTATCGGTTCTTGCCCTTTTGCTTCTTCTAGGTTCAACCTCTTCTTCCTCAGTTTGATCTTGTCTCTCATCTTGGAGATCATTATCAACTCCTTTGTTGTCTCTTATCACGAACAACATTCTCATCTTGATGTCTCTCATCATGAAGGACTTCATCATTTAGTTGCCTCTCATCATGGACAACTTTACCGACAAGCCTAGATGAACATCCATTCTCCTCTAATAATCAAGGAAACACGGTTTCATAGAATGAAAGTTTTCCTTGATTCAGTTATCGTATCTTTGTGTATATTTATCATTTCCGAATCACATACAAAGAAATGATAAGCACTACTGTTATGAGCATATCCAAACTTATGCAAACCACAGTTTTAGGTCCAATATTTTGAACCTTGGGTGTTAGTACAGATAGACACCCCCCACATTCGTAAGTACTTATAGGATGGTTTTCTTCCCATCCATAGTTCATAAAACTATCTTCTTTTCCTTACAGGGGATCTTATCTAAAAGATAAGTAGCCAATAAAACCGCTTTCCCCCACATGCCATGGCTTAAACCATGACTTTAACAACATGGCATAACCATATCTTTAAGGCACCGTTCTTTCCTATCAACAATTATGTTGTGGTGTATAAGGAGCAATAAATTTATGTCTTATTCCATGTTTAGAACATACATGAAATGGAGACACAAATTCACCTCCAATATCACTTCGAACCGCCTTGTTTTCGATAAAAAGTTGATTCTTAACTTATTTGTATAGATCAATCTTGTCTATATCCTTACTCTCAAGTAAGTAAAAGTCACAATATTTTGTGCTACCATCAACAATTACGATGAAGTACCTAATTGCTACCTTAGTAGGTATCGATTCCAAATCACATAAAACTATGTGAATCAAGGGTTCGGTTAATATACGGTCAACCGAGTGAAAAGACAATCTTGTCAATTTGGCTTCAACATAAGTTTTACTTTTGTAATCCGTGTTTGTTTATTTAATTAAACAACGTATTGAGTTAAAATTAACATGTCCGAGATGGCCATGCTATACATTCAAAAGATCAAATAAGCTGAATTCATACTCATTTTTATTAAAAAAAAAAAAAAAAAAAAAAAAAAAAAAAAAAAAAGATTCAACTTAAACATTTAATGAAGGGCATAACCCGTACTGACCAAAATTTAGTTCAATGTTAACTCAATGTTACTTGATAAAAATAAAGCCAAATTTATTAAGCAACCATCCAGACACAAGATTCCTACGAATCTCTGGCACATACAACGTGTTGGTTCACTTAAGCTCTTTTCCACATGTGAATTTCAACATCACATTTCTTTTCCCTTGCTATTAGCAGTTATAGAGTTGCCCATAAATTGCATCTCTCATTTTCTGCTACTTTGAAAGAGCTAACCAAACTCTTATCATCATACTCATGACATGATGCCCAAGTGTTAATCAACATTTTCTAATGTCGGATCCCGCCTTGGCAACAATTTTCATTTCATTCAGGCCATTTACACATAAAATCTGAATGCTTTAAAGCATCTACCGTACACATAACTCGAGTATCGGTCTCCCTTTCAACAAGTTCGGGAGCAAATCCTTTAGATGTCACTCATGACATTCTGACATTCTGTTAATAAGAGATTTCGTTATTAGTGTAACACTAAATTTGGAATAATTAACAACTTGCTATATCACAAAGTGTTTCTTAACAAACACGATAACATCAAATTTTGTTTAAAACACTACTGTTTTGTAAGATCCATTATACAAAACCGCTTTTAAACAAGTCTTTCGATTAAACAATTAAACAATATCGCATATTACATAATGTTTTTAAACAAAAACAAATTTGTAATATGATTTTGTCAATCTTCTTTAACAATATCTTAATAGATCTGCATCACATGGTATAAGTCTACAATGAAACTAGACAAGGTTTTAAAATAGATTTACTCTTTCAAAGAAACTCAACAAGGTTTCTATAGATCTACTATCAAATGCATAAAGTTTCAAGAACTATATTTAGTTTATAATTAAACTCAACCTGGTTTAAATAAGCTAAACAAGTCAAAGAAACTTTTTCACAAAATATGATAACAACTTGTATATTATCAGATTTTGTTTCAAACAAACTCATCTTGGTTTCAATAAACACGTTCTAGTAATCTAATAAAATAACAACTCGTATTTTATGAGATTTGTTTAAAAGAAACTCTACATGGTTTCAATGAATCAGATTTCATCATGATTTTTAACCATGTTAGTAACTGGCGCACCAATTACATTCGCAAGATTCACTAGGGTCACAAATTATATTACCATCAGTTAACTTGTGAATATTTAAACACAAAAACAGTTAAAACAATATGGTATCTAATAAACTCAACATGGTTTATGTAAACTTGTACCAAATATGATTCCGAGAAACACAAGCTTGGTTTCAATATCCATATTTAAACAATAACATATGCAATAAACAAACTAAATAAATCAGTTTGAAAAGAAACTCATCATGGTTTCAATATAAACGGATTCAATAAACTGTTTTAAAAATCGTTTATAAATCTGTTATACCAAATCTGTTAATTAAAATTCTGTTTAGTTATAAAACTGATTTTCAAAGAAACTCAATCTTGGTTTCAGCAGAAAAACAGTTTGTATAAAATCTGTTAATTATATAAATCAGATTTTAATAAAAAGTGTTTTAATTCTGTTACATAGAATCTGTTTTAAGACTGTAGGGAAACGGTTACACTTTTATTAATAAAATCTATATTATAAGAAACAAAATTAGCAGTAAATAAATAACAGAAAATTAAATACAAACAGAATGTAAGCAGATAAACGATAATTAAATAAAATAATAAAATAGTCAAAAGACTTACTTGATCACCAAATAAAGATCAACAAAGAAGCACTAAAAGCCGAGGCACGTGTTTGACACGCTTCCCTTAAAACAGATTCGCCGTCTGTTTCCCAGGGTACAACAACCAAAACAGTAAGTTGTACTGTCGGACTTAACTAAACTGCCAGGAATTTCATCTTAAGAGATGCGTATTCCATATGTTGGAAATCAATAATAACTATTGATTTGATGTGTGTAAAACTTGTGGAATTAGGGTCTCTATTTATACACAATAGACTCCCTTTAAGTTTACTCATCCCACCGATGTGGGATTGAAAATAAACTATTTTTCCTCTTTAGGCATGGTACCGAATGCCTAACTTTGAGACCCGATATCTCATTCACATCAACTCTATTTTGGACACACATAAACGCTTATTGCGAAGCTCTCTTCGAGAAGAACGCGGACCTACAAACTATTACTCATATATGTGACACATACATATAGATAATTGTGTCCAAAGTTGGTCAAAAGTCACTTTTGCCAACCAATTTTCCAACAAAATGTTAGTAGGTTATATACCAATGGTGTCCCAAACTAGTATCTTAAGGTTAGTAGCATGTTTTCAAATGAAGTAGTATTTATCTCTCAATAAATGTTAATTAGTGATATATACGATTTCGTTTGAAAATATCTCTAAACTTTAAGTTTTTTCTATTTTTTTTTCTTAACGGTTAACTTCTTTCATATAACAGAATTCCATTACTTTTTATATCAACTTTTTTGATTTTTTTTTTTTTTTTTTTTAATCATTTTAAGAAAACAATACATGTTTGACTAATGTAATTTGACGAGTACTTATGTATGTGATCATATCTAACTATGAGACGAGTCCTTTATCAACTTTTTCTATAAAAACAAATGTAACTTACAACCATCAAACCCAAACTCAGCTCATTTTTTAGCATATCATATGTAAGGCTGAAGTTTCTTGTTTTGCCGCATCTTACGTCCTCATGTTAAAAAAAAAAAAAAAAAAAAAAAAAAAAAAAAAAAAACTACATTCTTAGACAATCCATTTGAACCAATGACAAAAATCATAAAATTTTCATCATATGTCTAAATAAAACTTAAACGGAAGCCTTGTAACTCTTAAAATTTAGCCCAACATCAATTCACCCCAATGACCTCTCCACGACTTTATTTGTGAATTGTGATATTGTAGAAGGAAGGCAAATCAATGCAAAAGGTAACTCTTTTTATCCCACATCGCTGAGAGCAATAACCAAGTTCTGGTATTAAGACCCGTTTACACCAGTCATGCTTGCCGGGCTTGGTGACGTGGGCCTGTGACGCACGTGCGGGCATTAAAGTTATACGAAAGTCTAG
Organism: Chrysanthemum seticuspe; assembly: GCA_019973895.1. NCBI lineage: Eukaryota > Viridiplantae > Streptophyta > Magnoliopsida > Asterales > Asteraceae > Chrysanthemum > Chrysanthemum seticuspe. The sequence goes on along the minus strand of BPTQ01000005.1, from coordinate 352,513,241 downwards.
GAAGCTAGGCCAAGAGGGCAACTTTGGTCATTGAAACAAGTGCCAAGGGTGGCGGCCTAATTAAAATATGCTCCCTCGACCATCGTTGACCCCTCCTTAGCGAGGGGCAACTTTGGTCTTCTAAACTGAGTGCCAAGGGTAGCGGCCTATCTATAATATGCTCCCTAGAACCATTGTTGACCCTCTTCTTAGCCTAACGATAACTTTTTACAGCTTGATATTTTTATTTTTTACGATGAGTTTTGCAACTGAGCCAAAACTAATTAACATCCTTCACATTCACATATAAACTACGGGTATTTTACAATAGAAAAAAAAAATGGTCAGATATTGAGTTGGTAACTCGAGAGGTTCGTAACACTAGAGAAATCCACCTGATAGCTTCATTCAAGGGCCTAAAATTTACATATTTTCGACTCAACTGACTGATAGTACATGATTTAGTGATTGCATAAAGATTTCATAAATGGTGTTATGCAAGTCTTTCTTTTTTTATCACATGATAAAGTTTCAGAAAACATGTTCTCATTTTAAACTTTACATACCTCATGGTTCTTTTTATTCTTAAAGTGACTAAAGTTTTACTGCATAATGCCATAATGTATGATGTTGTTTAATGTTACTAGCTAGGCAAAATAAGCATATGTGGCTGCATGTGTTAGAAGTAAGCATCGCAATTGTGTTACAGTATATGTATGTCGAGGTGGCAAAATGGTTGGGTCGGGTCGGGTTGGGTCGTGGGTCTTAGATGGGTATGGTTTTAGATGGGTCACTTAGAAGCATGAGTCTAGATGGGTATGAGTCTAAATAGATATGGGTCGGGTCGGGTCGGGGTTTTTTTATACGTTTCCGTCCATTTTTAAACGTTTTCATACGTAAAAAACGTGTAAAAACGGACAAAACGTAAAAAAATCTCATTAGCCACGGAGGTTCACCTGCGACGACTCCGGGTTATCCAAAAGGGTAGTTGCCCTGTGATTAGTCGGCTCGCAATGTCAAGTCGGAAAACCCAGGTATAAACAAAAAAAAAAACGTAAAAAAAAAACAGACGAAAACGTGAAAAAACGGACAAAAACGTAAAATGTATGTCGAAAACGTGTAAAAACTGACAAAAACATTAAAAAAAAAAATAATAAAAAAAATAAATAAATAAAATAAAAAAAAACGGACGAAAACGTGTAAAAACGGATGAAAACGTATAAAGAGCGGATGAAAATGTAAAAAATAGGCGAACACGTAAAAAAATGGACGAAAACGTGTAAAAACGGACAAAAACGTGTAACAACGAACGAAAACGTGTAAAAACAGACGAAAACGTGTAAAAACAGATAAAAACATAAAAAACCGGACGAAAACGAGTAAAAACGGATAAAAACATAAAAAAACCGGACGAAAACGTGTAAAACGGACAAAAACGTAAAAACTACCTGACGAAAACGTGCAAAACGGACAAAAACGTAATGGTAGTTAAGAAACGGACGAAAACGTAAAAAACAGACGAAAACGTGTAAAAACAGGTAAAACATAAAAAAAGCGGACGAAAACGTGAAAAAACAGGCGAAAACGTTAAAAAACGGACGAAAACGTGTAAAAACGTAAAAAACGGATGAAAACGTATAAAAACGAAAAAAACGGATAAAAACGTAAGAAAATAGATGAAAACGTATAGAAACATGCGAAAATGATAAAAATGTATGAAAACGTAAGAAAACGTATAAAAATAGACTGTGAGTTATTTTTATAATTTTAGTTAACAATCAATTTAAACCATGTGAATAATGTATAAGATCCAACTAGACCCATCAATATGAATTAACTAAAATCAACTAAACTCATCTATTAAAATAAACTAAACACATTTAGACCCATCTCATTAAAAAAAAAATTACCCAACTAGACCCAAATTTAACTATTGGGTCTTAAATTGCCACATCTAACAGGGACGGAGCCATGACCAAATATGACCGGACAAATTTGTTTGAACCGTAATGCTAGAAACATTTTTCGAAAGATCGGATGCATTTAAGATACATTTAGGAAAAATCAATGTTTTTTTCAAAAATTAACACTACATCGAAAAAAATTCATATTATTCGAGAGCACCCGCGGGAACCCCCTAGCTCTGTCCCTGTATGTATGTACCAATAATGATTGTCGCAAAGTCAGCACGTGAGACAAGTTGGATGACTTTTGGTTGTCGCAAAGTGACCACGTGAGACAAGTTGGATGACTTTTGGTTGCCCCTTGACCCTGCAAGGGGCGCAACCTCCTTGACCCTCACGTCTTTGTCGTAATCATCTTGAGTTAAATTTGTATGAAGCCGTTGGTCTCAAGACAGTAAAACATGATCAGCTAAAATAATTGATAACACTAAAATTACCGGCAGTAATTTTCATGAGTTATGAGTATCAAGTCATTTTGTCTATAATGGTCTGTGTCCTCACTTAGGAGTGTTTCTTTTTACTACATGAGGAAGGATTGGGTCTACCAATTATTTAATAATGTTTTTCATTTATGTAAGGCTCATTTATTTCCCTTCTTGTATCTGTTTCTCCAAGGCATAAAACACAAACTCCTCTCAAACAAGTTTTTCATACATGAACCCACATATATTTATAAGTGTCATAATCCAGAAATAAAAAGAAACACCCTCTTAGTCACTTGACCACTCTTTTTCAAGTTTGTTATTCGTTCAAAATACTAACCCATTTTTCTATCCGGGGTAAAGTGCCTCTCGATATAGTAAATTTTTAGGCACCTTATTGTTCTTTCTTGATATAAAAATCATTTTCACATAAAATCCCACATGGATTGAAGAAAAGAAATATTAGTAGCTTATATACCTATGGTGTCCTAAACTATATAATATTCAGTTATTAGGACGTTCTCAAACATACTTATCTAGCCTTCTAATATATTATTAGTGGGTTAACATTAGCGTGTTTGAGAATATCTATAAACTTACGAATTTTTTTGATTTATGGTTAACTTTTTTCATAGAAAAGTTCTTATTTTATATCATTTTTGTTTAATCTTTGAATCTTTTTGTTTTCTTAATGGTTAACTTTTTCATAAAACATAATTTCATTGTTTTTTATATCATTTTTTTTAATTTGTGATTCTTTCAACAAACAAACTATGGTTATAAAATTATGTCTTAAATCGCTAGTTAAGGTGTGTTTGAATGGTTGCGTAACTAATTTTGTGAAAAACGTCACGTATATTGAAACTAAAAAGCCTTCGTTTTAATTTTAGGATAAAGTTTATCCGCGTTGACCATTTTCGATGATGTTGACCGATCCGATTAATAAGATTGATTATGCTAAAATCGAGCGGTTAAGGGATGACAAGCGCCTAAGCCAATTATTACAACACCGGTAAAAACAAAAAATCTTGAAACAACTACTAATTAGCCCCTGCTTATGGGATTTAAACTTTAGATTTATGTTATGACTCTCAAGCTTACCACTAGCCTGAGCAAACAAATAAAAGTAAAAAGGAAAAAGTAACTGCGGATTATAACAACAAATGAATACACAACTTTTTAGAACAACAAAATATTTATATCATAAATCTACTACTGAGTTTCTCATACTACATGAGATACCATTAAAACAAATGTCTTTGATTTTTACAAAGCTATTTAATTAATATGTATATAGAGGAATTGATAATACAAGCTTCGTAATCTATATCTATACTAATATATAAAGCATTTAGGTCATTCCATAAATAGAAAGGCTTAAAAATTCAGCTAACACACTTGCTAATTGCGGAAATTTCAATAGCTTGTTTGATACTCACAAATAGATGTTACATCTAAAAAATTAAGTGTATTAAATTCGTAAACTTATAACAGCCCTTTAAATTAATACATCCCATAAACTTGTACAACCCATTTGAAGAGTCATCTATACACCACACATCTAGCCACCATCCGATTGCCACCATGAGCAGACCACCATGCACACCATACGACCACCACCACCAGTCCACCACGAGGCGACCACCACGGTTTTTGAGGTTTTGTGTAAAGTTATTGTTAAAAAAAACTTATAAATGAAAAACATATGATCGCCACAAAATTTAGTCACAGGATACCCACCGCCGCATTGCGCGGGTTCCCTGCTAGTCATGTTTAAAACATTAACCGCTCACACAAAAGCAAGAGGAATACAAATGATATCGGCAAATTAAGCAAAGCTAATGATGAAAGGACATATTTTTATAGGGATGCTATGTATGTGGTTCGCCTCACACTAATTTATTTAGCTCACATCGTCTACGAATATTAAAACAAAGAGATGTCCTCATGTTTTAAAGTTAGTTTTCTGAAATAATTGCAAACTAATTTTCAACATACTCAATGGGCAAACAAACTGGTGACTGCGATCTTGCGTCATGAAAGATTACCATTTACTATACACAAACAAAATAGAGTTGAATATGTGTTTGTCTAGTCATATAATTTTTATTAACCCATTTTTCTATCTGGAGTAAATTATCATCGCTCTTTTCATAACAATAATACTCGAGTTTTGTATGAGTTAATTAAAAGAGCATGCAAATGATATATATATGATATTAGTAAAGTGCATGAGTCAATAGTAAATTTAGGCACCTTATTGTTCTTCTTGATATAAAAATCATTTTCATATTGAATCCCACATAGATTGAAGAAAGGAATTATTAGTAGCTTATATACTCTATGGTATCCCAAACTAGAATCTTTAGTTAGTAGTATGTTCTCAAATGCAATTGCAGTGAACCTTCTAAATAAATGTTATTAGAGGTTAACACAATTGTGTTTGAAAACATCTATAAACTTTAAGCTTTTTTTTTCTTCTTAATGGTTAACTTTTTTTTTATATCATTTTTTCTGAATTTGTGATTCTTTTAAGAGACAAATGACACATGTTTGATTGATGTTGTTTAATGGGTACTTACAAATGTGATCTTATCTAATTATGTAGAGTGAACTAGTGATCACTATTAAACGACACATGACTCATGTTTAAGTGTAATTGATGAGCCATCAAACCCGACTCAACTCATTTGTAATTGTAACCGCATGTCAAGATCAATTTTGACCCTAAACTAATTTCATATGTATGTATGACGTCTCATGTTTTGCCGCCTTATAACGTAGTCTTATTAAGAGAAAAACCAGTTATACATATCATTTGAATAGTTGTGCATTGAGACAATCATTAACAAGGACAACAATCATAAAATTTTCTATCATATGTCCGAATAAAACTTATATGGAAGTCTTGTAGTTGTAACTCTTAGAACTGAGCCTAAATTAATGCAAATGGTAACTCTTTTTTTCCCACATTGCTGAAAGCAAATAACCAAGTTCTGATATTAGGACCCATTTACATCGGTTATGCTCGCCGGGCATGGTGACTTGGGCATGTGACGCGAATGTGGGCATTTAAGTTACACGGAGGGCTAAGAAGCTACCAATGAGCTTATGTCGAAATCACATGTGTGAAAATGTTCTTCAACTAAATGGTTGCGTGTTCAAGTCTTACTTAGGACATTATAAAATTGATTTGTTGTGTGAATATTGTGAGATAGTTAGTTGACTTTAAAAAATACAAAGGTATTGTGCTTAATTAATATGTATTAGGGGCGTTGATAATACAAAAGCTAGCTATGACGAAACGAATGTATATTATGCTAAGTTTTATAAATCTTTTTCACAAAACATTAACACACAACAAACATACAAAGTCTATTAGAATCGAATGATTCAGGTTTATATGGATTAACCTCACACAAATTTATTAAGCTCACATAATCTACAAATATTAAAACAATGAGATGCCCTCATGTTTTAAAGTTGATTTTGTGAAATAACTGCAAACTAATTTTCAACATACTCAATGGGCAAACAAACATGTGACTGCGACTTTTGTCTAGTTATATACTGTAATTTTCACATTTTTCTATCTGGAGTAAATTGTCATCACTTTTTTCATAACAATAATATTCGAGTTTTGTATGAGTTATCTAAAAGAGCATGCTATGATATATGTAATATTAGTACAGTGCATGAGTCAATAGTAAATTTAGGCACCTTATTGTTCTTCTTAATATAAAAGTCATTTTCATATTGAATCCCACATAGATTGAAGAAAGGAAATATTAGTAGCTTATATACCCTATGGTGTTCTAGACTTGTATCTAGAGCTAGTAGATATATTAAACATGTTCATGTTTCCTTGTTAAATAAATGTTATTAGCGGGTTAACATGATTGTGTTTGAAAATATCTATAAACTTTACGCTTTTTTTTTTTTTTTTTTTTTCCTTAACAGTAACTTTTTTCATAGAAAATAATTCCATTACTTTTATATCATTTTTTTTCTTCTGAATTTGTGATTCTTTTAAGAGAAATTACACATGTTTGACTTATGTGGTTTAATTGGTACTTACGATGAATGTGAGTAAACAATTTTAACATTCAGACAATATTTATATCATAAATCTACTAGGAAGTTTCTCATACAACATGAGATACCATTAAAACACAAGGTTTTTGATTTTTACAAAGCTATTTAATTAATATGTATATAGAGGGATTGATAATACAAGCTTCGTAATCATGTTTAGACATTAACTGCTCACACAAAAGCAAGAGGAATACAAATGATATCGGCAAATTAAGTAAACCTAATGATGAAAGGACATATTTTTATAGGGATGCTATGTATGTGGTTCGCCTCACACTAATTTATTTAGCTCACATCGTCTACGAATATTAAAACAAATAGATGTCCTCATGTTTTAAAGTTGGTTTTGTGAAATAACTGCAAACTGATTTTCAACATACTTAATGGGCAAACAAACTGGTGACTGCGATCTTGCGTCATGAAAGATTACCATTTACAACAAACAAAATAGAGTTGAATATGTGTTTGTCTAGCCATATATACTAACCCATATTTCTATCACGGGTAAAGTGTCACCACTCACTTGATAACAATAATCTTCGAGCTTGGTATGAGTTGGTATTTAAAGTGTGCGCATATGATACATGTCATAGACTCATATTAGTATGGTGCATGAGTCGATAGTAAATTTAGGCACCTTATTGTTCTTTTTGGTATAAAGATATCATTTTCACGAATCCCACATAGATTGATGAAATGAAATATTAGTGGCTTATATGCATTATGGTGTCCTAAATTAACATCCTTGGATTAGTAGGTCCTCTTGTGTGACCTCCCTAAATAAATGATACTAGTGGGTTAACACATTTGGGTTTGAACATACCTATCCATCAAAGTTTTTTTTTTTTTTTTTTTTTTTTTTTTTTTTTTTTTCCTTAATAATTAACTTTTTTCAAAAAACACAATTCCATTACTTTTTATATCATTTTATTTAAACTTTTGATTTTCAAAGAGATAAAATGACACATGTTTGAGTTTGATTGATGTTGTTTGATTATGATACTCATGTATAAGATCTTATCTAGTTATGTAGAGTGAAGTAAAGATTACCATCAAACCACACATAAGACATGTCATTTTTTCTATAAATTACACAAATGTAATTTATGAAAGAGACTACATACATTCTTAGTTTAACTTTATAAACGTCGTTGTGTGGTCAAAATTTATGTAGAAACTTTTTAAAAAATAACAAACTTAATAGAAATTGTGTTATATCGGTCCGTATGCTCACTTAGGTGTCGTTTGTTTTTTCGCAATAAGTACTTTTTTCTCTTTTCACTTCTTTTATTTGCAGGAGGGCAGAGGTTTCTTGTTTGTTTTTTGCAAAAATAAGTGCTTATTTTCACTTCTTTCCTTTTCAAAATTTCAGACATTATCTTTCACTTCTTACCTCTTCTTTCACTCCATACATCTTCTTTCACAAACCTTATATCTCTTTCTCAATATCTTACATCTCTTTTACATTTCGGTCTTTTTATTTACGTTTTCGCCCATTTTTTACGTTTTCGTTCATTTTTTTACGTTTTCGTCATTTTTTTTTACGTTTTAATCCGTTTTCTTACGTTTTCGTATTTTTTCGTCCATTTTTTTTTATATTTTCGTTCATTTTAACGTTTTCGTATGTTATTTTACGTTTTCTTACGTTTTTTTACGATTAACCCATTTGAACCATATTACTAAAGGATTTATAGCGCAAAAAAAAGAAAAAAAAAAAAGAAAATAAAAAAAGTACTTCAATAGCACAAAAACAAACGGTCTTCATCCAAGCAGACGAAGACTTTAGATCTACCTCTTCTTCTGCAGACATGGTATGACCAAGTGACGTTTGTTTAGTCATCTAGACATGGTCACTTGGCCACTCTTTTTCAAGTTTGTTATTCATTCAAACCACTTTTGTAAAATTCGATTTTTAATGCTCACTCGAACTTATTAGAAATAAATCTTACATTGGTTGTTGTCAATACGTCAAATTAAGTAAACCTCGAATATAATCACAAATGAGAATATAAAGACACATTACTGAATTACAATTAGATGTATATATTAACAGAACGACGTTAACTATTAGATAGATGTATTGAAATTGTGAACAAATGATCTTTGGCTTAGCAAACATGGTGTTTTTGTATAGATGTATCAAAAGGCACTTTAAAATGTTAAACAAAAAAATGAAATTAACAAACATGGTGTTTTTGTATAAATTCTTTTGGAAAAAAATTATATCTAGATTAAATCCCGCATAGGTCTAAAAAAGGAAATATTGATAGCTTATTTACCATCTGGTTTACCAAACAAGCATCTTTAGATTAGAAGTATGTTCACGAACATAACAGCTTTTTGTTAACTAACAATAAATTAGTTGACAATTGTTGATGTGTTCGAAAATATTTGCAAACTATAAGTTTTTTCCTTTTTTAGCTGATACTTTTTTATACATAGAATTTCATTACTTTTTATTTTTTAAGAGACAAACGACAAATGTTTAACTGAAGTTGTTTGATTATAGATGTCTTCTTAGCGATTAACTTTTCTCATATAACATAATTCCAGTACTTTTTATATTATTCCATATAATCCTTTTTTATAAAATAAACGACACATGTTTGACTGACGCACTTTGATTATGAAAACTAATGTACGTGATCGTATCTAGTTACGCAGAGTGAACTAGAGCTTGCTATTATACGACCCATGAGGAGTGTCTTTTTCCTGTTGGAACTTGTAGGCTTTATCAACAATTTGTGAGGTACATCAATTCCATATAGGTTGATGAGAAAACTGAAAATGGTTCGCCTCACATAATTTATTTAGCTCACATAATCTACAAATATTAAAACATAGAGACGCCCTAATGTTTTAAAGTTGGTTTTGTGAAATAACTGCAAACTAACTTTCAACATGCTCAATGGGCAAACAAATAGATGATTGCGACCTTACGTCATGAAAACCATTACCATTTACAACAAACAAAATCGAAAATAGTGAGTTGAATAAGACAGATTCATTGTGTCTAGTTAAAGCGCTCCATAATAAAGTCATCTTACTTGAAATTGCGAGTCTTTTCTAAGAGATATTGTCTCATTCAATGGCTTTCAACGATTGTAAATGATCTTTTGTTAAAAGGGAGGGAAATAGGGTAGCTCATAGCATAGCTTCTTTGGCGTTGAGTTGTTCTAATGAGTTTATGTTAGTCGGTAGTGTTCCAAGTTGTGCGAATGTATAGATGACTACAGATGTAATCTTATCTAATATGGAATGATATTTCTTCCCTTTTATCAAAAAAAATAGTGAGTTGAATATGTGTTTGTCGAGTTGTATAATTTTTACGAACCTATTTTTCTATTAGGAGTGAGCAATAGCAGAACTCTTTAGGGGCAGGGGAGGGTTCCGACCTCTCTAAAAGTTGCGGCAACTAGTGTAAATATTATAAGTTTTAATGGTAATTTAGTTGGTAATACAAATAAATCTCCGATTCGTCTTTCCAAAATAAATTTCCCCCCACCCCTTCCCAAAAAAAAGTAATAAATAAATGTTCAAATTCCGCCATTAGAAGTGAAGTTACACGACTCAATTCATAACAATGTTATTAAGATTGGTATAACTTATTCGAAGAGAACACAAATGATATATTATTCATATTAGTACATTGCGCGAGTCAATAGCAAATCTAGGTGCCTTGTTTTCTTTAGGGAAAAAAAAACATTTTTACTTTGGATCCCACATAGGTTGAAAGAAAGAAAATATTAGTAGCTTATATACGTATGATGTCCCAAGCAAGTATCTTTAGTTAATAATGTGTTCTCAAACATGCTTGTGTCGATTTTTCATAAATGTTATTATGAGGTCAACACAATTGTGTTTAAAAACATTCTATAAATTCTATTTTTTTTAATGGTTAACTTTTTTTAATGGAACATATACTAGATGAGTACCCGCGTTTAGCGGTAACGGTGTATAGTTTTCTGCAAAATTCCGACGACCCACACTACAACATTTACTGGCTACCCCAGCGACATATGGGGGGATCCCCCAGCGACATATGGGGGGATCCCCCAGCGACATGTCGCTGGGGAAAGGTATCCCCAGCGACATGTCGCTGGGGAAGCCTAGCTGGGGAAGTCTCGTAAGGGATTGTATCCCAGCGACAATCCCCGGCGACGACGTGGGTCCCACTCAAATTTAAGTCAAAGAAGCAGTGCCACTGTGGCACATTATCCCCAGCGACATGTCGCTGGGGAATAGTCGAATTAAGCAAAATGATTAAGACACTAATTATAGTGATTAAGTATCCCCGGCGACATGTCGCTGGGGATACTATGGTTACTTGTTGACAAGTCAACGAGTTAGCCTACTATCCCCGGCGACATGTCGCTGGGGAAACCTAGTTTTCTCGTTGACTTGTCAACGTTTAGTGTGTGTTATCCCCGGCGACCTGTCGCCGGAGAAAGGTCTGCATTTTTTTTAATGCAGCCTGCAGTGCAGGCGATTTCCAGATTTTTTCCGGAATTTTTCCGGAAAAAATCTACCAAATAAACCTGTACCAAAACCTGTATAGACTCGCCACAACTTGTACCAAAACACAAATACCATATAACGGATCAACGCAATACAAATAGATCACAACTTTTACATAAACACGACTCAAAAGTCAATATGTGCATTGATAGATAGGGAAACAAGTGTTTAAATGGCGCCAAGATGAACCTAATAATATATAACACAACTACCTAAAGTACCAATGTAGCATACTAATAATATATAACACAACTACCTAAAGCTAGTACCAATGTAACATACTAATAATATATACACAACTACCTCTCGCCGTTGTTATCCTCATCACCGCCATTCTCCTCGTCATCACCACACCCACCACTCCCGCTAGCACCACCCGAGTCATACTCCCTAAACATATCCGCGTATCTGTCGTCGCTTCTGAGGAGACTCATGATAAAGCCTACATCTTTGGTAACCGACTCGCCGGGGGCGAGCATACTTGGCCTGGATGTGGCCCGTGATGGCAATACGCGACCCACACCGGGAATATGCCCACGAAGCTTACCCCCTCTTGCCCATTGATTTGATCCTCCGTGTATTGACCCGTGGCCTCAAGCTTTTTCATCTCGTCCTATGTAGTGACAAAAACACAAGATAGTAAATATATTAGTCGGGTTGCTACATTATTTCTCGATAATTCATTAAAGTGTGTTTTGAAACAAAACTTACATATATCCGGCGGTCCTCATCGTTAAGGAATACCCCATCAACAGTATGTGTTCGCCAATAAGTGTCGATGAGTGACGGGTATTCATGAGTCTCTGATGCCTGCATCTGTACATACACACGCATATAAGATGAATAATTTTAAAAACGACAAATCACAACACACCAAAGCGTATAATCAGATATATATATATATATATATATATATATATATATATATATATATATATATATATATATATATATATATATATATATATATATATATATATATATATATATATATATATGTATATATGCATGTAAAATAATTATAATGTTTATTACCATATTATCTCGAAGGCGAGACAGCGACCGGGATCCCTGTCTAGATATGACCTTGCTCTTTTGCCGGTTAAGCCGATTTGTAGCGGCTCGAGAAATGTTCTTGGGATCATTCCAAAACTTAATGTACTCATCCCAATCACCCGCTGTAATTTCCTCGGGACGTGCCCGCCTAATCGCCTCCGCATCGTAATCCCCGGTGGTGGGGTCTACCTTCCAATGTTTGGCCTTGAAAGAAGCCTTGTTAGTATTGTAGGCTTTTTGCAGGTGCGAGTTTATGCCTTCGTAGATCTGGGGCCAGCGGGGGGAGTTCATGTGCGGCCTTAGGTCAAATAGGGTCTGCAATCGTATACAACAAAACGAAAACAGAGTTAGAGATATAATTTATATATTTATTTAAATTTGTTTATTTATTTATATGATATAAATAAATAAGCGAATTTAGATAAATATCCACAATTAAATAAATGAACACGATAATGAAATAAACATAAAAGGATAACTGACCCCAATATCTGAAATAATTCCCGCCTTCTTCTCCTTCGGGACCTTCTCCCAAGAAGGGTAGTAAAACGGCACCTTCCTAACGACCTCCCCGATGTAGTTAGACCAATGCGCCGCATGGGGGCCGAGAGGGTTTAAGGTTTGTTTGTCACCCACCTCAAAAGTGATCGACACGGGACCTTTTTCGTCTGCGATTGCCTTCAGCGAAAGGTTCCGGGTCTTGTCGCGGGTATTCAGCCTGCCCGCTGCCCTGCCGCCCAAATTGGGCTTTCGTTTACCTTTGCCTGCAAAATCAAGTTAGTGATAAAAGTCATAAATATATATCAAATTTATGCTTGTATTACAATAATCCGGAAATTCTTACCTTTGTTAATGAAGCTTGCCCAGCAACCGGTGGGTACGCGGTCTGGAGGGGGACGATCCTCCCCGCCACCGTCACCGCCATGGGACCGTGCAACATCTGTCGACATCTGTACAAGTACAATTAGCATAAGATATAGAAATTCATGAACAAAATAATATAAGCATGCACACATCCAAATACATACACATCCAAATAAATATACACATTTAAACAATCCACAACAATTTCATTCATTCATTCAAATATATAAGTGTATTTTGCAAGTTACAACTCAAGATCAATCTTCTTCTTCACTAGAATAAACTTTCTCAACACCATCATCATCAACATTGATGAGGGCTTCAACATCAGAATCTGCTAAATCATGAGGAAGGGCGTCTTCATCAGCAATAATATCATCGTCTTCGTCAGGAACATCAATGATATCTGGCGGTGCGTCAACAACCGTTGATTGACCATCTATATGCAAGGTCGCATTATCCAAGTCATTCAAACTAGTAGAAAGTGGGAGATCAGATGAGTTGTCGAAATGTATAATATCAGGATCGTCCTCTACCACGATGACACCCCCGTCGGAAAACTTTTTATGATTAACATGTTCGACGACCTTCTGGTGGGGTTTGGTCTTATCTTCAAGGTAGAAGACTTGTTTGACTTGTGTTGCGAGAATGTATTGGTCATCTTTAAATGCCTCAGGCCTGCAGTCGACGATTTGTGTCATGTTGTTTCTAAAGACAAGTTTTTTGACTTTACGTCCTTTGTTGCTAGTGTCGAACCACTTAACTCGGAACAACGCAACTGTGAACAACAAATACTTAAACTCGAGGATTTCTTGAAGTTGACCATAATACATTTCTCCGTCATGGCCAGGCGAACAAATGCCGCTGTTTTGAGTTGTGCAACGTTCATCACGGTTGTGCACGACATACCTCACACCGTTGACTACGCAAGAGTTTACTGAGATTGGAGTCCATGATGGTCCATTAGCCAAAGCGAATAACTCGCTCGTTGTGCTAACCTCCGAGTCTTGGTCATTGTCTATGTGACGTTGACGGATCTATGAAGAAGACAGGATTAGCTAGATAGAGAACACAAAATATGATATTGTTATTTTTACAGTTAAGTAGACCAAATAAGTCTTAAGTTTACCTGCGACCCAAACCAGTCGGGGAATTCTTCTTGCATGTCTTTGTTAGGAAATAATCTGAAAAACGTTCATGGTATTAGAATAAGTCGTCGAAATGATAAGTTAAGAAAAAGAAGTTTCAAAATAAAAAACCGCGTACCTCTTGAACTGGGTCCGGTACGTGTCGATCTCAGGACTGTTGTGAAGTACATACCATTTCACTTTTTTAAACTCTTGGGCATCAAACCCAATAAATGACCGTAAACCAATCGTTTTACATACCGATCGAAACACCTGAAACTGACACGTTGGGGGAGGGGGGTCCACATTACGGTCGGGACGATTAAATTTCGTGGTAACATCCCGAAAATAATGAGAACTGAATGTCAATGCTTCTTCAGCAACATAACCCTCCGCAATCGAACCTTCCGGCTTAGCTTTATTGCGAACATAACCTTTTAGCTTCTTCATGTATCTTTCAAATGGATACATCCACCGGGGGCGAATAGGCCCGCCTTCAAGAGCCTCTATAGGTAAATGGATAACCAAGTGAACCATAATGTCAAAGAAAGCAGGAGGATATATGAGCTCAAGCTCGCACAGAATATCGACCACCTTGATCTGAGCTTTCAACATGTCATCCTCCATCAAAGTTGTAGAGCATATTTGCTTAAAAAAGGAACAAAACTCAATTAATGGTTTTGCAATCTTATCGGGCAAGTAATTTTGAAGTCCGTAAGGAAGTAAACGTTGCGTCATTATATGACAGTCATGAGACTTCAGGCCCGTTATATTGGTATCATTATCGGTCACTCTGTGCTTGAAGCATGATCCGAACCCATCTGGTAGTTTAGATCCTTTGATGTACTGACAAAACTTTTTTCGGTTCTCTGGTGTGAAAGAATACGCAGCCTGAGGCTTCAAGCACTTCCCGTTTTTGGTTTGGCCTAGCCACAAGCCACTTCGAATGCCCAACATTTGCAAGTCTTGTCTTGCCTTGACTGTGTCTTTAGATTTATCATTCATTAACAAAGTGTTCAAGATGGCCTCCAACACATTTTTTTCGATATGCATGATGTCTAAATTGTGTCTTAGTGAAAGAAAAGACCAATACTCAAGCTCGTAAAAAATAGACCGTTTAGTCCAGTTATGCTCGACAAGAAGATTGCGTTTTATCTTCACACCTCCATAACTCGGATGTTTAGCCTTCACACGCGTTGGCAATCTATCAAGTTGAGCCAGGATTACATCCCGACCAAATTCTTCAGGAGGATCTGCGTTATCGGTTTGGCCATTGAATTCAAGTGAGCGTCTCCATTTATGGGGCTTCGTTAAGAATCTTCTGTGGCCAAAATAAGTTGTTTTGCTTAACACACGAACAGATGGAGTGTCTTTATTACATGTAGGGCATGCCTTGTAACCTTGCCCACTCCACCCAGACAAACTACTTCGAGCAGGAAAATCATTGATGGTCCATAAAACCATCGCTCTCATATTAAACTTCTGGCCTGAGGCAACGTCTATAGTCTCGATACCTTTCTTGTCCCATAAATCCTTCAGGTCCTCAATCAAAGGCCTCAAGTAAACATCAATGTCCTTGCCCGGGGATTTAGGACCAGGAATTAACAACGTTAGCATAAAAGAACTCTCTTTCATACATAACCACGGAGGCAGATTGTATGTTGTCAATATCACCGGCCACATGCTGTAGGCCTGACTAAGGTTCCCAAACGGATTGAAACCATCAGCAGCCAACCCTAGTCGAACATTTCTTGGTTCTTTTGCAAAATCTGGATACTTTGTGTCAAATTTCTTCCATGCTCCACCATCAACCGGGTGTTGCATCTTACCGGGCTCCGTACACTTTCCAGTAGCATGCCAAATCATATCCTTTGCAGTGTGACTAGACTTGTACAAACGTTGTAGTCTAGGAATGATCGGAAAGTAACGCAACACCTTCTTAGGAACTTTCTTCCCCGGCGTGTTACTGTCTTTCCATATACTCGTATTACAGACCGGACAAAAATCCAAATCTTTGTTCTTGTCTCCCCGAAATAAGCAGCAATCGTGTTCACAAGCATGTATCGACTCGTACCCTAACCCAATCGTTTTAAATGTCTTCTTTATTGAATAGTATGATGGTGGGAGCTTGAATCCTTTACTGATGGGAAATACATTTTGTAAAAACTCTAACATTTCATTAAATATAGCATCAGTCAATCTACCTTTAGCCTTAAAATAGGTAAACTTTGCCATAAAGTCTAATCGAGTCACATAGTCACAACCGGGGTACAGCTCCTCGTTGGCACTGGCATATAACTCTTCAAACTCGTTACGTGTAGCTTGAGTCGGTTCGTTACTTGTCTCACCAATATCTCCTTGAGTTGGTTCATTGTGTTCATTATTCGGAGGAATATAGCTAAGATCATTAATTAACGCTGTCATGTCACTCATCAGAGGCTGTCTTGTGTTATCTATTACTGGCGGTGGCATAGGTGGAGCCGGTTCACCGTGTTCCACCCATATTTTATAACGTGGGTCCCACCCTTCTCTCATAATGTGGTTTGAAAGGTTTTTGATGTGTACCCATAATATATTTTGACAAGACTTGCATGGACATCTTATTCTCCCGGCACTAGTCACTAACGACTTGCAATGATTGACGAATTTTTCAAGACCGAGAATAAATAATGGTTCATGACGCTGTAAAACTGTCCAAGTCTTATCATCGAATACCATAACTGCGTTTTAACGATACATTTAGTTATTATATGCAACTTAATTAAACACATTCAAACGAGGAATACCAGATGTTTTGTTCACCTAGTGCAACTATGGAAGGCAATCCTAACCCACTCTTTGAATAATTTGTCTCATATATGAATGCGTATAACCGATTTACTATTTAAGAAAATTTCGGCAGCATTTCCCCTCAACTCCCCAAATATGTGTTTAAAGACATATTCGTAGGAGTAAAGGAGAAACACTGTCGAAATCATCTCAAATAGTAATCCAATTATACGCATTCATATCCTAAATGAGACAAAACATTCAAAAAGCAGTCCCAAACGGGGGACTTTCCGAAATTAATTTCGGACGGGTTTTCTATAGGATGATTAATTTTAGACGGGGATTTTCCAAAATTAATCACTAAAATCCTAAAACAACTAATTATTATAAACTATAAACGGCTCATATCAACAAATTATATATACTAAAAGGCATTGCGGTGGGTGAACTAAATTAAGTCATTTACAATGCTAATCTTAATTTTTATTGGTTGGTTGAATGTTATTAGTGAAAATTTGTACATTTGGCATCACATAACTGGCCAAGAAAGGTTTTGCTACAGGGACTCATGAACAGTGCAGCCTTTCTTTTGGTTTCCTTTGGGTTTGTGATGTGTGTTATTTTCATTCTTCTGTGTCCAGAGACTTCCACACACTTCTCCGGCTTTCTCCTTCCTCCTCTCCCGCACATTCTTCTCCATCTAAAAACCAAGTAAAACCATACAAGATTACAACTTTCATATTAAACATTCAACTTTTATACCTCCACATTCACCAAAACAAACTTGAACCTCAACTACTCAAGTTCAATACTGAAGACACAATCTTATATAACTTCACAATGATCAGCTTCATTTTTTTCAATTCAAATTAACCCTTAATTAATTTTGATTGGATTTGTGAAATTAAGGGTTAAATTAAAAAAATGGGTTTTCTATTACAGAGATAGCGGCTGATCCGACACTCCAAAACACTTACACACCAACCTTACAATAACGAGGTATGA
The DNA here is from genome assembly GCA_019973895.1 of Chrysanthemum seticuspe. Classification (NCBI taxonomy): domain Eukaryota; kingdom Viridiplantae; phylum Streptophyta; class Magnoliopsida; order Asterales; family Asteraceae; genus Chrysanthemum; species Chrysanthemum seticuspe. The sequence continues at coordinate 352,495,442 of BPTQ01000005.1, read as the reverse complement.
AAAAAAAATCAATTTTTTTTTTTCCTTTTTTTTAATTTCAGGTTTTAGTTTGGGTGTTTTTTTTTTTGGATGTGTTGATTTGAGGTATGGTAGTGATGTGAAGGTGTTGGTGGATGCGTATTGCGGTTGTTTCAGGCACAAAATTTGACGACTTTTAAGATGGGTTTTTGATCATTTTAAGGTCTTTGTAGGTGATGGTTAAGAGATGGTGGTCATTGGCTTTGTGGGTTTGTTGATCAAGATGTGTCAAATAAGGTATTGTTTTCTGTATGTTATTTGGTTGGGTGAATTATGTCTTAGCTAGATAAATATTCCAACATTGTTATTGAGTGGATTTGAGTTTTAATAGTCTCGGTCTTTTTTTTAGTGGTTGAAGTATAGTGCAAATTATAAAGAGTCAAGATCTTAGGGGTCGAAGTATAGTGCAAGTTATAGATTATAAACGGATTGTGTTAGGACTTACAACTTATAGAGCACAAATTATAAAAAATTTATATATAGCTATAACTGGTTGGTGGATCATGATGGGTGCAAGTGACCCGGATCTTGGTGGGGCATCACAATGTTGTGTTTGCAGCCATGGCAAGTCGGATAGTATTTAGTTTGCCTACCATGCTTTGCTTAACTGATGCAAAATCTAAAACATGTCTTTGGTATTGTAGGAGGTGAGGATCCAAATCAAAAGGTGAAGCCTTTGTTTGGCTACCGAAGACCAAACATCAGCAATGCAGGACGATATTGCGTGCGTTGCCACAAGACCAATCGGTTAGTGTTAACTTTTTTGCTGAGAGACATGAGATTAATCTTTGATACAAATTTGTTGCCAGTAATGAGCTTTTTCAGCTGGGTTGTTGCTTGGTTATGATATACATGCTGACTATTTAAAAAAAAAAAAAAACATTAATTGAAGTTAAAATAGCAAAGAGAAATTTTGTTAGTTTACCTAATTGTTTCTTAAAGGTGATGGATCAACGAAAAACTTTCAGCTTTCTTTTGCAATACTCTTTAACATATGTAAATTAGTATGTCAAGTCTTAACCAATGGTGTTGTGAGAATTCAAGCATAGGTAAAACATGAAGAAAAAACATAAAGATAACAAGTATATGATGCAATTGGATACAACATTAGTTGATCCAAAAATGGGTTTCCAGTTTGATCCTTTGTGGTGCTCATATGGAAAATGATTGCATTCAGCTGTTAACATTCGGTATACCTATTTCTTACTCTTTTAAATTGAACTTTATATTTATTGGTTGATGTATTGTAAAATTGAATAAATATACGGTTGGGTAATGTATGAATAAACTTCGAATGCTATGGGACTCTTTTTTTTAACAGGTTCAAAAATATTGTTGTGCATGGGTCCCATTAACACCTTTGTATATTTAGTCTTAAAGATTATAATTTATTAAGAGCCCATATTTATATAATGGTAGCAATCCAATACATTACAATATTTTCGCATGTGGGTATGTGACCAATGAAAAGATTTTCACAATGACCCATATTTAAATAATAGTAGCAATCCAATACATTAACACCTTTGTATAGTTAGTGTTAAAAGATTATAATTTATTAAGAGCCCATATTTAGAATATTTTCGCATGTGGGTAAATGACCAGTGAAAAGATTTTCACAATGAACCATATTTAAATAATAGTAGCAATGACCCGAATCAATGAGTATACTTTAGTAAATATATATGACTGTACTAAAGGCTAAAGGTAATGACACGATCTTACGGTTTTGGATTTAGAAAATGAAACAAAAAAATGTTTTAAATAGTTAGTGGTTTACGGTTTTTGTTGACAACGTAAAGTTGTCGAAGTTATGTCCTGGATTTGAAGCAACCAATGGTTTATGAGGTTTGAAGGTATAAACTTGAGCATCACTTGAGGGTGAAGCGGCAAATGGTGATTTTGTTTTCTTACCGGCTTTTATTTTAGCTTTTGGCGCTTTTTCCTATTGCTTAAACTTTTTTTTATTTGATCTTAATTCAGTGAACTAGAAATTCAATATAGAATGGAGAGATATAAGGTGAATGCTGATAGCAAGTAGGGAGATGAACAGTTTTAACGAAGTTTCGGAATGCTTTCTGCTTACTTTTTTAAATTGAAAACAAAAGTAGATGAGCACGTAAAGGATGAGGCTGATGTCGATTTGGAAGCTGAAGAAAAGGATGAGGCTAACAGCCAACAACGTTAGATTTTTTTCACATCTATCTATTGGTGGATTATTTGATTATATCATGCAATATGTAAATGGTTATCTAAATTTAATATGTTTTAGGCATCTTAGTAATGCCACACAATTTGGCAGCTTGGCTGCTTACGAATCATTTTAAGATGTGCTAATTTCCTGCAACCCGTCAACATCACAGGTATCCAGAAAAAAGTTGGAGTAGCTCAAAAACCGTTGTTGCTGATCTTGGCATGAACAATCCTATCAGTCATTGCATGCAAATAATCAACAAACGCAGTTGCCGTTTCAGGGTATGTTAACTTATGCATGTATGTGGGTCGGTACAATTAGTTTGAACTATATGATATGAGTCTTTAGGGGATAGTGTTTCACGAGATGGTCTTTGGAATTGCTTTTCTTCCTTGATTTTGTAATAAATGAACCAGCGTTGCCTTGACATTGTCCCTGTAAGTTTCGAGTTCATTTCTTTTGATTTTGTTAGTTTATACGACATACATTGTCAACTGTTTCAGATGTGCGTTTATTTTAGAGAACTTTGAACTGCTTATACGCATCCTGTTGGGCAGAAAATTAGTCTCTTCATTTTGGCGCGCCTTTGCTATGTGCGGAAATCACAAGCTATATTGTTTTCAAATACTTTGTTTTAGACAAGGCAAGTAAGATATGCTATTGATGGACTTAAAGCTGACCATTTCATGAAGACCACCAATTCAAAACAATTGATAGCAACTAGATGACCATTTTGAATTTCATAACGTGTTGGTGGTTTTATGTGAGATGACCTTTGAAATGCAATTACATTATTAGGCTGCTATGACAGCTCTGGATCGCGTAATAGAGACGGTGTACGCATGCCATTGCTCTCTTTAGTTTCGGTTAATTGCTTACTTTATATGTCGAATCATAATTTATCTGACATGCCACAATCTCTAATTGGATTTCATAATTTTTAAGTTACATTGTTGCAAGTATCTAAATTGTTTCTGAGCTCATGTCTGTATTATTAACACAAGCAAGCCAATAAAACTAGGCCAAAAACATATACCATAAACATTATACGAACACGCACAAAAATTCGACATGATCAACAAAGCGCTCCCGCCGCAACGCGCGGGTTAACCCGCTCGTAATAACTATAAACTAACAAAATAATATAAACGAGCACATGTCAACAAATAATAACTATAAACTATAAACTAACAAAATTATTATAAACGGCTCAAGAGTTGAAAAAAGTGAAATGGTATGTATGTTGCTAAGAGTTTTAACATACATACCATTTCACTTTTTAACATACATACCATTTCACTTTTTTAACATACATATCATTTCACTTTTTTAACATACATACCATTATTTTAACATACATACCATTTCACTTTTTTCACCAAATAATAACTATAAACTAACAAAATTTAAACAACTAATTATTATAATTATAAACGAGCACATTTCAAGGCAATTGAACTAATAATAACTATAAACTAACAAAATTTAAACAATAAACATTCCCCAGCGACATGAATAAACATTCCCCAGCGACATGTCACCCGGGATACCAAAAGGAGAAAAAAAAAATTATTACATACCTTGTCTAGCTAGCTCCTCGTCGCCTACTGCCAAAAAAAAAAAAAAAAAAAAAAAAAAAAAAAAAAACTTCACTTTTCTAATTAACAACTTACAACAATAATAATCTGCAAAAATTATAACATACCTCGCTCTTGCTCCTCGTCGGTCCTCGTCGGCTACTGCCAAAAAAAAAAAAAAAAAAAAAAAAAAAAAAAAAAAAAAAAAAAAACTTTACTTTATCATCTAATTTACAACAACTTACAACAATAATAATCTCCAAAAATCATAATATAATTAACTAATTTAGTTGAATAATATTTAAAATTTGTAAAACAAACCGTGTAACGTGTGGTGGTGGTGATGGTGGATGCGGTGGTGGTGATGGTGGATGCGGTGGTGACGATGGTTGATGATTGTTGATGATGTTTATTTCGTTTTTGTTGCAGAAATCGCCTTGTGGAGAAGAAGATATGTTTTATTTCGTTTTGTGAAGAGATAATACTGACCAGATCTGCTTTATCTACAAACTTTTCCCCGGCGACAATCCCCGGCGACATGTCGCTGGGGAAACATATAGTTTTTGTCGTTTAGCGTAAATGGCGCGATAACGAATATTTTGGTGGGTAGGTATCCCCGGCGACATGTCGCCGGGGAAAACAAATTAATTTTTTTTATTATAATCCCCAGCGACCGATCGCCGGGGAAAACTGTTTTGTTTTTTTTTTTTTTTTTTTTTTTTTTGGGTAAAATTTAATTACTTTATGTTGTTAACGACTTCAAAAGAATACGATTTTATCTTTTATTTTTATTATAATCCTAAATATTTCCCTTTCTTTTAATATAAACTCGGGAACAAAAAGTTACCATTCGGCATCTTTATATTCTTATATGAGAGTTAGATTTACAATCTAGTAACGGGCTAGAGGAACAAGAACATATTACATCAAAATGTTGCATGCAATATTTAATTGGATCAAGAAGCCAAACGATGCATAGTTGAATGTGTTTTATAAATCTATGATTCACCGAAGAATAATTATGGTTACACATTAGACGTTCAACATCCGAGTCGGTATGTTATGGTTACACATTAGACGTTCAACGGATGAGTCGGTATGTTATGGTTACACATTAGACGTTCAACGGATGGGTCGGTATGTTATGGTTACACATTAGATGTTCAACGGATGAGTCGGTATGTTATGCTTACACATTAGACGTTCAACGAATGAGTCGGTATGTTATGGTTACACATTAGACGTTCAACGGATGAGTCGATATGTTATGGTTACACATTGGACGTTCAACGAATGAGTCGGTATGTTATGGTTACACATTAGACGTTCAACGGATGAGTCGGTATGTTATGGTTACACATTAGACGTTCAATGGATGAGTCCGTATGTTAGGGTTACACATTAGACGTTCAACGGATGAGTCCGTATGTTAGGGTTACACATTAGACGTTCAACATCCGAGTCGGTATGTTATGGTTACACATTAGACGTTCAACGGATGAGTCGGTATGTTACGCTTACACATTAGACGTTCAACGGATGAGTCGGTATGTTATGGTTACACATTAGACGTTCAACGGATGGGTCGGTATGTTATGGTTACACATTAGATGTTCAACGGATGAGTCGGTATGTTATGCTTACATATTAGACGTTCAACGAATGAGTCGGTATGTTATGGTTACACATTAGACGTTCAACGGATGAGTCGATATGTTATGGTTACACATTGGACGTTCAACGAATGAGTCGGTATGTTATGGTTACACATTAGACGTTCAACGGATGAGTCGGTATGTTATGGTTACACATTAGACGTTCAACGGATGAGTCCGTATGTTAGGGTTACACATTAGACGTTCAACGGATGAGTCCGTATGTTAGGGTTACACATTAGACGTTCAACATCCGAGTCGGTATGTTATGGTTACACATTAGACGTTCAACGGATGAGTCGATATGTTATGGTTACACATTGGACGTTCAACGAATGAGTCGGTATGTTATGGTTACACATTAGACGTTCAACGGATGAGTCGGTATGTTATGGTTACACATTAGACGTTCAACGGATGAGTCCGTATGTTAGGGTTACACATTAGACGTTCAACGGATGAGTCCGTATGTTAGGGTTACACATTAGACGTTCAACATCCGAGTCGGTATGTTATGGTTACACATTAGACGTTCAACGGATGAGTCGGTATGTTATGGTTACACATTAGACGTTCAACGGATGAGTCGGTATGTTATGGTTACACATTGGACGTTCAACGAATGAGTCGGTATGTTATGGTTACACATTGAACGTTCAACGGATGAGTCGATATGTTATGGTTACACATTGGACGTTCAACGGATGAGTCGATATGTTATGGTTACAATTTAGACGTTCAACGAATGAGTCGGTATGTTATGGTTACACATTAGACGTTCAACGGATGAGTCGATATGTTATGGTTACACATTGGACGTTCAACGGATGAGTCAGTATGTTAGGGTTACACATTAGACGTTCAACGGATGAGTCGGTATGTTATGGTTACACATTAGACGTTCAACGGATGAGTCGGTATGTTATGGTTACACATTAGACGTTCAACGGATGAGTCGGTATGTTATGGTTACACATTGGACGTTCAACGAATTAGTCGGTATGTTGTGGTTACACATTAGACGTTCAACGGATGAGTCGATATGTTATGGTTACACATTGGACGTTCAACGGATGAGTCGATATGTTATGGTTACACATTAGACGTTCAACGGATGAGTCGATATGTTATGGTTACACATTGGACGTTCAATTTAATTAGTTTATGTTGTTAACGACTTCAAAAGAATACGATTTTATCACTCCATTTCATCCCAATTTAAGAAAAATATTGGGAGAGTAACTTTGGTGAATCATAGATTTATAAAACACATTCAACTATGCATCGTTTGGCTTCTTGATCCAATTAAATATGGCATGCAAAATTATGAATTTTTTAATAACAAGAGAATCCCCGGCGACATGTCGCCGGGGAAAATGTTTTACGTCACGTTAAGATATATTAACACTAATTACGTATTTTTTTAATAAACAAAAGAATCCCCGGCGAAATGTCGCCGGGGAAAAGAAAGCGGGAAAATTTGCTGCCACGTTTTACCATGAAATATTCGGTCAAAATATTATCGTTGAATCCCCGGCGACATGTCGCCTGGGAAAAGTGAGAGATAATTTTGCTGACTTTTCTACGAGACTTCGTGCCACGTAGGATATATTTTTGTCGTTTAGTGAGGATTCCCAAGCGACAATTGTCGCCGGGGAAAACAGCGATGGGGAAAGTGGTAAATGTGGTAGTGCCATAAACTCTCTTTCAACAAAATGTATTTTTTTGGGTAAAGGGTTTTTACCCTGGTAAATGGTATATAAATAAAAATTAGGAGCAGGCGATATGGCAAAGCACCAAATCGACTATACAAACACACGCATCAATTGTGCTTCTAACTACATCAATAGAGTGACATGCCACTCTAAAGATATACATGAACTAGACGCTACAAAAGAATAGAACATGACCAACACTAACGCCTAGCTCAAGAAACTGCTCTAACGAGCTACATGATTATGCATAAGAGAACAAGGTAAATCCCACTTGTCCATAACTCTTCCCACACGACTTGACTTCTTGTATCTAAATGAGAGAAGCTTTAACCGAATGGTAGTCATAATCGTGTCAATTATTTGCTCCTTCGAACGTTTGGTTTGCTTAAAAAGACGAGAATTCCTCTCTTACCAAACATAATAAACCGAAGCAGCCAAAACAAGTCTCGCAATAATGCTATTAATAGAGCGTTTATTAGCAAAAGGAGAAATACCATTTAGAATCGAATCCCACGAGTCCGAGACTTGATGGAGACCAGCCTTTACCTTCACACTCGACCATACTTGTGAGGAAAAACAACACTCGAAGAAAAGATGTTTATGAGAGTCTTCCTGTAGATCACACAATGGGCACAACAAAGCTAGATTATTGGAACCTTGGATATCCCATTGTCGAATCACATCTTGTGTTTTCAGCTTGCGTTTAAACACTAACCAGAGGACTAAGAGGACATAAGAGGACTAAAATCTGTCTAGCTGAAAGATGCGACATAAGAGGACTAAAATCACACCAGTTGTCAAACCATGCTGAGATAGAAAGTCCATTCCCAACTTTATACCAGAAGAATCGTCTGATCATGGGACGAATATGGAGAATTTTACGCCAACTCCATGTCATATTCCCTCAAAAAGGAACATCCCAAAAACGACGCCCTCTTAATTTATTAGTATGGATCCATTTTACCCATAACGACTCCTTTGAAACAAGAATGCTCCAAATATGGGATGTGATCAATGCTACATTGAAAATCTCGAGCCGGCGAATACCTAGCCCACCTTCCTCTTTTGGAAGACAAACAGAATCCCATGAAACCTTAGCCTTACCACGTTGCATAACACCATGGCACCAAATGAACCCTCTCATAATTTGCTCAATATCCAAAATAACTCGAGTAGGCAAAATAAACACCGAAGACCAAAAAACATGCATAGAGGATATAACCGACTGAACAAGTTGTAATCTTCCCGAAAAAGAAAGAAATTTGTTTTTCTAATCGTTAACCCTTTTTTGAACCTTCTCCACTAATTCCTTACAATCTCTAAAAACAAGACGAGTGGAGACTAGAGGAACTCCAAGATACTTAACTGGCAATCTACCTTCCTCAAAAGGTAGGACATTAAGAATACCAAGCTTAACATGATTAAGGACATTACAAAAATAAGCCGTGCTCTTTGGAAGACTAGGAACCAAACCTGATACGCTTTTGAATTCATCGAGAGCCTCCATAATAATTCGAGCAGAGTTAATATCTCCATGCGCAGAGAGAAAGAGATCATCCGCAAAACATAAATTAATTATGTTAAGATCAGCACAGTGATGATGATAAGCGAACTCGTTAGAGATGAGAACTTTACGCTTCAAAATACGAGTAAGAATCTCCATAACAAGAGTAAATAAGTATGGAGATAAAGGATCACCTTGTCTCAGACCTCGTTTCCCTTTGAAAAATCCATGCAACGTCCCATTTATACATAAGGAAAAAGAAGTACTCGTTACACATTCCATAATCCATGACACCATCCGAGAGTGAAAACCAAAACCAATGAGGATTTGATTAAGAAAACTCCAGTCAACCGTATCATAAGCTTTCTGAACATCAACCTTGAAAGCACATCTCGGAGGGCCTCTATCTACGTGGTAGTTATGCATGATCTCTTGAGTTAAAAGAATATTATCATAAATACGCCTACCCGGAACAAAAGTAGACTGGTTAATACTAATTAACCCCATAAGACTGTCTTTAATACGATTGGAGATGATCTTACTGATACTCTTATAAATCACATTACAAAGAGAAATGGGCCGATAATCAGTGATACGAAAAGGAGAAGCAACTTTATGAATAAGAGTAATGGCCGTATGATTAACTTCTTTAAGAAGTTTACCACTCACAAAAAACTCCCGAACCGCACTAATAACATCATTCCCTACAATATCCCACGCACCTTTGAAAAAAGCAGCCGAATATCCATCTGGACCCGGTGATTTATCATCACCCATAGAAAAGACAGCCTCCTTAATTTCAACATCAGAAGTATCACGAACCATAAAGTCAGCTATCCCATTTTCCAATCTGCTTGAAAATAAATCATTATAATCCAAGGGAGTCACCGGACCAACTTGGCCTAGAAAATGCATATAGTGCGAGACAAAAGCCGTATGAACTGCATCTCCATCAATCGTAACACCATTAGAGTCCACAACCATATCAATTCGACTTCTAGCCACACGAATCTTCACTACTTTATGAAAATAAGCTGAATTCGAATCCCCAACACGAAGCCAATTAACTTTGGCCTTTTGTTTAAGAAACCTTTCCTCTTCTAGAAGTGCTTGATTAAAAGAATGGAGATATAAAGCCTCCTCATCACGAAGCATAGAATTAAAAGGATCTTTATCAAAGGCTTTCTGGACCTCATCTAGCTCAAAACGAAGCCGTTTTACTTAATCATGTAAGTTACCTTTTTCATATAAAAGCTTCCTTAACGGCTTCTTCAAAAGCTTCAACTTTTTCACAACACGAAACATATGATAACCATCAATATTACTATTCCACGAATCAGCCACTGTCTCCTTAAACCGGTCATTATGGATTAGTAAATTTGAAAACTTAAAAGGCTTCGGCTTAAGTTTTGACACCATGGGAATTCTTAAAATAGTCGGAGAATGATCAGAAATGCGATATGGCTGGAAAAGAGCACATGCACCAATAAATGAATCGTAAAACTCCAAGTTAGCCTACACACGGTCAATCTTCTTTAGCACTCCATTATCACCTTTCGGCTTTTGATTCCATGTGAAGTGTAACCTCGTTTTATTAACGTCTGAGACCTCAATATTATCAACGCACTCTTTGAACTCACGCATAGCAATATCAATTTTAGATGATCCAGAGGCGTTGTCTTCAAGGTTAAGGGTTGCATTAAAATCCCCCATTAGACACCAAGGATTCCCACGGACAACAACCTTATGGGCTGCTAACTCATGCCAAAGAGCACGTCTGTGAGTATATCGATTATGAGCGTATATAAAAGAGCACATAAGGACCTTTTTAACAGCTTTAAAGACAACCTGAGTATGCATAGCTTGAGCTGTTTGAGCTAAAACCATAACATCAACCTCATCAGGATTCCAACCCAATATTATGCGAGAACCCTTCATACATAGATTACCATTTGACGTCCAGTTCCAATTCCAAAAAACACGGGCACATAGCTTATCTAACCGAGTACTAGAAACATGAGACTCTAATATAGCACAAATAGACAAACGATTCTACGAAATTACTTGACGAACCTCATTTTGTTTAGGGGATAGGTTCATTCCCCTTATGTTCCACGCGGCTATGCTATACATAAAGAACACCAATAACGGGAGTGCTTGTCCCTTTTAGATCAATTTTGTTTGAGATATCCATAAATTGAGTCGTTTCATCATAAACATCATCCGCATCTTCGCTATCACTAGCCTGGCTTCCACTCAAATTTACACCACAATCTTTGTTACCTGCCATTGTATCCTCCATTGCCTGATCAAAGCCATTATCAGAGTTACGTAACGCATCAAAGGAATTCCTTAACTGGACCAGGTTCACTTCTTGGGACGTGGAATCTTTGTTAGAGCTCGAAATCTGTTGTGACGAAGACGCCTCATTTTGAGTATCGCTTGGAGGTTTCACTTTGGGCCGATAATAATAAGAAGGTTTAGGCTTATTAAGCCTAATACTAGCAATATGTTTTGGAACTTTTTTCCCTTTATTACTTTTACCTCCTTTCCGAGTTACTTCAACAAACCCCTCATCATTAGCCACATTAGAAATATCAACCTTCGCCATCTTAGGACACTGCTCGTTAGAATGACCAAATAGATTACAAGTGTCACACCTTGGGGGCTGCCATTCATACTCAACATTTATTGTTTCCTTCATAAACCCTGATCCATCAAGTAATGGAATAGCCACAACCAATGAGTCCACAAGAGCACGTTCAGAAGTGATCTCAATAAGAACTCTAGCATAATTGTTCCGACCCCATGATTCAAGACACATTGTACTAGTGTATGCATCAAGCATAATGGGGCGACCAATCTTCATTGCCATCAGACTAAGACCATCTTCCGTGAACGCCACCATAGGAACATTATGAAATTTTACCCAAACAGGCACACTTGTGAGATCTTCCTTTGTCATATTAGTAGTAGGCGTCCAAACATTCAAGATAACAAGAACATTCCGAATAAGCCATGGACCATTCTCTAATACTTGTTCCATACCCCTCCTTGATGAGAACTTAAAGAAAAAGAAATCGCTAGAGTTCATCATAACCCGAATAAGACCATATTTCGCCCATGTGTTCTTCACGTAATTTTCCACAATAGGAAAAGCCAGACGTTTCCCCATAAAATATCCATACAAAGAGTTTGCAAACCTATTGTTCACTTCTTCAACTGATGCCATAGGTAACGTAAAATCAGCATCATCTACCACATCATTATTAAGAGGGCGAAAATTTACCTTCCTTTTAGGTTGATCTTCATTAAGAACCGTAGCATACGAAACCAACTTCGTGTGCACATCCCCCTGAACATTTGTGATCTTGTTACTAAGCATATTTAGTAACGAACTGATATCCTCCTCTCCCTTACCCTCCTCCATCAATTAATACTTACAGACCACCACAATCAAGAGAAAATAAAACCTAAACGATTAGAAGCTAGAAGATGGGTTTTGTTTAAAGTGACATTTTATCAAACAGTTGGTGTGCATAACATAAATTGAGTTATTTAGGGTCAAATTTTGTGGGAACCTGAGATTTTATATGATTCGATGTTTGGGATAGGAAATTGATAATGAATTTAGTGTTTGGAGATGGGATTAATGAAAAAATATGGAGGTCTGGTAAGTGGTTGAAAGGGAGACATGTTGAAAGAATTAGTTCACATGGAGTTTTGTTTTGAGTTCGAGATCTACAAAACAACAAAATGTACTTGTAGCGTTAGAAAATCATTTTCGAATAACTATAATTCTGATGCGTGGTTGCATAAGTGTGAGAGTATATTTTCTAATATATGATTGTTTTAAGTTATTATGATTTTAGTAATAATAGATTCAAGCATTACAAAAAGCAACGGTATTAGGTAGTTGGCAATATTATTGTAGTTTAGAGGTATAGCCAACGTGTGTGACAACCTTTTCTTGCTTTGTCGGTAATTTAGGCAGTGATAACTATTTTTTTTACATGTGTAGCGTTTTTCATTTGGTGTTTGACTTTTAAACTTGTAACCTTACAAATTATCACCATAATAAGATTATTTTGTACTATCAATTTGCATAAATATTTAAGCATTGTTCAAAGCTATTTATTTGGGGTACAAATAATTATCGCTAAAGATAATAATACTATTTAATTTTTGTGATTCTAATAAACTTACATAACATTATTGATATACTGGACAAAGGGCTATACAATATATATTAACTTTTAAAAGACGATTCATATATGCTAGTCCATTAAGTGGTGCAAGACCAATATTTTTCAAAATAACATTTTACAAATGACAAAGTACATGTGTCAAAGCAAAATAAACAACAAAAAACTACAATTACTTGGTCTCTCATTTTTCCAAATTTGTCACGGGTTTCACAACTACTTCATCATTTCTCATATAATTTTGTCAAATTTGAAACCCGGGTGGTTCAACCGGTTGAACCATTGCGGTCAAAAAACAGGTCGATTTAAACCGAGTCAACCCGACAGGTTGGGTCGAAAATAGGTCAAAATAAACCAGGTCAACCCACAGGGTTTAAAGCATCCCGGGTCAACCAGGTTTTCTATGTGTATTAATAGTTTCCTACTGAAATATATTTCTTCAACATTTCCTCTTTTAGTCTCAACTTTTCACTTTTTACTTTTTGGTTTTTCCTTTATATATAGTATATAGTAGGGTACCCGTATTTCGTCGGCGGGTACCCTATGACGATTAACCGGAGAAATAAATCTCGATGAGACCTGATTCACCAATTTGTATCGGTTTCAACGGGTCCTCTCTGGTTCATTTTCGGATGGCTTTAATTGGTTAGCCGAACCGGTTCCCAGTAGAACACGTTGGTCCGGTTTTCAAAAGTATATGTACCATCAACTTGTTAGCTTGTATGAAGTTTTGTGTGTTTTATTAATTTGTATAATGTGTATAATAACATGTACTTTTCATTTCAAGGTGTTTTAAAAATAACATTAATTAGTGTGTTTAATTATTTTATACTTTAGATTATGTTGTAGCTTCTTTAAATTGTACGTTATGAAAATTTTATTATACTTTTTAGTAAATGGTGTTTTAATTGGTTATTTTTAATTTTGTAGATGTACTTTTAATTGGTTGTACAATATGAAAAAATTATTGTACTTTTTAGTAATGAGATGTTTTAATAAGAGTATTAATTACACTATACATTTCTCTCTCCATTGACCAATTTACATTTTTCAACTTTTCAACTTTCAACTTTGACTATTTTTCTATTATATGTAGTATAGATATCATTTCTTTTGAAATTTTCTTTTAAAAGACATATGACACATGTTATGGTTAACTTTTTTCATAAAACGAAATTTTATTAATTTATATATTCGTTTTATGAAATTTTAATTCTTTTAAGAGACAAACGACACATGTTTAACTGATGTAGTTGATGGGGTACTTATGTATGTGACCTTATCTAATTATGAAGAGTGAACTAGAGATCGCCATTAAACGACACATGATTCGTGTCTTTTTTTCCCATAAATAATTGATGAGCCATCAAACCCAACTCAACTCAGTTCTGATCGTACGTCAAGATCAGTTTTAGCCCAAAACTAATTTCATATGTATGTTGGGCTGAGCACTGTCCGAAAATCAGACCGGACTGATCAAAACCGAACTGGACGAAACTAAAAACTGATTTGGTCTAAAACACCATACCGAAATGTGCGTTTCAAGTCAAGGTCAGTCCAATCCGGTCTAGCAAAGCATAATGGCCGATTTTGCGTAAGACCAAATCGGATTGGACGGAAGATCGAATATGAGAAAAATGATGGACTGATGAACGAACCGAAATACGTCCGGTCTGGTCGGTCTAATTTGGTCCGATTTCTCGATTTGGTCATGCCCGCTATCTATCGGGCTAACATTTTATTAATCTTCAAACAATCATTCAAAATCTATTAGAATCGAATGATTAAGCTTTATATTGTTTTTAGGGGGAAAATAGGCTCCTAGCTAAAGGTAGCTTGTCTCGCCCAGGGGGTGAGAAGAGTTTGAGAACAAAACTAGCATTCTTCTTCGTGGATACTCTGCGTAGTACACCTATGGACGGTACATTTAATCAAACAAATCTTACACAAATTTATTTAGCTCACATACAAATATTAAAACAAAATAGAGTTAAATATGTGTTTGTGTCTAATCGTATAATCTCTATTAACTTGTGTTTCTATCCAGCAAGTTTAAGTTACACGACTCGTTTCATAACAATAACATTCGAGCTTGGTATGGGGTATTTAAAGACCATGCAAATGATGTATGTCATACACTCATATTAGTACAATGCATGAGTCAATAATAAATTTTTGGGTAAAAGGTTTATACCCGGTGAATAAGTCAATAGTAAATTTAGGTACCTTGATATCATTATCACGAATCCCACATAAATTGAAGAAAGGAAATATTAGTAGCTTATATACATTATGGTGTCCTAAACAAACATCCTTGGATTAGTAGTATGTTCTCAGTCCTCTTGTGCGAGCTCCCTAATTAAATGATATTAGTGGGTTAACACATTTGGGTTTGAACACACCTATCATTTCCAACTTTTTTTTTTCCATCTCCTCCTCTTAATAGTTAACTTTTTTCAAAAAAACACAATTCCATTACTTTTTACATCATTTTATTTAAACTTTTGACTTTCTAAGAGACAAAATGACATATATTTGAGTTTGATTGATGTTGTTTGATTATGATACTCATGTATATGATCTTATCTAGTTATATGTAGAGTGAACTAAAGATTACCATCAAACCACACATAAGACATGTCCTTTTTTTCTATAAAATACACAAATGTAATTTATGAAAGAGACTACATTCTTAGTTTAACTTTATAAACGTCGTTGTGTGGTCAAAATTTATGTAGAAACTTTATAAAATTAACAACTTGATAGAAATTGTGTTATATTGGTCTGTATGCTCGGTTAGTCACTTGGCCACTCTTTTTCAAGTTCGTTATTCGTTCAAAAACTACTTTTGTCAAATTCGATTTTTAATACTGACTCGAACTTATTAGACATAAATCTTACATTGTTTGTTGTCAATACGTCAAAGTAAACCTCGAATATAATCACGAATGATAATACAAACACACATTACTGCATTACGAGTATATATAATAACAGAACGACGTTTACTATTAGATGTATTGAAATTCTGAACAAGTGATCTTTGGCTTAGCTATATCAAAATGGACGTTAAAATGTTACTCAAAAAACTGAAAATAACAAACATGGTGTTTTCGTATAAATTCTTTTGGAAAAAAATTATGATTTCATTGAATCCCACATAGGTTGAAAAAATAAAATATTGATACCTTATATACCATATGATTTACCAAACATGCATCTCTAGTTAGTAGTATGTTCTCGAAGATATCAAAGTTTCTCTACTAATTAAATAAATTAGTTGACAATATTTGATGTGTTTGAAAATATTATAAACTAAAGTTTTTTCCTTTTTTTAGCTGATACTTTTTTTATACAATAGAAGTCCATTACTTTTTATATCATTTCATACTTGTTTTTATTTTTTAAGAGACAAATGACACATGTTTAACTGAAGCTTTTTGATTATAGATGTTTTCTTAGCGATTAACTCTTTTCATATAACATAATTCCATTACTTTTTATATCATTTCATATAAAAAATTTTAAAAAATAACTGACACATAGTTTGACTGACGTTGTTTGATTATGGAAACTAATGTACGTGATCGTATCTAGTTACGCAGAGTGAATTAGAGCTCGCTATTATACGACCCGTGAGACGTGTCTTTTTTCATGTTGGAACTTGTAGGCTTTATCAACAATTTGTGTGTTACATCTATTCCACATAGGTTGATGAGAAAAGTGAAGATGGTTCGCCTCACACAAATTTATTTAGCTCACATCATCTACATATATTAAAACATAGAGACGCCCTCATGTTTTAAAGTTAGTTTTGTGAAATAACTGCAAACTAATTTTCAGCATATTCAATGGGCAAACAAACATGTGACTGCGACCTTATGTCATGAAAGATTACCATTTACAACAAAACAAAATAGTGTTGAATATGTGTTTGTCTAGTCATATAATTTTTACTAACCCATTTTTCTACCTTAGGTAAATTGTCACCACTCACTTTATAACAATAATATTCAAGCTTGGTGTGAGTTATTTAAGGAGCAAGCAAATAATATAAGTGATATTAGTAAAGTGCATGAGTCAATAGTAAATTTAGGCACTTTATTGTTCTTCTTGATATAAAAATCATTTTCATATTGAATCCACATAGATTGAAGAAAGGAAATATTAGTAGCTTATATACCCTATATAGTTCCAAACTTGTATCTTGAGTTATAGGTATGTTTTCAAATCTAATCAGTTTTAACGCTAAATAAATGTTATTAGCGGTTAACATGATTGTGTTTGAAAATATCTATAAACTTTATGGTTTTTTTTTTAATTAACGGTTAACTTTTTCCGTAAAACATAATTCCATTAATTTCTAATATTTTTTTGTGAATTTGTGATTCTTGTAAGAGACAAATGACACATGTTTGATTGACGTGGTTTAATGGGTACTTGTGCATGTGATATTATCCAGGGCCGTCCCTTGAAATTTTGAGGCCCTGTGCCATTTTGACAATACAGGCCTCCTGAGCAACAAGAAAGATTTAAAAATATGTATAGAAAAAGGTGTGTTTTAAAAAAAATGTATTATATTACATAAACATAAAATTTCATTAGAAAAACAAATTGGACTATTTCTAAACAGTTTTTCTATACATAGGTTGAAAGTATTAATTCGAGTTACCCATTTGTGCTTATTTAGAACTATAACTAAAATAGAAGGACAAAAATGTAAAAGCCATCAAACCCGACTCAACTCATTCCCGACCGCATGTCAAGATCAATTTTGACCCAAAACATAATTCATATGTATGCTTGAAGTTTCTTGTTTTGCCACCTCTTACATCGGGTTATTAAAAAAAGAGATTAGATTCTTAGTTTCAAAATAAGAAATTTATAGACTAGTTATATATTATTTGAATAGTTACTAAAAGGTTTGTCTCCTAACAACACCTTTTGTTGTGTAAGAGGCTCCTAAAATCAAATGGTTGTGGGTTCAACTTCTGCTTAAAACATGTGAGATAATTTTTTATGTGCATTGTGAGATAGTTAGTTGTCATTTTATAAAAAAAAATATTTGAATAGCTGCACACTGAGCCCAACATCAATTCACCAACCCATATAAAAAAAACTTGGGCCAATATAAAGCCCATATAACACTCTTCTTTTTTGGTTTGGGCCATTCACCGCCAATTTTATTTGTGAATTGTGATACTGTGGAAGAAAAGCAAATCAATGCAAAAGGTAACTCTTTTATTCCCACATCCCCGAAAGCAATAGCTAAGTCATAATATTAAGACCCATTTAATACCCGGTATGTTTGTCGGACTCGATGATGTGAGCCTGTGACACAAGTGTGGGCATTAAGGTTATACGGAGCTGCTGCAACTTTGGCCTCGTAAACTAGAAGCGATCAAGGGTGGCCTATCTAGTGTTATGTCTCCTCTTAAGCATTGTAGACCCCTTATTAGTCCGACAATAACTTTTTACTATTCATTTTTTACAACATCGTTGTGTGGTCAAAATTATTGTAAAAAAGTTACAAATGTCTAGTTTCTTGTAAAAAGAACAATGAATTTGTAATTTTGTAAAAAAAAGAATTGTGTTTGAAGTATATTAAGTTATTTCTCTGTTAAAATACTTAAATGTTCGTCGTAGTGTTTGCATTTTTTTCCCGTAACGATTTACGGTTTTAAAATATCATTGTTATTGGAAAGAGGTGGAAGTTGGTTTGTTAATTGGTCTAAAAAGGGGTGCCTATGATTACCTTTTTGTATGCAAACGTTTTGTGGCAAGTAAATGAGGTCAAAACCTAAATTTATACCTAACCTAATTAGAAGCTTCGCCAAAATCTTAAACGTAATTTTACACTTCGTGGTCCCAACAAAAGTTACTACGGAGTAAAACTTAGTAAAAAATTGAGCTAGTAACATGATGGTTTGGTAGCACAATAAAAATCCACCTAGTAGCATCCTGCAAGTATCTAAGACTAAAAGTAATAAGACCAAAGGGTTCGGTCGGTTTACCTGAACCAAATGTGTCCCCCTTGCTACTCAAACCGAAAATGGTTTGGTCCGTCAGTGGACCGAATAAATTGTTTAGTTTGTGCATGTGTTTTTTGTTTATATTTAATTTTGTGGGTATGTTTTTGGTTGTGAGTGCGGTCTCCTTACTATAAGTGGGTACAAATATAGTGATACCAAGATTATTTTAGAGATCGGGCCTGAGCCCAATACACAATATCACCTAACACTTACTACGAGTGTTTGGTCTAGGAGAGAAAAAGCTGATGTGACGGTGCAGTTTGTGGTCTTGGTAGTGTGGTCTTATTAGGCTATGCACAGTGGTGACCTAGGTCACCACCGGCACATCATCTTTCTCTCTCCGACAACCCGACGACTAACTAGTTCCCACACTGGTGACAACTTTTTTTTTTTTTTTAATGCCAAAAGATACAATTTTTAGAAGTATATGTGTTTACAAAGTCGGTTGCCAGCCCGAATTAGTTCGCCTTCCTATTGCTCCTCAACCGATCACAACCCACCTCCCACAGTGTGTGCAACCGAAGGAAACTCAAAGTCAACCGATCAAGGTAACCTCCCACTGCTCGTAGCCTTACTATTAGTCTAAAATTATATCTTTTCGACTCAATTGACTGATAGTACATGATTTGGTGATTACATAAAGATTTCATAAATGGTGTTATGGTACAAAGTACAGAATCTGCAAATCCTTAACATCTATCACATGATAAAGTTTTCTTGATGGTTAGGTTTGGAAGAAGCCAACCAACCCATGTGTGCAATGTTTCAGAGAACATGTTCTCTTTTTAAACTTTATATATACCTCATGGTTCTTTTATTGCTTAAATTGACTAAAGTTTTGCTGCATAATGTATGATATATGTTGTCTAACATCATTAGGCAAAATAAGCATATGGTTTGTATACGTATGTACAATTTATGATTTTCGCGACATGAGCACGTCATACGAGTTAACTGACCAGAAAGGCGAAAACTACTCTTCCATAAGATGTACATACCAGCAAGGTTGTAAAAATCGCTAGGCGCTAGTGAGGCGGTCGGGTAAGGCCTAGCGATTAATTGGTTAGGCGGGGATTAATCGGATTTGAATTTTTATCCACAAAATTATAATTTTAGATATTATATTATATTATATGTATGAGATGAGCATAGTGCATCAAAATTCAAATATTTCAAGTGTTAAAATATAAACATAATACATAATTCTTCAAAGTTCAAAGTCAAACATAGATAATACTCGGTTAGTTGACCATTTTAAAGCGATTTTTGACCGATTTTGTCCGATTAATCGGTTTGTTGACCGATTTCTAAGCGATTTTTTTCCGATTTTTAAGCGATTTCTTTGACCGATTTTTTAGTGATTTTGTCCGATTAGACCGATTTGTCCGATTAATCGATTTTTTGACCAATTTTTAAGCGATCTTTGACCAAACCGATTAAATAGGCCGATTATAATAAATCAAGGCGCTTAGTGAGCGATCAGTGATTATGTGGGGATTAATCGGCCGCTTTGGCCGATTTTTACAACAGAGCATACTAGTATGATAATAAGTCATGTTCGAAGAAGACAAACATGATGTTTTGGTATAACATCACTTGGTTACAAAAATGTGTTTGGAAATTGCTCATGTAGTCATCTGCTTCTCCTTATAGCCATATGGTCATCTCATGTGGGACAATAAAGATGAGGTGGGATTTTAACAAACATAAAATGACTATTCAACATTTGATCCATACAAATAATATTAAACTTAACAAGTTTGGGTAAATCACACGAAAATAATCAGTCAATGCAAATTTTTGGTACTTAATTTTCTTTTTCTCGATTTAAAATATTGAAGTTATTTTTTATGCAATGTAAGATTTTTTTTATTTTTTAAAAAGCGATCACCTGTCATTATTTTAATTGCTCAATTATATTAATGCATCACATTAGTTAAGCATTTCAGCTGAAAAAATGACCGATAACATCATTTAAAAAGTAAAAAAAAAAAAAACCTTATATTGCACAAAAAATTAGCTTAAATTCTAAAAATTGAAAAACATAAAGTTAAATAATTTAAATTCAAATTCACGTAAAATGTATTCCCTCCGTCTCATTTTATAAGTTCATGTTTGAAAAGTCAAAGTCTTTTTTCTCAGAGTTTGATTGTAATTATTTTTTTTCATGTTATATAATACTTGATGAAAAGTATACTAATAAAAATGCATTTAAAACACAAATCAATTCATATATTTTGTATCAAGTATTATATAATACGAAAAAAATAATTATGATCAAACTTTGAAGAAAGAGACTTTGACTTTTCAAACATGGACTTATAAATAGAGACGAAGAAAATAATAACTTTTTGTGCCATTTCCTCAAAGGTTAAGGTATGCAAAGAAATATAGTAGCTTTCAAACATATTGATAAAATGAGGCCCACCAAATATTGGGTGTCGATACTAAAAATCACATGCTAATCAAGATGACCTTACAAAAAGGGAATCTAATCTAATCTCTATTGTTGTATAACTTTCTTTGATTGATGATGGTGCTTTTGACACGTGAAAGGCGACAACAATGACATCCTAATAATGTCTCAAGGTCTTTGGCACTACTTATTAGTTATTAGTTGTGTTCTCAAGTTGAGGAAGAAAAGTGAAAATAATAAAAGTTTTGTTTTTCAGTTTTTTTTAGAAAGTAAAGTGAGTGAAAGTGAATATATTTTAGTTATAAAACTTTCACCCCACTTTTGGGATAGAAGTGACTTTACTTTCTCTCACTTACTTTACTTTATCTTTCTTTCACTTTCTTTATTTTTTTCCTTAAGAACACAACGCCACTTTTATGAAATTAATACTCCCTCCGTCTCATATTAAGTGTCCACAATGGAATCTTTCGATGTCCCATATTAAGTGTCAATATTCTATTTCAACCAATGAGATGAGACTTTAGTGAGTAAAAATGATATTTGATTGGTGGATAGTATAGTTAGTGGAATTTTCTAAAACTTTGTGCATGATGTAAGCGGACACTTAATATGGGACGGAGGGAGTACTACTTACTGCCTAAGATTAAGTTATTGAAATAAGAAGTCAACGGTTCTAACTTTATCAGGTGTGTACATTCGAGGATGGCTAAGAAAATGTTGGAAATAGTTTTGAGATTAACCTGATAAAACCGCGTATATGTAAAAAGACTTACCCTTCCTAAATAATCTGAAGGAAAGAAAATCACGTCCATTTCATGATAATGGTATTTTTTCTACTAACCCAATCACTTTTCATACCCATTATGTAACTTTAATCAATTTTATCTATTACTTAATTAGCAAGCAATGGTTTAAGTAATTGATTCATCCTTAACAATAAACAATAACTTTTCCTAATCTTTTTTTAACATCAAAACCTTTTCTAATCTAATTGATACAATTTCTATTCTTACACAAAAATATCGATACGATGGTCTTCTATATGTGATACCGTAGTTGATGTTAAGCGAATTTACATATTTCACGCATCTGGTATGGTAATGTTGTGGTATTCATGATTTCGGCGACTATTGTATCAAGTTACTTCTAGTTTAGTACTTTAGCTGATAAGGCTATTAGCATATTAATCCATACGTGGTTTACGAGCCCAATTAGCTTTTAGGGTTTCACTATTTATCTGTATTATATATATACTCATTCTATACATTTAGTTTTTTGTCGATTTCAATAAAACTTTGCATTGTGTCTTTGGTTTCTACAAAGACGAAGTTTTGTTTTTATGACTCGGGTTTTAAGTAGTCGTCTCGTAGTGTCTTTCAGCTTAGACAGCATAATTGTATCATGCATCATACTTTAAAAGCTTATGTAAAGCTTATTTTTATGAGACTTTGTTGTCGGTGTATGCAAGCTTTCAAAATAACATACAAATTACGCCAAGAATATATATAGAAACATGCATTTCTAGTAATCAGAATATGAAGACAAGAAATCTATATATATTTTTTATTTAAATTTATGTGTCCCATAATAAGTTTGTCACTTGAAATGAAACCAAAACGTAGGACAGATTTTTGTTGTCTTCATGTATGATTCTACTTTTAATTTGGCACACAAATCTTTGGGGGCTCACTTCAAGCATCCTTTCTATAATTTGCCAACTATTTGATCATAATTTAACATTGAGTTTTTGTCTTTAATCTCTCTTTTGGAGAGAATAATTTATGTATTACAGCCAGATTCATCACGAGACTCGTTTAGCATGTACAAACAATATATCGTAGTTCTAAAATATGCTTCAAGTAATAAAATTCAAGCAATTGTTTACAGTAGAAATCAGAGTGAATAAAAAATTATACTCCATCCGTCCCAAAATTATTGTCCCCTATTGACTTTTTTAGTCTTTCTTCTTCAACTTTGACCATAATTATTTTTGTTTGTATTATATAATACTTGATGAAAAATATATGAATGTATTGGGTTTTTAATGTATTTTCATTTGGTATAATTTTCATCAAGTATTATATAACACAAATAAATATATTAATGGTCAAAGTTGAACAAGAAAGACCAGTCAAAGTCAAAGTGGACAATAAAAATGAGACGGAGGGAGTATTATCAACTTCACTAAACAAATAAGGATACATTGAGAATAAATAAGAACAAATAAATCTAACCCAAAACTAGACGGTCCTAAAAAATGAGCCGGGCTTATAGGCCTTATTAGCTAACATCCATTCTTAAACTCGTAATGCTGCAGCGGTAAACATTGAGAGTTAAATAAACTAAAACCGAAAATAAACGAATAGCGGAGTGTCCCAGAGTGCAAACTCGGTCCAAGACGGAGTCTCAATCCGATGTATTCTAAATTGTAACAAGGAGACACTAGTCAAGTCTGAAACAGACAGATCAAAGTCATTGCAAAAGCAAAATCAGAGCAGAGAAACAAAATTAAGGAGATGAACGAGAGTAGATTCAGACAGGCAGATGCGGACAGAGCAGATTCAGACAGACTGACAAATGCAAACATGGCAGATTCAGGCAAATAGACAAATGCAGACAAAGCAGATTCAAGCAGACAGAGCATATTCTGACAGACATAACAAGACAGATGGAGAACTATAATAGAACCATATGCATGGTGGAATTCAGACAGATTGGGAACCAGATAAAACCAGACAGATGCAGAGCCAAATGTAACCAAATGCAGAGATGTAACCAAATGCAAAACCAGGCAGAATCAGGCCGAAGTCAGGCAGAACCAAAACATGTTATTGATGCCAAGATGCTACACATAACTACTCAAAAACATAGTCAGATTAGTTATGATTAGAACATCACCATTACCATCACCAACACTAATATCAAACAAATCATTATACCGATACCGATACCAATATCAATAATATTGCAATTTCTAATACCACGATCCTAATAAACATTGAACAAAACAAAATATACAAACGTAATTGAACCATCGATCATAACCTAATTTATTATCCAAACAATACCCACATGTCCTCCATCCAATTAAAACTCAAACCTTTGATTCTTTTTTGGTTTTCTTTTGTTATATTCAGTTACATCATACAAAACGGTTACGTATTAAAGCATTACACAAACCAATTGAGTCAAAGGTTGCAAATCACAAAAGATACATACCACAATAACCAGTTATGAGAAAAAAAACAAATCGATAAAACCCATATACTAGCAGAAGCTTCGACGAGCCATAACTCCCCGCAAGACCTCAGATCGTAAATCCTTTCAGTGAAATTGTAGATCTATGTGTCTAGAAGCTACAATCCAAATTTTATGATGATCTAACGGTTAATGAGTGATTTATACCTAATCTTTCATGGGGGCGCATAATGTGACGAACAGAGAACAACAATAGATTCGACGGGTTAATGTGACTTGCTCAAGACTCCAATTCGAAAACTGAACGGTCAAAGTGTAGAACAGTGTGTCTAATAACTATTGTCCAAATTTTAGATAAATCCAATGGTTAACAAATCACAAATCGTGTTTTTCCCATGGCTGAACGTTAGTACTAACAAACAACGGGAAAAGAAAACGAGATCCTTTGGTCAACAGACAATTAGTCGATGACCGGAGAATGACAATACTCCGATGACCTTGTACCTGGAGCTCTGATACCATGTAGAATTAAGAGAGAATACATAAAATTATATTATCAGATTCACTAAACAAATGAGAATATATCGAGAAAAAATAAGAACAAACAAACCTAACCCTAAACTAGACGGGCCTAAACAACGAGTCGGGCTTAAAGGCCTTATTAGCTAACAATTACATGTAATCGATTCAATAGGTTTACCTAATTTGACCTAGGCCGAACCATCATATATATATAATGACATTAACATATCTTTTTGACTTGTTAAGATCCTGTAAACTTAGCAAATAAATTCTTTCAAAATGCTCTAAATAAAGACTACAAACATAACTATCAATGCATTTCTATCCTCTAGTGTTATATTATAGTAGCAATGTTTAGTGAGCTAAAGTGTAATTAGTCTTTGTGTAGGGATTTATTTGTACTTAGTTAAATAGAGTTAGGATTAGACTTAAACTATGACTGATTGGCGTGCAAGGCAAGCAAGGTAATTATGGAATTCAAATTCCATAAGGATTGTACCCATAATCTTTATAAATAGAGGTGAGCGGGGATGCTAGTTGGTACATTCTTCCTTACTCATTCGTTAATTAATACAATGTAACGTTTGAGCTCACGTGTGTGGTTACTTTGAGTCAATATTCCACGCTAGCTTACAAGGTTTGTTGGTCTTTTATTCAACAAGTTGTATTGGAGCCAAGGTGACGTTGGTTTCTTGAAGCTAGGTTGACTCAGAGGTGTACAATCCCAATAAGTAGTATTTTTTTTGGCTCTTCGGTCTCTGCGCTGCGGGAGATTTGAAGTTACAAGTTCTTGATTATTTATCCTCAATTATGGAAGTTTTAAGGTGTCCGCGAGTTTCTTGAAATTCAAGTCTTGGTGGTTCTTCGAAGACAAGTAAGGTTTAGCTTTTTCCTGGGATTCAAGAAAAGTAATTACTTGGATTACACATTATATCAAGGTTGTAGACTTGCGGTGGAAAGATCGAAGCTGTAGGGGTTTCTAAAGGTTAGTAGATCAATTATTACAATAAAGTGGGTTTAGCACACAACTTGTGAGACTTGTTGGTAAAGTTGGTTAAAAAGAAACTTGACAAGTTTAAAGATGAATGGCTAGTATGAATATTATGTTAAACATTGAAAATCTCGATGGGAATAGTGTACAAAAACATGGAGGTTCAAAACAAGCTGGGTTCAAACAACTTGCTCCTGGTGTTAGAGCAAGAGTCCATGGAGTACATGTTCAAAAGCGTGTTTGGTTTGAGGTGGAACTGCAAGGAGCTTAGGAAAACCATGAAGCTTAGGTAATTCAGGATAGTAACGATGATGTTGTAGTGTCTCAAAGAAAGTTGGAGGTCAAACAACTTAAAGGAGAGGCAAACAAGGATTGCTTGGTAAAGAAGCATGAAAAGGTACACCTTGGCACAAAGGTGGGGGCAAACATTACGAAAACCAAAGTACCTGGTCAAAAAGGTGCAAAGGGTAATGCTGCTGAAAGGAAGAGAGTGAAAGGGGTCTAAGGAAAACTAAATTGGATATTTACTAATGTATAATGGCTGTTTAATAAGGTGGTCCCTGGTTCAAGATTCAAACATTGGATGAAGATGTTGAGTATCGGTATAGACTAAGAATCACTAGTAAGATGGACATTGTTATATTATAGTAGCAATTCTTAGTGGGCCAAAGTGTATTTAGTCTATGTGTATGGATTTATTTGTACTTAGTTAAATAGAGTTAAAATTAAACTTAAACTATGATTGCTTGGTGTGGGTAATTATGGAATTCGAATTCCATAAGGATTGTACCCATCTCTATAAATAGAGGTGATGGAGGATGCTAGTTGGTACATTCTTCCTAGCTTATTCGTTAATTAATATAAAGGGCAATTATGGCAATGCACCTTCCGTTCAAGGTGGCAACACTTTCTAGGAAAAAAGTTGGTGTATTCCTTAACTAGACTTTGAGACTTGCGACTTTTTTCTTTCAATCAAGGAGCGCCATGTGTCCATCCACTTTTCAGAACCCAATGATTGAATTTTACTTTTCGTACCTATAGTTTTTAATCGACCTAGATCCAGCGAATTTTTAAGATTAGAGCGAAATTCTCTTTTGTTATTTTCGAGAAAAAAGTCAAACTTTAGAAACTATTATTTTATTCCTTTAGCGCCTTCCCAATGCTGAGCAACTTAAGCGAATTACTTTGAGTGCCTTTTTTAACTTTGTACTTTTGTACTTTTATACTTTTTTTACAGAACTTTTAAATACTTTTTAGATTACTTTTATACTTTTTTTACTTAAGCGAATTCCTTATAATAATTAAGCGCTTTTTCATATGACAGATCTTCCTAACCTTATTTGATGATTAGAATAACACATACATTACAAAATACTCCCACAAACCAAGATCTATCTATCTTCTCAAAATCCAGGTTGAACCCTTCAAAAAAATGTTTCGTATTCGGGTATGTATTTCTATTTTTACATTAAAATTGGTTTTTACTTTCGTATATTGATATATAAAAATTGTTCGTATCTTTGTTTTTTCCGTGTTTTATTTGAAATTAATCATGTTTGATCGTAGTTTTGCAACAACAATTTTGTTTATTTAACTTAGCTAAGGTTTTTAATTGAGTTTGGGTTTTTAATTTATATGGTGTTTGGAGATGTGCTGCTTTGTTGTAGTACCTTTGCAATAAGTGCACTAAGGAGTGAAGTAATATATGATATTTATTACAAAATTATACAATCCACGCTTAACTAAATTGTACAATATGCATTAATTGTAAATAATGTGCATGCTTGGATGATTGGCAATGTTTGCCACAATATGATTCAATGCAGCTTTGGTACTCCCCTTATATGTAATTAAGTAGAATATATTTTTGAGTATTTTTTTTTATTTGTAGGAATATGAGGCGAAAATCATCATCAAAAGTAAACCAAACTACTTTTCTTTAATAAAATCCAAGTTGGATAAAAAACGAAGGAAGTTGTTTCGGAGAACTTGTTTCCGTAAATGGTTGAACCTTTCTTATTTTGACCACGAAGCACGTATGATAGATTATATTTTACAAAACAATGTTTTCCGAATGCCAATCATTATGATATGCCGATTGTATAATATATTGAAGATCGTCCCCTACATTTCGGTTGTCCAGAATTTTTGCTTATCACTGGTTTTCATTTTGGAAAAGTAAGTTTTGAAAAATATAGGTCTCGACACCTCAATTTTAGGTCAAGGGTTCTCCCAAAACGTTCAGGTTCAAAAATTACAAACTTAGATATTCTTGGTCTAATTGAGGATGAAGAGGCATTTGGTATCATATGCGACGAAGATGCAATACGTCTTTGTCTATTGTTAGCTTTGGAGGTTATCTTCATGGGCAGATTATTGGTTCAGGAAGTTGATGATACTCTCATGAGATTAGTTGAAAACCTAGATGATTGGGATGCCTTTCCATGGGGGGAGCATATTTGGAGGCATTTGTATGATGAAATTTTGGATGTTGCGGATAAACACAAGTGGGAATTCCTTCAAGGTATTAACAAAGACCACAATTTTGTTCCAACCTATACGCTGTCGGGATTCGTTTGGGCTTTCAAGGTTAATATTTTATGTATCAATATACACTGGAGTCATTTTATGTATCAATATTTTATGTTATCTTTTTTTATTGAACTTGCAACATCCGTAAACATTGTATAGATATGGATACTGGAGTCATTTGAAAGAAGCATTCTATGGTGGAATAAAGTTCGTGATATTATGCCAAGAGGAGTAGCGTGGTCAAAGAATACACCCTTCAAAAGATCTGATTATAAGTTTCTTTTTGGAAAGGTAAAAGTCTTCATCAAATTTGTCTTATTAATGTAATCTTTTATTCTAAATTAAATTTTCAATATTATTATTTCATTCTTAAGGATTCCAATCCTGTTAAAGAACTTAGACCGACAATAGCTGAGAGGAGATCTGATTGGTATATAAAGGGCAAAAAGAATTTCGCAAGAATCTTAAAAAAGTCGCTCAGTTTAGGTCGATTTAAAAGTATAGCTGGTAAAAGTCAGAAAACAATCATTGGATTCACAAATGTTGAGGGACACTTGGCACTCTGAGATTAAAATTAGAAAAGTTGCAAGTCTCAAAGTCTAGTTAAGGAATATGTCAACTTTTTTCCTAGAAAGTGTTGCCACCTTGAGCGGAAGGTGCATTGCCATAATTTCCCCTTAATATAATGTAACGTTTGAAGTTACTTTGAGTCAATATTCCGCGCTAGCTTACAAGTTTTGTAGCATTTTATTTTACCACAAAATGATGTTTCAAATTTGTTAAAATACAATTTGATGAAATAAGCTTATAGCAACTTAAGGATTTCTTTGAAAAAGCCCAAGATTCAAAGTAATAAGCTACTAACCTTTTTTTCCCTTTACCCAAGAAAAATAGCTACTAACTTTTTACAAAAAAGAGGTTGAACTTCTAATAAACAAAATTACTTGTAGACGTCTCAATTAATTTTGTTTATCATTAAGATTTTTATTTGTTCTATGATACTATGTTATTTTGCAATTCAAGTTACACTCGTACTTTAACTAGACATCTCTATACACATAACAATTTCGAGACACAACTCTAAATAAAAGTTACATCTCATAACTACAGTTTTCAACTAATTTTGTCAAACATAAATGTAAAACCAAGTCGAAACTTGCTCACTCTCAAATTGGCAACAAAGCTACATTTAGCTCGAACTCAGAGCTCGATTACATTCATTAAAAACTAAAGACATAATGAGAACTCAATAGGTAGATTCTAGCATGCTCAACTCAATTTCGAGTTTGTGTCACCGAATAACATTTAGCACTAATTACATATTACATAGAGCTCGAAACGACAAAAACAATAAAAATATTTCAAACCAAGTCTTTATAAACTCGAGCAAATTCGAATCACACAAAGTTCTAACTTAAATATCTAAAGTCAAATTCTAACTCGAATATTACTTGATTCACTTCAATCCCACCCAACACCGACCTTTATAAAGGCTATTACCTGGATTCTTTATCTAACAAATATGTCGATTTCATAACCTCTTAGCGTAAAAATGACACATAAAAAAGTAACACAAATAAAAATGTACAGAAAATAAAAAAAATAAATCCTTAAATGATTATTTGGATTGATATTCACACAAAAAGAAGGTGAGTTGTCAAATGCAAATTGACACATGCCACCTCTTTATTTCTTGCATACCCAACATCATAGAAACTGAAAACAAGGAATTAAATAAAGTCAAAGCAACCCTTTTTACTTTTAAGTTTAATCAAAACCCATTAAATATTTTTTTAATATTTCTTTCTGACAAATTTTAGGCCTAATTCTTTTGTCACAAATATTAAGACTTTTTACATTTTTAATATATCAAGGAAATTCTTCTGGAATAACTAAAATAAATAGAGAAAACACTTCTTTTTATAATATGTGTCTAGTACTTTTTTTTCATTGAGACTTGAAATATGTTAAAGTTGTAAAACTAGATATTATAAAGAATCAATCTTGATTGTCTCAAGTTTGGTTTTTGCAACTTGGGTTAGTATAAAGATTTGTGGCATTATGGCATATAAGAATATGTTCTTTTTTCTTTTAGGTTATATCTATCTAAAATATAAACATGACCAAAAAGTGTTTTATTTCTAAGCTATATTATTACACGTACAAAATTACAACCATTTTAGAAGACATTTATATAAGATAAAATTAGCTGATACTATTAACTACTATTTGCAAAAACGCATCTGTTGCGAGTGACGAACATATTTGACGCATATAATATATATGTGCGTATCTTTTTAGCTACCGATTGTAGCACGAAAGTAATTTTTAGCATATTTTTGAATTCACTACTGCTAACATCTATAGTTTGGTTTACCAAACGGGTTAATGTTATTAAATAGCATTTTACTTTTTTCAATGTATCATTTTAGTAATTAAACTTTTTTATTGCTGTTTTAGTTATTATTATACTCTCAATGGCTTAAAATAGTAATTATTTTTCTATTTTTTCAACCCGTTATTCACATAACCAGTAAAGTTGTTTAATGTTTCATATGTTATCATCAAAAATCGATGTGTTTTAACTTTTTAGTTGATTAATTAAGGAAACGAGGAAAAAAAAAAAAGAAAAAAGAAAAATCAACTGATTTTTCTTTTTTCTTTAGCATGTCGGAAACCATATCCATATTTTAAACAGATGGACTAGTTATGCGAATTACATGTGAAAAAATAAAGAAAATAATTACTAGCCGTTCTAAAAAAAAAAAAAAGAAAAAAAAAATTACTATTTTAAATCACCAAAAATACGTGTAATTACCAAAATGTTACAAATATAAGTTTAATTACTAATGGACAATAGCAAAAATACAAAGCTATTTTATGATATTAAGTTATTAACCCTTACCAAAATAGTATAATATATAATCTATTTTTAATAAATGATTCTTGAAAACAGAAGAGAACAGTTGTTTGCAAGTCATAACTGTAAGAATATAACATGTTTCTGTTAAAATATTAAAGTATCAACTCTGCATATCATAACCATACACATATAAAAAAAGAAAAAAAAAAAAAACCTGTATAACCTTTTTATTCATTGCTTGTTACTCACTGTTTGTTTTGTGGGTCTTCTTTGATCTAAACTTAAACTCATTTCTCTCTCATCTTTTATTGTTGCTTCAAGTTTTTACATGTTCAGAACTAGTACTACTTATTTATTACTATAATAAGTGCCATGATGAGTTATATATTTTTCAATAATTTTATAAACTTTGGTTTG
This sequence comes from Chrysanthemum seticuspe, assembly GCA_019973895.1. Lineage (NCBI taxonomy): Eukaryota > Viridiplantae > Streptophyta > Magnoliopsida > Asterales > Asteraceae > Chrysanthemum > Chrysanthemum seticuspe. Next base: position 352,463,603 of record BPTQ01000005.1, on the reverse strand, counting down.
GTTCCTTAAGTTTTGTGGATCATTTATTGTTTTAGTTGTTATTGATGGGATGATGGATTTGATGGTGAAGTATATTTTGTTGGTTTGTGCCATTGTTCTTAGTTTTGTGGTTCTTGAAGTGTCTTCAGGTAAGTTAATTTCCCTTTTTGCCCTTGTGAAAATTTTGAATTTTGATATGTTAAGATTTGATTTTAGCTAATTTCTTGATGACCCAAGTTGGAAATTTTGTGTTTTGTGAATTTGTTGTGTGGGGTTTGGTTTTCTTGATTGTTGTGGGTGTGTTTGAGCTGCATTACTGATAATGCTTGAAACTTGCTAATTATAGAAAGATAGAAATAGTATGTTTTTACATGTTCAGAATCAGAATTTGATCACTATGTTGCAATTTGAGAAATTTGTGTTTGTATTTTGTCATTAGATTTGTAACCCTAGTAATTTTTCCAGAAAAAAAAAATCGTAAACTTGAGTAATCTACAATAGCTGATTCATCATTCTTTAATTGTATTAAGATCTATTTTGATGACTCTTTAATAAAAAAATGTTATGCATTAGACTTTTGTATGGACATATTTAATTATTTATGTAACCTAAGTTTGCTGATATCATTTCAGCTTCTGTATTTTTTGAGTCGGTGTTAGGACCAGAAGGAAGTATACATCTTGGACCTTCATCGTCTCCAAATGCTCCTTTAAATGTAGTACCATCAGATGCAGCAGGTATGCTTTGACTTCTGAGGTCAAATGTAATATTTTACAAAGTCAAACTTGATACGAGTTTTGTTATAAACTTGAAGATCAAATGATTTTTAAGGTGTTAATATTCCAAACAGACAGAACAAATCAGCTTAGTGTTAAATTGATAATTAGAAGTAGTTATCCCGAGATTGATGTTATAAGTTGTTGCGACAACATATATTAAAGTGTTTGTGTTAAAATGTGATAACTTTTTGCAGCACCGGTTACATCAATCCCAGAAGGGCCACCACCAAGTCCACCACTCATCCAGCCAACCATCCCTGTAACCGTGCCACCAATTCCTCAACCGGGACCTGCTACCCAGTCCCCTGCCTACCCGCCAACGACTTCGGGTAATTTGCAAACTGATTATAGTCTTTTAACGAGGCGGGCGAAAAAATAGATTTATGTTTTCATACTAAATACTTCTAGCACCTCTGTTAACTTGTTTTTGTCTTGAATGCAGTACAAATAACACCACCGCCAGCAGAAGTGGTTCAAAATCCGCCACCGGTGGCTCAAGCGCCACCACCATCTACAACTCAAGTGCCACCACCGTCTATACCTCAAGTGCCACCACCATCTATAACGCAAGTGCCACCACCGTCTATATCTCAAGAGCCGCCTTCTATGCCCCAATCTCCACCACCGTCCATTTTGCCTGGTGTGCTTACATTTAAATTATGTAATGTAATCTTTTGGTATATAATTAGAAAATTGATTTTGTACATATAACGCGCAGAGCCTGTTGCATCGCCCCCAACCACATTGCCAATGGCGCCACCACCTATTAACTTGCCACGTAATGATATAGCTATTACTTTTAGTTTCGTCATTCTTATTATTCGTATTTTAGTATATAAATTAAAATGGCTTGTTTTGCAGTTCCTGCTGAGATACCGCCAAGCACATTGCCAAGTTCACCGCCACCTATGCCACCTACAATGCCCGTACCTCCTTCTAACATGACAGGTGACTACACAAAACACATGGTTTTTATCTGTTACAGCTAAGTACCTCATTACCATTAGTATGCCTAGTCAAGTTCTGCATTTACTTCGGGATGGAGGGTGTAAATAATTGGATATGATGCAATTTTACGAGTAATATTTCGATATTATAAATCTTGATTATTTCATAATATATGTGTTAATCAGCTCCCGTGGCGTCCCCTCCAAGCACATTACCAATAAATCCACCTCCAAGTCCACCTATATTGACTGCACCTCCGCCAAATTTCCCTACACCCCGTAAGATTCGTATTTGTTATAAAATTTTTAATAGCATATTGATTTCTCCCTAAAGCGTTCTCATAAAATTTGCTATTCAGCCCCTGCAGCGTCACCTCCAAGCACATTACCAATAAATCCACCTCCAAGTCCGACAATATTGACTGTACCTCCGCCAAATTTACCTACACCCCGTAAGATTTGTGTTTTTTTATAAACTTTTCAATAAAACATTGATTTCTCCCTAACGTGTTCTCATAAAATTTGTTATTCAGCCCCTGCAGCGTCGCCTCCAAGCACATTACCAATCCATCCACGTCCAAGTCCACCTATAGTGACTGTTCCTCCCCCAAATTTACCTACACCCCGTACGATTTTTTTTGCTATATATTCTTCAGCAGCATTATGATTTTTGGCTAATGTGTCCTCATAAAATTTACTATTCAGCCCCTGCAGCGTCGCCTCCTAGTACATTACCAATAAATCCTCCTCCAAGTCCACCTATAGTGACTGTTCCTCCTCCAAATTTACCTACATTCCGTAAGATTTCTTTTTGCTATATATTCTTCAGTAGCATTATGATTTTTCGCTAATGTGTTCTCATAAGATTTACTATACAGCCCCTGCAGCGTCGCCTCCTAGCACATTACCAATAAATCCTCCTCCAAGTCCACCTATAGTGACTGTTCCTCCTCCAAATTTGCCAGGTGAGATAGTCTTTATTGTTACATACATAGGCTGTTATTGAATAAGGGGGCGTTTGGATGTAAATTCTCATTAACATTTCTCTAACAAGTTTTCATACATTTTACTAATCAGCGCCTGTGGCGTCATCCCCAAGCACGTTGCCGATAGATTCACCTCCAAGTCCCCCTACATTGTCCACGCCTCCACCAAATTCGCCAGGTGAGATAGTCTTTATTGTTTTTATTATTCATATTCATACACACACAGGCTGTTATTTTTTTTTTGCTTCACGAATCTTACTTTGTTTTATAATTTGCTATCGCAGTGCCTGTTGCATCACCACCACATGCATCCGATATAAACGTACCACCGCCTCAACCTACATTAGCAGTACCTCCAACTAGTTTACCAGGTGGACTAAAGATTCGACTTTATATTGTTATTTAAAAAAAAAAAAAAAACAATAATAAAAAAGTATAGATCAAGCTAATGTTTGTCATTTTACTGATGCAGTTCCTGTTGTATTGCCACCAAGAAACTCGCCAATACGTCATAACTCATCCATACCTCCTCCGAACTTACCAGGTCAGTATTCGTTTTTTAATTTATTTACAAAACACTAGCCTATGTGGTTTGTCCATAAATAAATAGAAAACATATTTTACTAAACTCGTTTGTGCAGAGCCTCATATTTCACCCGTATCAACTCCTATTCCTCCTTCACCTCCAAATCGGACAACCAATTACATCGCTCCAACTCAAGCTCCTCCAGTCAAAGGTTTCTAAAAACACCCTTTATTCTTTCTAATTATATAAAGCATAACAGAAAAAGTAATACGGTAACAGTTTAGTGTTTGCTCTTTCTTTCATGTAGCTCCAGTTTTGCACAAAGCTCCTCCTCCACATTCAAGTAACGAGCCTCCGCCTACAAAGTCTCGTCCACCTCCATCTTTACCGCCAGTGTATCCTCCACCACCAGCAGGACCGAAGAGTAAGCCAATACACCATAACCCTCCACCGCCATCAGGTCCAGAGAGCAGTCCAAAGCACCCTGATCCCCCAACACCAAGTCGAGGCATGCATATGCTCATTGACAAACTTATGTGTTTCTATTCTTTATGTTCTCAAGTTTCGTCTCTTATGTATATTGACTGATCAGCAGGTTCAAAAGTTCCTCCAGTTGAAAATTCTATTTCGCCTACAATTTCTCCGCCTACAATGTCTCCATCCGTAGAAACTACAAGTAAGAACTACTTTTGAATTGTTTTTCAGTTTATTTTTGTTAGTTCGTTCGTAAAGCTAATATTTTATCATCCTTATGTTTACAAGTGCCGGTGCTTCCGCCTAAAGTTTCTCCTTCTCGATCTTCACCAAGGATTCCAAAGCCGCTTCAAGCATTACCACCTCCACCTCCCAATGAAGGTATATAAACCACTAAACTTTCAACGTTACGGAGGCTACCTTTAATTTAGTGTTTTTTTTCTATTAGCAGCCTTTTATTTAACTGATGGTTAACTTTTAGCAATCCATACAATTTGACTTTTGCATCATTTGTAGATTGTACAATAATGTGCGTGGAGCCGTTAACGAACACCCCACCTGGTACACCATGCAAGTGTGTTTTGCCAATGCAAGTTGAGCTCGGTCTTAGTGTTTCACTCTACACCTTTTTTCCATTAGTGTCTGAGCTTGCTTTTGAAATGGCTGCCGGACTTTCAATGAAATCAAGTCAAGTTCGAATCATGGGAGCAAATGAAGACAACGAAGATTCAGAAAAGACGGTTGTCATGATCAACTTGGTATCACTTGGTGAGAAATTTGAAAACTTCACCGCTTATGTAATTGCTCAAAGATTATGGCAGAAACAAGTGCCTATTAAGTACTCTCTTTTCGGCGATTATGAAGTTTTGTTCGTGAAGTATCCAGGTACCTCTATACTAAGAGATCGAGTTTTGGCCGGGTCGGGAGGGTTTGGGCAACAGTTTAAAACGAGCCTTTTTTCAGTACTGGTAGAAACGGCCGGGTTGACTCTAATACACTTCATTATCCATTTAACCCGTTTCTGTTATTAGATATTTTTTTGTTTCATCCGTTTACCAGAATGTATAAAATACAACCCAAGCTCATTAATATGTAAATGGGTTGAAACTAACATGGTAACAGGTTCGGGTTGAAACCGGCCTTTTCAACAATTATTCACGGGTGGGAGTGGTTGAAACAGGCTTTTTAAGTCTCATCTACCAACTCGACCCACAAATAAGTAAATGGGTCGAAGCTGTCACGTGTACCATGCTTCTAGGATCAATTCGTTTGACCTCGAAAGTCAAACTGAATTTTTTCTTGCTTATGATCATAATCATTTTGTTGTTAATAGGTCTTCCGCCATCGCCACCTATGCCATCATCACGCAACGGTAATGGTGGACCGTATGGTCATGGAAACAATGGTAGGGACATAAAGCCCCTCGGTGTCGATATCAGTAAGCAAAGGTCTAGCAATAGGCTAAGTGGTGGCATAATTTCCATAATAGTTTTATCAGCAGTGGTAGCCGTGGTTCTAGTCTCCGTTGCTGCTTGGGTTCTATTGGTTAAACGTAGGGAAGGGGCCCAATCAGGACACACCCCACCAGCTACTTTACTATCCGTCACAAAATCATCAGGGGTTGGTGGATCAACGATAGGAAGTGGGCCTGAGTCAGCTTCATTATCATTCCGGTCTAATATAGCTTATAAAGGATCTGCAAAGACGTTTAGTTCAAGTGATATGGAAAAAGCAACTGATAACTTTAATGAGTTGGGTGTTTTAGGTGAGGGAGGGTTTGGGCGGGTTTATAGCGGGACCCTTGAAGATGGGACTAAAGTTGCTGTCAAGGTACTTAAACGTGATGATCAACAAGGGGGTCGGGAATTCTTGGCAGAAGTTGAAATGCTTAGCCGCTTGCACCATCGAAATTTGGTTCGGTTACTTGGCATTTGTACAGAAGAAAAAAACCGGTGTTTGGTTTATGAGCTAATCCCAAATGGAAGCGTTGAATCTCACCTTCATGGTATGAAATGCTTGACTTTCAAAAGTCAAATGTTTGGCTTTTTTGTGCTTTAATTTTTTTTTTATGAAGATGGTTTATAATTGGAGTGAAATTTTGGTTGATTAGGGATTGATAAGGAAGTCGCACCACTGGATTGGGGGGCCCGCTTGAAGATAGCTTTGGGTGCGGCTCGGGGGTTAGCTTACTTGCATGAAGATTCAAGCCCAAGAGTCATACATAGAGACTTCAAGTCTAGCAACATTCTGCTGGAACATGACTTTACTCCTAAAGTTTCTGATTTTGGTCTGGCTCGTTCCGCTTTAGATGAAGAAAACCAACATATTTCGACACGTGTCATGGGCACTTTTGGGTACGCTTTTCTTTCTCTGTAAATGAGTCAGATTATATGTCTTGGCCCATTAGGGAACCCGCCGCGTCCAAATTTTCTTAAACTTCTTTTCATTTGAATTCAGGTATGTGGCTCCCGAGTATGCAATGACAGGCCATCTTCTTGTAAAGAGTGACGTATATAGCTACGGAGTGGTACTCCTTGAGCTCCTAACAGGAAGAAAACCCGTTGACATGTCAATGCCATCGGGCCAAGAAAACCTTGTCGCATGGGCCCGTCCCCTCCTCCCAACACCAGAAGGTCTAAACTTGCTTATTGATCCATCACTATCCCCTGAAGTTCCATTAGACAGTATTGCTAAAGTAGCAGCAATAGCATCAATGTGTGTGCAGCCCGAAGTGTCACACCGACCCTTCATGGGTGAAGTGGTTCAGGCCTTGAAATTGGTCTGCAACGAGTGCGAAGAAACACGAGACTTGGGCTCAAGGACATGTAGCCAAGAGGATTTAATTCCCATGGACTTTGATCCACGAGCCAGTACAAACTCAGGCCACAGCCCTGGCCCAGACCCAGGTCCATCGCATTCCCCCTATCCAAGCTATGAATCTCCACTTGATGTGGAGAGCGGGTTTTCGGGTCTTGGGCTAGATGTACATTCGTATAGGATAACCTCAAGCTCAGGCCCGTTGAGGCCTAGGAGACGTTTGCAGATTTGGGAAAAGATGAAGAGATTTTCAAGTGGTAGTATGAGCGATTATGGAGACTTTTTGAAGTTATTGTCACGATCACGTTGACTTTTTTGAGTTATTTTTTTCCCTTACTTTGACCATGGTCATCCCAACCATCGGGTTTGCAGGAAAACTGCTGAATGAGATGTACAGAAAAAGTGTTGCATTGTATTGGGAATGTATTTCTTTGGTATAGTTGTAAATACAAACTGCAGCAGCAAATACAAGAGGTTCGGGTTGTCTATAAAAGTAGAAATCTTTGTGTAAATTTTCTTGAAATGGCTGCGACATGTTTGTTAATTTCAAACTGAGTTTCGTTTCAAATCACATCTTCTGGTAGGTTAACACCCACAAATATTTTGGTAAAATGCAAAATAAATAAGGTAAACTTTTATGTGAGATTGTTGATGAAGTGTTACGGAATAATATAAAACAGGTGAAACAGAATAGAGGTTTAAACACCCCTTAAGGACTATTTGATGATCGGCAAGATGGTAACTTTTGGATCATTCTATGAAACCAAATCGAAATTTATGTTTATATAGAAGTTACAGATTATCAGTTAAGGAATTTTGTAAACTCACGATTGAATTTGATTCTAATTCAGCATGTCAGGGTTGGCGTTTGCAAAGCATAATCAAGACGCTACTTAGAAAAGTCATAAATCAACCAGGGTCAACCTCTCTTTTAATAGAAAAACATAAAAATTCAAATGTTCTGAATAATCATCAACAGTTCAGCAGAGGACATAGATCAACAATTCAGAGAAGCACGGCCATGTACCTTGTGGAAAAACTTAGAAAATTCATTACGGAAGAATTCCAACTCTCGCTTCAGGTTTTCATTCTCTTTATTAAAAATGTCAATTTGCCATTTTTGCCTTGCATTGATAGACTGCGAGCTGCTGCTCTGCTCCCACCGTCTCCGAGAGAGAATTGGAGAGTCGCAAATGTTTACAATATACATATATAAGTCAAAAGAAGTAGCATGGTAAAAGCTTGGAAGATATGGTGTCTGCAGGAAGAGCAAGTTCATAAGCTTTTACCATAGTACTTTTGGACTGGACACTGTGACTCCCACCGTCTCCGAGAGGGAAACTTGGAAGATATGGTGTACTTTGGAAGTGGAGTCTGCAGGAAGAGCAAGTTCATAGGCTACAGGACCTACTCGGCGAGTCACAGTGTCCGGTCCAAAAGTACTATGGTAAAAGCTTCTCAAACTTTCGTTTAGAAAGGGAGCGTTGACGGAATGGCTGAATTTGAAGAAGAATTACACCCCCACCTCAAATGATACCGCTCTTCGCTTCAAATCTGACTCTGCTTTCATACGTGACTATGCTTTAAGCAAGTTGGTTCACAAAAGCTGGAGTGCATCATCACGAGCAACCAAATGTTCCTCTAAGTATGCATTATGAGTTTCACCTTGAACATACAGGTTAAGTGGAGGCAGCTCATGACCATAAACAGACTTAAATAAGTATGATAATCAGTATTGACCGAGTATTCTGCCCAAGCCAAAAACTTGCTCCAAGAAGAGGGTCGCTCATGATCAAAACACCTTAAGTAAAGCTTCTAGGAAACAGTTAACCACTTCCATCTTATCATCAGATTGTGGGTGATAAGCGGGGCCCATACATAGAAAAGACAGAACAATAGTTGCTTAGAAAAATGACATCTCTATCAGATATGATGCAACGAGGCATACCGTGTAAGCGAATGATTTCCTTACAAAAAAGTGCAGCCACCGACTTAGCTATAAATGGGTGAGCCAGTGGTAAAACGTAAAAGCGACTGTTTAGTCAATCTGTCAATCAAAACTAGCGGTATCAACACCTCCTGATTACGGAAGCCCAACAATGACGTCCAGAGAGATATCTTCCCAATCACGACATGGAATCGGTAGAGGCTGTAGTAGACCGGTCGACGTAAGTGTTTGTTTTTTGTTCTGTTGACATACCAAGAAATTTTGCACAAGAATTTTTAAATCACTCTTCTTTTTTGGCCAAAAGAAATTTTCAGAGAGGTGCTTAAGAATTTTAAGATAACTACCATGCCCTCTTTTTAATGTATCATGTGTTGGCCCATATAAATGTCTTTGATTACCAAAGTATATATGTATATAGTTTAAGAATTTTGTAAACCCAAAGTGTAAATGGGCTGGGTCCAAACCGTCCAATACATAGACGGTTATTTAGGTTTTAGAATAGGTATAACGGTTAGAATTAGTTGTCGATTACTTTCGATGAAATGGTATTCTCTTCCAATGATGCCGCTTCATCTAGTATAAATAGGTTTAGGATTCTGTAAACAAATCAACCCATTCATATATAATATATCATATTTTAAGGGTTCATCATATCTTCTTTGTTTCTTCTTTTTATTGATTCTTGATGATGATAGCATGGATGTTGTTTGATCATATTCAATCCTGGAAATCAGAAAGTTAAAGACCTGTTGTAACAGTGGCATCAGAGCCGAAGGGGATCAAGCAACAACAACAATTCATGATTCAATCATCATTCAAGAATCAAACCTGCGTTTTTTTTTAAACGCAATCATGAAAAAATTGGTGTGAAGCCAAGTTGTGTGAAGCAACCGCAAAGAAGAGAAGAATCGATCTGTGATGGATTGAATGATCAAGAGATTTAATCATGAAAGGTCATGCGATATGATCAAGAAGCGAGGCTGTGATGGTCCCAACTATGAAGTGAGGCTGTGATGGTCTCAACTATGAAGCGAGGCTGTGATGGTCTCAACGATGAAGGGGCTGTGATGATCTCAACGATGCAGGGGCTGTGAAGGTCTCAACGATGAAGGAGCTGTGATGGTCTCAACGAAGAAAGAGAGCGGGGTTGTGATGGTCTCGAAGTGGAAGAAAACGGCTGTGAAAGTCAGAAATCAAAACGGTTTTTCAGAAATCAAAACGGCTGCAAAAGTCAGAATTGAAGGCGATACGAATTGAAGAAGAAACCTGTTGAGATGAAGACTTTGGTATCACGACATTAGGAGGGAACTGTTGGCCCATATTAATGTTTTTGATTACCAAAGAATATACGTATATAGTTTAAGAATTTTGTAAACCCAAAGAGTACATGGGCTGGGTCCAAACCGTCCAATACATAGACGGTTACTTAGGTTTTAGCAAGGTTGCAAAAATCGCGAATCGGTAGTGAGGCGGTCGACCCCCTTGTAGCTTGTAATCGGTCTAGGCGGGATTAAACGGTGATTAATCAGATTGGCATTTTTGGCAAGTTTTGAGTATTTCCGGGTAATGTTGGTATTTTTCGGCAAGATTTTCCTTGAAAAACATCTTGTAGTAGATATAAACAGTGACTATAAGTGATTAAAAACTAATTTACGACGAGTTTAGGGTATTTCCAGTAAGATTTCCATGTTTTCGGCAAGTTTGACCATCGTTAACCGCTGTTGACCATGGTTGACCGATTTGTTTGAAAGATTTACACAAATCAGAAAGGTCGGTGACCCAGTAGCACCTAATCGGTGATTAATCGGCCTTGTAGACCTTTTTTTGCAACACTGGGTTTTAGAATAGGTATAACGGTTAGAATTAGTTGTCGATTACTTTTGATGAAACGGTATTCTCTTCCAATGATGCCGCTTCATCTAGTATAAATAGGTTTAGGATTCTGTAAACAAATCAACCCATTCATATATAATATATCCGATTTTAAGGGTTCATCATATCTTCTTTGTTTCTTCTTTTTATTGATTCTTGATGATGATAGCATGGATGTTGTTTGATCATATTCAATCATGGAAATCAGAAAGTTAAAGACCTGTTGTAACATCATGGCACTCAGACAAAAGTTTCTTTCGCAAGGATGACCCATCTGGGATAACAAGACGATTCTGATAGAACAACTTATTGTCACTTACTGAAAACTCAGGTTGAGTTGTTGGGTCTTGTCTAATAGAGGATATGATATTCTTGGTGTATGGATTATTGAGAAAAGCTTCTTGGAGATTTAAAAAATGAATGTTAACTGGTATTGCAAGGGCTAGAAGATTAGCATGTAGTGGCCTCCTTGAAAGAACATTAGCTCCTTAATTTTCCTTTCTAGATTTATAAAAAAAATGGTGAAATCGAAAGGAAGTAACTTCATGAGGAGGCGTTTTTGTTCACTAGTCGTTACTCGTTGAGCAAGTAGGTGCTTTAAACTCAAGTGATCCGCCTTCAAAAAAATTTTATACCCATTAAATAATGTCTCCATTTCTGCAGTGTCAAAACCAAGGCCCGCAATTCCCTATCATATGTTGATTTTAATCGATTAGAAAACGAAAAACCTTTACTGAAAAATGGAATTAGATGCTCTGATTGTAGCAAAATAACTCCCACTCCTGCTGAATAAGTGTCATACTCGACCGTAAAAGGTTCAAGAAAATTTGGAAGTTGTAAAACGGTTATTGTGTTTAGAGCCAACATCAGTTTTTTGAAGGCTGATTGTGCTTCCTTGTTCCACAGAAAACCATTCTTTGCAATCAATCCATAACCATTTACAAATCGGCAATAATATTCTGTTAGTCCAAGGAGTTAGCGTACTTATTTCGCATCATAGGGCAATGGCCAATTCAAAACAGCCTGGACCTTTTCTGGGTCCATGGCTACCCCATCTTTTGATAGAACTTGCCCTAAAAATTGAATTTGTCGTTGTAAATGATCTTTTATGTTTGCACTGTAAATTAGGATATCATCAAAAAACACCAAGATAAATTTATGAAGGTGAGGCCGAAACATGTCATTCATGGATGACTGAAAGGTTGATGTGTTAGGAATTGGAAATTCTATAGTGAAGTGTCGGTCACCCCAAATATAATCTAGCATAAGTTAGCTCGTAGACATATCATTAGTTATCAGTTTATTAGTTAGTTATTAGATTAGTTTAGTGTAACACCGTGGAGGAAGGACGGGTCTTTACCTACCATCAGGAGGTCGTTTAGTTTGTAACTATAAATACCCTTCCCTCTAAGGGAAGGTTGGTGCTTCTTTGAATCTAACCTTACATTTTGTATTACAACTCTCTAACAAGAACACCCTCTCATCTCTTTCTCTCTTTAAACCATGGCATACTTGATTCATAACCAACCAAGGCCACCCGAATCATCATCAACACAATATATGTAAGATCCTACAAATGATACTAGAGCCAAGGTCATTGTGCTGTGTCGATTTATGGTGGTTTTTGATTCTTGGTAAAACTGTTTTTGTACTTTTTATTGGCCGAAAAATTCTTTTCCGTTTATTATTTTGGTAAACAGTTTTTTAAAAAGTTTAGTATCCTGTTTTGGTTCAAAAATAGTCATGGTTTCAACATCTTTACATATATGTCTTTGTGTCACTTTTGTCCAAGTCAGTATTTCTGTGACCTTTTTGTACCAAACGTGAAGTCAAAATTGGTCATCTGGACATATCTGCTTATTTAAACGTGGTAAAACTGTGATCAAAAGGGTCAAAATGAATATTCATAGCAGTTTTTATGGGTTTTTTATGAATCTGGTCGTAAAATGGTCGGAAAAATCGCCGGAGCAAAAAGTCAAAAAGTCAAAGGCGACTTGTCCTTTATTCATAAAGCGATTTGTGTACCTGTTTTTGGAGAAGCGATTTGTGGTTATTTGACTATTGAGTCAAATAAAATCAAAAGCGACTTGTTCGTTTAAAACATATGCGTGTTATGTGAAAAAGATGAAGCGACTTGTCACAAAATAAAATGAAAGCGACTTGTGTTTGTCTTGAAAAGATGAAGCGAGTTGACTATTGAGTCAACTGCAGAAGCGACTTGTCATTAGGCTGATATAGCGATTTGTCACACTGGTATTGAAAAAGCGACTTATGTTTGAACAGGTTATAACATCAAGCGACTTGTGTTTGAACATGTTATAACATCAAGACTTTTATTACATAAGCTATACCAGATTCAGACATATCATAAGATCAAGCACAATTCATCACATCTACAAGACTTCTTAACCATTACAAGATTCACATAAGAATTAATCATCAACAAACAAATCATCATACCTAATCAGCTCAAGTTTCATTGATTCATAACAAGACTCATCTACATTCTACAACAAAATCCCATATCTTTAAGTATACATCTAAACTAAGTATAACAACAACATCATCAAAGGGATCTCAGATTCGTCCGTGATTTCATAACAAATCTTAATTGATTTTGTTTTTAACATGATAAGGTTTTAAAATGTACCTTTTTTAGGGGTCGTTTAAGCCCTTATTTGATCACTTTTGTATCCGTTATTACTTAATATCGTTCCTTTTCACTTTTTAGGTATCTTGAAGGCAAAATGCTGGAATGACACTTATTCGGACGAAAAGGCGTGAATATACGAAGAAAATGGCCAAAGTCAAGAATCGAGACACTCAGGCTGCTGGAACTGAAGGGGACGGCTTCAGTCACAATTAGTGACGCCGTTGGACAACTTTTGTGACGGCTCAGTAGCCAATCTGCTCATTTACAAGTGACGGCTTCAGGTTTTAAAAGAGTAGGGCGTCGCAACTCAGACGGCCTAGATTTTATCCAGACGACGTCAGAGACTGAAGAGGACGGTGTCACAGGCATAAGGTGACGCCATCGCAAGACTAACGTGGCCAAGACCAAACCCTAATAACGGCGACCCGACGGCGTCACAAATCAAAGGGTGACGCCGTCGCATTTGTAATCTTATATATAGAATCCAAATTTTTTAGTTTTCAGTGTGTAGTCTTTTGGAGTAAAAACCTAAACCGAACCAAGGCTGTCTTGTACAGTATTTTAGGGTTCTATACCCTATCTTACATCAAGATAAATGTTTTACTTCATTAATTCAATTATGTCTTCAATTAATTGTGTGTATGCTTGCATGTTTCCCATGTCCGGCTAATTTACTTGTGTATTTGCTTAGGGAATATGAAACTTAGTTATTGAATATTGATTGGTTGTCTCTTATCTTAATTGTTAATGATCTAGTATTGCGATAGGTCATCCGTTGTGTAGTTAATGCTTGATTAATCTTTGTGAACCTTAGCTTATAGTACCTAGAGTCATTGTAGGCTAAACCATCCGAAGAGTACCTTAGTGTTAAGTTTATAAATCCTAGAGATTTTGTAGGCATTAACCTTTGGTAGTTTCAAAGAGTTAGGGATAAACGCATACCCTACGACCTTAGACACACAACGCGATTAAGAATAAGGACGTGACAATTCAACCATCAATAGGAGATAATTAAGGAGTAATAAAACATAAGTAAACACATATTTAAATCATCATACAAGCACACAATAATTAGACATAGACTACCCACTAGATTAGATAATTAGACGAGTAGAATAATCGGTAGAAATACCAAACCCCCAAATTCAAACCCCGAGATTCGTACCTTTCCATTTCAAAAAAAAAAAAAAAAAAAAAAAAACATAAAAAGATAAAAAATAATCTTCCTCAACCCCAACCTTAGCGTAGTAACTTCTCACTAGCACTCCTATTCCCCTAGAGAACGATATCAATTCCCGTGGCTTACCCTAATACTACACTACAACGATTATGTTCACTGCCTAGGGTGTTGAAAAACTTGCTCGAAGAAAAGAAATTTCCTTTGACCCCGAACGACGCGTGTAGCGTTATCATAACATATCTTCATAGATCCTTGGTTCATTATTTGTTGACTTAATATTCGAATCTACTTGATGTATGAATAAAATCATGAAAAGATTTCACCCTCAACCTGTGATTCGATTAAATGAAAATTCAAATGGAAAAGGCTCCAAGAGATCTCAGCTCCATCATCGATCTTGATTATGAATATTAAGTAAAATAAATACGTGATCTCAGCCTCTTTCTCTTTTGTTATTCAATGATACATCAATACTTTTTAAAGTCTGTCAAAAGAGAGAAACAAACCATCATCGATCCAAACAAGGTTTTTTTTTTAATATGCTATCCGAATCAGATAAGAATACAAAATAACAACGATGTTATTCCTTATCATCTGTTCGTTCAAGACTCTACAAAAGGGAAACTCAAAACAATTAAAACCTACCTTTATATAAAAAAAAAAACGTGTCTTGATCTCGTTGCCAACTCTAACATGAAACCATCCCTGTGGCTTATGATATTGAGACCTTGATATCGTGCTCCAACCATCTCTGTGGTGAGCGTGTATGGCTTAATAAGATTTGATGCTTAAGGAAGATTGTTATCAGATATAAGGTTTGATTAGATGTGTAATGAGTTTGGAGAATGAATCGCTCGTGTGGTAGGCATCTTTATCAGGAACATGTTTTGGTATTTTCATGAGTGGCTGCATTTATTTTGAGATATTAGGGTTTGGTGTTTGAGGAGGATTATTAGGGTAACAAGTGGTGTGATACTTGTGTTAAATACCCGAAAATTAGGGTTGTGATATTTAGGTCATATCACCAATCTCATATGGGCTGTGTACTTAGTTGGATCATGTAGGATGAGGTCTTACTTATGGGCCGATCTGAATTCTGTAGTTATTGGGCTCGGTATAGTGTGTATGGGAATTGGGTGGATATATTTGGTATTGTATGGTGTATGTTAAATTAGAAGTTGGGTATTAATGTTATTAACGTCAATTGTGAGCCGAATGAAATATTATTCAGTATTAACCTCGTGAGTGTTCAGCAGTTACTCTTGGACCAAGTATCATAATGAACAAAAACGTTCATGAGTTGAAATACTGAAGGACCGAGTGAATGTTGATAACATTGCTCGTAAGAGTATTGGATCGGATGATTATTGGATTAGATTGATTTGATTTGAGCTTGACGGATTTGGTTGTAAATTTAATTTAATGGACCATATTGTGTGACCAAGTGTTGAATCATTGATTACTTGGGCTTTGAGTTTAGAACGGACGTGGGCTTGTATGTAAACCGGATATGTTATTGGATATTGGGCCTTTATATACAATTGCTTTAACGAGTGTTGGTCATAACTGTTAAATCAGATTTGGATATTGGATTATGACCTTTCTCACCCCTGGAATGGATTCTAATATGGGCCTAAGTTTAGATCCGGTGCATGTTGTGTATAAAGATGGGCTTCTCAAAATTGAATCATTTACATGTATTTTTGGAGTTATGAGATTTGACAAAGTGATTTGATGATATGTGATTTGATGTGTTATGCGAGTTGATACCTTGGCTTATACACATTTTCACGGAGAATAATATGTCTCGGCCTGAATTGTTATTAAACAAGGTTGACTACAGGGTTGTTTGTACTCGATGTTTCTTGTTTGAATTTGAAGCGAGGTTTCCGGGCACGTTTACTTATTTCGTCTTATTTCTTTCTACCCTTCCGCGAAGATGACTTGTTTGGGCATTTATAGAGTGTGATAAAGACTTGGCTATTTAGTTACATTTGTGATTCTTTCTCAACCCACAACGTAACTATCACTTCAGTGTCTCACGCAGTTGAGGATACGTCAAGAGGTTTTGTACATTGGATACACCGTTTCTTTTTCACGAGGATTAGTACAAGTTTTAAGTAACAAATTTGGGGAATTTTACTTCATGATCAAGTCTGGCATATCGGGTTTACTTCATCATGTTGTTACTGCAATAGCCGACATAATGCGTGAATGATGTGTTTACCAAAGTGTTTATTGGATGGTTGATGATATTGTTGATGTTGGAGTAAGAATCGTTGAAGAACCGCTGCATGTTCCCCCTAAAACAGATATTCACCGAAACCAAAGTTGTCATATCACATTCAAGCTGACATTGTTTACGATTTTTTCTTGATTTTGTAAAATCCCGCGAAAGAAGCTATTTCTCGGTTTAAATCATAGACTTGTAAAATCCCGTGACAATGGAAACATCCTGGTAATTGTAAAGTGCATTTCCGGATCTATCTTACGGTTTATTTTTGGTTTTGTAAAATCCGGCGAAAGAAACTATTTCTCGGTTTAAACCATAGAGTTGTAAAATCCCGTAATGATGGAACCATCCTAGAGAAAGGAAAGTGTATTTCGGGATCTTATTTGATGCTGGTGCTACGGTTTCTGTTTCGAAGAAGAGATAAAAGGGTGTACTTCATGAATTGGGTGTTTATGTGGATATCATAGTTCACTTAAAACGTCAAAGGAGGCTAGATTTGAGCTTTTTACCAGAAGATGTGACAACGGGGGTTAATTCACTATAACTTATTTGAGGTTGAAGTGAAATATCACGGGCGAGTGTACTTAGTATCTGAATGTATCGGGGATGGTTGGATGAAGATTCTTCAAGATCCTTGTTCAAGCTTATTATGAAAAACGAAGACTTGGAAATCTAGTTATTTTTGGGTGACTTTTCTTTTTCTTTTACCACTTGGGGGAATTGGGCTCTTACCACCACAAAATAACTATCACTTTAAGAAGTTACGTTGTAGTGCTCAGTGTCACATTCAACTGTGGATTTTCAAGAGGTGATGTACGTCTTATACTTGATGGTTGGTTGGATGAAGAGTATAGAGTACTTAGAGATTCAATGGAGGATGAACTCTCAGCAGCGCTCTTTGTTACATATGTGCAAGTTTAAGTCACGAGTTCGGGTTAGTTTACTTCAGGGTCAAATTCGTCATATTGGGTTTTCTCCATCAGCTGTCACTACAAAGAGCCTACTGAATGATAATGGGGTGATTACAAGTTTTGCCAAGAGATGATGAAAAGAGAGAGATTATGACGTCTGTTCACATCAGTTCAGGCCTCGCACTTCATCATTATGATGTTTGAACACAACAGTTTAAGCCTCGTTCTCTAAAAAAAAGAAAAGTGTACGCTTCAGTGCGCTTTATCTTCTGAAGAAGAGAAATCTTCTTATTTATGACCATTCTGGTCAACATGCTTCATGCCTTTTCCATGCGCTATCAGTCATCAAGTGAACCGAACTACTGTTGATTGTTTTCTTATTCCACTTGCTCAACTATAATGACGATGGCGACATCATGTGCTAATTTTGAGGGGGAGAAGTGTCAATAGAATACATTTAGATGATAATCACTTGTTTAATCAAGAATGGCATCTCCGTATGCAATTCTTTAGGGGGAGAAGAAGTGTGAAACTACTGCATGTTGATTGATATGAGAATAAATGGTCAAACGGCTCCAAACTCATGTAAGAACCGAGCTTCTTCTTATTGGATCATCTTCACATGGAGTTTTCTTCTAAGAGCCGTTGGTTAACATCTTCACACGGGCTGATTTGATTAATGACAAAGTGCATCCAGTTGCGGGGCTGATTTCCTTATTGAACATCTTTCTGTTCTTGTTTGATTGGGAGGGATCTTAGTTAAGGAGATTTGCTACATACAAGTTAAGGAGATTTGCTACATACATTTATAAGGAGACTTCCTTATAAATGAAATTAGTTCCATTGGGGGACCCAAGCCATCACTGACTTGGATCTGCCTCGTGCATCAATGTAATCATATTTCTTGAGAGTAACTGATGCACTGTTGGGCTGAGTGGTCTTTCTCACCCAACAAGCTGAGGGCTTAACAGCATTGCCCTTGTTTCCCTTTGCAGCATTCACTTTAGAGCCAGCTGGTTTCATTTTAGGCTTAAAAGCATTAACTTTTGGCCTATCAGTATTAAGTTTTGGCTCATAAGTATTAACCTTTTTCTTGTAAAACTTGATTTCTTCATCATAAGAGTTAAAGGTTTTTGCTGATTTAAAGGACCTTGGTGAAGTAGATGATGATTTTGAAAAGTTTCTTTTAGGTCTTTCATCAAATACTCTGGGTTGTGGTCTAGCAGTATTAACTGGCTTTGCATAATTCAAAGGTTTTATGCATGTTTTGAGAAGAACTGGTCTGGGGGTCATGATGGGTTGGGGTCTCATAGGATGTCTGCATTGAGCCTGCAGATGAGAGAAACTACCACACACAAAGCAAGATTTGTTATACATGACAAATTCATCTCCTAGTTGTTCAGATTTTAACTGATTCCAGTTTTTCTTGTTACCTCTAGGACTAGATGACCTGTTTCTATACATCTTAGCATACTTAATTGGTTTTTAACAGGTTTGTCAAATGATCTTATAGGTTTAGTGGCATGTACTTGCTTTGGTTCACTAGATACTTTTGATTGTAGGGCCTCGGACAAATGTGGGTTCCTGAAACTCTGCTAATCCAGTGTGGGCAAGATCTATACCAGGAGGTGAATGAACTCCTTTGAATGGGTGTGGTACTGCATTATAACCCATACCTGATTTTGCTTTGCCAATTAGAGCTTTTTCAAGGAATTTATCAACTCTCTTAGTGTTATAATGTTTTGCTTCTTGAAGAGCCTCAATACTTAAGTCTATGTTATCTTTAGCTATAGTGACTTTATCTAGTTCTTCTTTAAACACATTTATGGGATTTCTTTAAAAGAGATTTCTCTATTAAGCACAACAGTTGTTTCAGTAAACAGAGACTCATTTTCTTTATAATGCTTAACTTGTTTTTCTAAGACTGCTAAACCTCTCTTATGATTTGCTAAGTTATAATTAGTTTTAGAAAGTTCTTCAGACACATTATCAAACATGGTTTTTAGCTCTAAATATTTGCTTAATGGAATGCATGTATCTAAGCAATTTGTTTCAGTAAGTACCTCAGATACCAAAGCCATGTTGATTGGACTTTCTTCTTCATCAGCCATGAAGCTCCAATCATATCCATCACCATCAACAGCCACCATTGCTTTAGAAGAGGAGTTGTCAGCATCAATGTGTCTCCCCTTACTCCTAGGGCTTCTCCATTCCCTGGCAAAATGCCCAAGCTTGCCACAGTTGTAGCATTCAACTTTTCCCTTGTCAAACCCAGCAACATCTACATCATTGATCTTAATCTGCCTTCCAGTTTTCTTCATGAACCTTTTTGCCCTCATGCTGATCAGGGCAATGTTCCATTTGATGTTCATCTCCTCCATGTCATCTTCATGGATCTGTCTCAGATCATCATGAGTGATTTGGGATCCATGACTTTGTTCAACTATGAAAGCATATATTGTGCCTTCATTGATACCTGCTGCAGTAGTCACTGAGCTATCAATATTAACATTAGTACTAGGAGTACTAACATCAAAGCTATCCACATCATTGCTAGTGATAGGGTGAACCACAAAAGCTATGTTTTGTGACCCAGAACTGGAAGATGCAACTGCTTTCCTCTTCATATCGTGTTCAATCACCTTAAAGCTGTTGAACAGATTGTCCAACTTCATGGTTTCGAAATCTGGCTTGTTCTTCCATACAATGACATGAGTGTCCCATTTGGGTGATGGAAGACTTCTAACAAACCTGAGGTTGATATCTTCCATGGAGAACTCCACATCCAGTACAACCAGTTGACTAACAAGTTTTTGAAGCCGATTATAAACTGATTCAATGGACTCAGTTGCACCAGCAGTGAATTTTTCAAATTCTTGCTTCAATAGAGTCTTTTGAGTTTTCTTAGTGACAAAATCTCCACCAAATCTGGTTTCAATGGCCTTTAACAGACTTTGCGCATCTTTGTGTTTGTTGAAGGTGAGTTGATGATCATCATGAATTGCCATAACTAACAGACTTCTAGCCTTGAGATCATTGCCTCTTAGAGCCATTTCTTCATTGGTGATAGGATCACCTTTCACTGTAGTAACAGTCTTACCAGCAACTTCTTCAGTGACAGTGCGTTTGTAGGAGTCTCCATAGAGCACAATGTTCCACAGCTTGAAATCAGTTACCAAAAAGAAATGCTCTATGCGCATTCTCTAGAGTTCATATTCATGTGGTTGCAACTTAGGAACTCTGTTAACAGCATTGGATTGCATTGATTCGAAATCCATTTCTTCAGATTTGTCAACATAGGATCTTCTATAAACAAAGCTTCAGGACACAAGCTCTGATACCACTTGTGGAGTCCCAAACCTTGGATCTAGAACACTTAGCTTGCAAATGTGTTAGTTGCCTTGGATGGATCCAAAACGACAATGAGAAACTTTGTTGTGAATACACACAAGTATGTGGAAACTACTTGTATGCACTTAGAAGATTTAATGCAAAGATAATGTAAACAAAGTATAACACCAACAGCTTCAATATTATTAAGCAATAATACGAGTACTCTCCTAGTACTAGGTGTTGGGAGTTATGCGAAGTAGGATTTCTAATGTCAATTCTGCCGAAGGATTCTGCTGAAGTAGAAGCAGAATCTGCTGAAGAAGAGATTCTGCTGAAGTTTAAAAGCCATGCCGTGTATCTGCTGAAGAGTGGAAGCTGACTAGGATCTGCATGCGCTTTATTAATTATATGCTAACCCATCATTATTCTTGAACTGCCCGAGGTTAGCATGGGTATTATTGTACTGCTCAATATTGTTTAGTGTTTAGTCATTAAATGCATGCTTGCATGTTTAGTCGATTGAGTAGTAATAGTTTAGGGTTCCTTGTCTATAAAAGGAACTTGATAGTATGTAATAGAAAACCAATTCGAAACCTAGAGTTTCAGTTAATAAAAGATCCATAGAGGATCTAAGTGTTCTTAGTTATAACAGCTTGTATTTACATTCCGCTATAGAATACGAGTTGTAGAGATTTTCTATTAGTTTGCTTATGATTACATAGGCAACACTAACGATCCACGAGTGCTCAAGATCTGTCAAGGTCTGTCTGTGTTCAACACTAGGGTTTATAACCTTGAAGCTCTACTTTAGAAAGCTAGAATATATGATGTATGTTTAACCTAGCTAGGATCTCCATTTATACACTATGGAGATCCCTTACAGAGATAACTATGGACTAAGTATATCATATCTTCTATTGGAATAGAAGATATGTTGTTACAACTCTGATCCGCGCTGAACAGTCAAGTTTTCTCACGCAGGCTAGCCACTTGTGAATGACCAGCCGTAAGGAACTTAAAACGGCTCAAACACGAATGCAATGAAGATCAGGAGAGTATAGTGTTTCCCCAGGTCGTTAAGTCCCAACGAGCTGTGCGAGAATAGTCAAACGTAAAGTGATCGAGAGATTTGAACGGGAAAGGAGATTGTGGTTGATCTATACCTAAAGAGAAAGCCCATAAACTACAGGGGCTTAAATGCAAATTAAAGAAAGTTAAAAAGATAAAATCTATTAAATAAACGCTATCACTATATTTAAAATGATGAACGTTTAAAACTTAAAACTAAAAACTTACGTTTAAATAAAAATTACGTAAACGCACAAAATAAAAAGTGAAATCTAAGAAATAAAAGTCCTAAAAATATGAAAAATACATTTTTACAACCCTAATGATAAAAGAAAATATTTGGAAAAAGAAAATTATTTTTATGACTATTTAATTAATTATTATTAATTAAAAACTATTTTTAACTATTTAATATTTATCTAAAATGAAAGAAAATAGGAAATTAAGCTAGAAAAATAAAATTAAGACTTAGAAAAGTCTAAAATAACAAACTAGAATTTTCAAAACTATTTTTGTATTTTTCTGATTATTTTTCTATTTTCTATGAATTTTAAACTATTAAAAACTAATTAAATTACTAAAAATTACAAAATAAACTATGAAAAATATGGAAAATTACTTTTTTTACTTTTTATATTTATCTAAACTTAATAAAAATGAAAAGTTATTTTTTTGGACTTTTTCTGAATTTTTTGTATTAAATGCTATTTAAAAATGCTTAAAAACTAATTTAAATTAAGAAAAATAGCAAAACAACTTAGAAAAATCTGAAAATTTCAGGAAAAGCTAAAAATAAAGTGAGGAATCTAGGAAAAATAGAAAAACAAGGGCTTGTGTGGAGGAATTTGAAACTGAAGTGGAAAGTGCTTAAAAATAAGCACTTTGATAAGCTAAAACCACACCAAAAGGTACCAAACTGAAACAGCAGCTACTATAAGCTAAAATTGACCTAGTGCAACAAGAATCAACAAGTTATAATCACTGATTGCAAGCTAACACAGATTAGAGGATATGAGCTTATGGACTAAAAACAGTGAATAGGTACCAAGTTGCAGCTGAATTATAAGCACCTAAATAAGCTAGAAACATGAAAACAGGAATTTGAACTTGGAGAAGACCTAGGTGGGAGCATGCAAACCAAAAATCAGACCTTGCCAAGCTCAAATGAGACTTGTGCAAGGTCTGCAAATACTGCATAAAACCTGTGCAGGCCTAATGCCCTGCACAGGGCATCTGGTATCATCTTGATAAGCTCTTTTGAAGCTTCTAAAGATTTGGTAAAAATCTGAAAAATTGCTTATAAGAAACAAGACCAGCTGAGGTCTTCAAAACAACAATTTTCACTTGCATTGACCTAGAACTGAGTAAATGAAAAATCCTGCTAGAGTGGCCAAAACTGAGTTTTTTAACTTTTGACTTTTGAGCAAAAATGAAAAGTTGACTATATTGGATTTTGATCTGGATTTAAGGACTGGAAATGAAATATTATGATGAAATAAGACTAATGCTAGCTTTGTTTAAGACTTCTAAACACAAAACCATGATCTGCAATCCTCAAATTCCAACAGTGGTGTGATCAAGACAGTAAAGATGCAAATTTGACTTTTGCTATTCTAAGGTGCAATTTTATGACTGAATTAACTCTAGTATACCTAAGTGAGATTCAAGCAACAGATTTTAACAGATTTCTAACCTTCTAACTCAGTGAAACTGCTTATGCCAAACACTACTTAAAAACTGAAATGCAAACTGAAAGTAGAACAAAAACTGATCCAGATAGTACCTTTGATCAAAATGAGTTTATATGATCATATTACAACTATATAAACACATAGAAAACAATTTGTGACCACAGATACACTTATAAGCAAAATGTGTAATTTGACTAAAATGAAAAGTGAGATAGATAACTCACAACTTTGTCCAGCTGGTGCAGGTTAAAACAAAACCCATCCTATCCTAATTAAGCCTAATCCAACCCATTTACACCCCTGCAACATACCATATCAGCTTCCATTTCACATAGAGTCCAAAATTGACTTTCATTGACCATGGGATAAAACTGCTTAAAATTGTAATCTGAGCTTGTAGGAAGCTTTAATAAGCTATCATAAGCTTGTTTAAACTTATAAATAAGCTTCTAACATCTTTGACACAGGAATTTAAGAGTTGAAATTTCAACAGTGAGCTTAAAAGATGAAAATGAACATTAACTTGAATTAAAACTTAAACAGAGTTGCAAATCACTTGAATGCCTTTGTTTGATATAAATAAACTGAAAAATACAGATGAGAACTAGTTAATACATGTTAAGCTTAAAAACGACATTAAGAAAATTTTATAAAACTAACTACTCTTGTTTTCTTCTTCTCTCTTCCTTTTTATACTTCAAGCAGCTTCCACGTGTCCTTATGACTGTTTCCCACCACCCTATTGAGCCAATGAGAGAGCAGAGGCCATATTGGCCTTTATATGCATTTTGGCGGGAAAATTGTAACTTGACTTCTAGCCCTGAATTTGCAGGTAGGGGGGGGGGTGGAGTGTAGGTATGATGAGTGTGGAGTGAGGGGATAAGGTGAGGTTGATGGGAGATGTGGCAGGGGAGTAGCAGGCAAGTGGGGAAGAAGAAAACCACAATGGAGGGAAACCTCTGTTGTTTGACTTGGTTTTGACCAGGGGGTTCAAAAGAGAGAAAGGGTCACAGGTTGGCAGGGGGTCACAAAGGGATAAGTGGCAGGGATCAATATTGTTTTGACAAGGGTTTGTTTGGTTTATAAATAAGGACTTGTTTGTAATTCTTCCAAACTTGAGGGGCCATTCCTGTAATTATCCAAACTTGACACAAGGACTAAAACTGACAAACTTCAATAGTACAAGGACCAGTTTTGACATTTTCAAATTTTCCAGGGACCAAACTTGACAATTTCAAAAGTTCAGGGACCTTTTCTGCCATTTGACAAAAGATTTATTCAAGGACCATTTTTGACAAGTTAAAATATTTCAGGGACCTTGAATAACATTTTTCTTTATTTTGTTTTACCAGGGACTGTTTTTGACAACTTTTGAAACTTGGGGGACTAAAACTGCCAATTATGCAAATTTGATACGTTTTTCACCAGATTTTGATATTTTTGCATTTAAAACACATAAAACACTTATTTGTGATATTTTTATCATTTTGATGCATTTCTGAGTGTTTTCAGATGTTTTTGCAGTTTAATTGATACAAAAATGATGAGTATTTAGACACTCATCAATCCCCCACACTAAGATATTGCTAGTCCCTAGCAATGTTTTGAGAAAAATTAATGGATTTTATCTCTTTACCAAAAGCCATTACTTCTGGAGTAGCCAAATGTTTCAGTTCAAGTAAGAACCTTGGTACACCGATAACCAAATGATTTTGAGCAAATCATCAGCTTTCAACGGATTTGATTTGTCTTTACCAGAAGCCGTTTGCTTCTGGACTAGCCAACTCTTAGATAAATTATCAATATTACCTTTGGTGAGCTGATTACCAATTATGGTTTTTCCACTGCCTTTACCACAAGCCATAAACTTGCGGGCTAGCCAACTCTTCACTTTTAAGGATATGGTGAGCTGAATACCATACAATTTTGGGTAAATTGCAAGCCGTCAACGGATTTGAGATATCTTTACCAAGAGCCGTTTGCTCCTGGATTAGCCAATCCTTTTGTGGGTTAGACATGGTGGACTGATTACCATTTGTTGTGTTTAGTACATAGTACTTCCACTAAAATTTTTTTTTAAAATTTGGCCATTTTGGGGGAAAAAGGGACTAAAAGGGTACATTTATGATCAAAATTCGCCAGAATTTCCCCCCCACACTTAGAAATGAATATTGTCCTCAATATTCAAAGTACCGGCTGTTATGCCGAAACTTAGAACGTAAAAAGATAACATTCTAGCTAAGTGTAGAAACACAACAATTATTCTCTTTTTTTAATATTTACAATTTTCATTCATTTTTTAGATCTATATACAACATGTGGGGTATCTCCCCCACACTAGGGTGGTACACACGGGTGAAAACCCATGTTTAACTACTGTTTTTGATTACCGAGTCGCTAGCTTGACTCGACCCCGAATTAATTTGTTCATGGGGAAGTAAGTGGAAGAGACAATCTCCATCGGACTTTCATTCAAGATGTTTGGATAAACATTGAAGTACGTGAAAGTTCCACACCGATGAGAT
This sequence comes from Chrysanthemum seticuspe, assembly GCA_019973895.1. NCBI lineage: Eukaryota > Viridiplantae > Streptophyta > Magnoliopsida > Asterales > Asteraceae > Chrysanthemum > Chrysanthemum seticuspe. The sequence goes on along the minus strand of BPTQ01000005.1, from coordinate 352,437,681 downwards.
ACATACAGACCCAGTTTACAAATGGTACATGGAAATGCCTGGGTCAAAGATAATGTCTTCATTCCCGAAGGAGTGAAGAACAGGAGAAGCCACGGGATAGGTGAAGAAGAGAAAGAAAATCATGATAAACATCATGACTAACTCATCTTCATCCATAGGAGGATCTATAATTTCAGGATTATGAATCTCATCATTTAAGCTTAAGTGATCAAGACAAATCTCGGGTGTGTCATGATCAATTTGGGAGTTATCATACTCCAGCGGAGATATGATATGAGTGAGTTCACCGGCGAACTCCTCGTGAAGAGAATCAATCACAAGACGTAAATCTGTGGATTCTTGTTCCACTGTAGACTCATCACTATCCTCAATCTGAGTATCAAAGAGTGGATTCTCAGAAATTAAGGTGAATTCAGAGTTGAATTCAAATAGAGGATTAGTGAAAGTAGTTTTGAATGTTTCAGGAACAAAGTGATTAACATTCTCAATTGGACTGTTGGGATAAGAAGTGAGTGAACGATCATTATCAAAGAGACTTTCAGTTTCTCCTAGATCGGCTTCGAAATCAAAGAGTGGATTGATGTGAGTGAGTTCATTGGTGAACTCCTCAAGATGATGATTAGCATCAGACTGTGGGAGTGATGCCTCAACATACTCGATGTTTCCATGAGAAGTACAATCGTCGCTAATATCGGAGAAAGTTTCAAAATGATCTTTTGAACACTCAAGAGGGGAAATAGAATCACACACATGATCAGAAGTTCCTTGTGACTCTCTCGGGATTGGGACAAGGTTCTCAACACTAGACTTTATGAATTCGTCCGATTCCTTTTCAGGAACAGTGTCAAGATGCTCGTCCCCCATAGTCAGAGAGTGAGTGGGAGCTTCGGGTGTGATAGCAGTTGTTTGAGATGGAATCTCAACTGCTGGGATATCATCTGATGAACTTGATGAATCAAGTGTATCATCATCATCACTGTCATCAGGAATAAAACGAAATTGAGAGCTAGATCTGGCTGCTTTTTCTTTTGCAATTGATTCCCTAACAGATTTTTCAAAGGCAATTTGGGATTTTATTTTAGCAGCCTGCTCTTCAGCTAGCAATTCTTCCATGGATTTCTCATGTGAATTTTGAATGACAGGACATTGTGGGAGTGGAGATTTGTCAAAACCGGAAGGTTGACATTGATAATCATCATGAGGACCCCCACAATGTACACAAGAAATACTGGGAATATTATGAAGTACAGTTTTATTGAACTCCTCACCTCTTTTCACTAACTCCAGAAGTTCTAGATAAGTGTCTTGTTGGGTTTGTTGAGGAGTTTGAGTTATTTGGCACTGTGGAGGTTGGTCGTGATATGGATAGTCGTAATTGTTACAAGGAAATGGATTCCCTGTTTGACAATCAGAGCTGAAATGGGGACCTCCACAGTTCTCACAACAAAATGATTGTTGTGGGTGGTCATGTGAATAATATGGATTTTGGTCATTTCCAAAGTCCTGAGTGTTACCAGAAAACTGTTCGTAGACAAACGTGTTTCCGGATTGACACTCAAATCCTTGGTGAGGGCCTCCACAATATTCACAGCAGTAATGTTGGTTATATGAAGATGAGTCGGGCTGTGGTGGGTAATTGGAAAAGTTTGAGGGGTCGTTAAATGAGTTCTGATGAGGATCATAATCAAATGAATTCCTCGAACCACAAAACAAACAACTCCCGTTACGGATATCATTACCACATTGTACACACGTACACCAACGACAGGGTGAACCATAAAGAGGCTCACCACAACCGACACAAGGAATAAACGATTCTATTTGAGAATTATGAGAAGGAATCTGATTATTCAAAGAATCAACAAAACCAACATGGTGATCTGAATGACTATCAAGTCTCGAAGAACATTTTGAAAAATCCGGAGGTGGGACAAGTGGTGTGCTCTGAGAGCTAGCAATTTCCACCACTTCCGTTATGGTCTCTGGTTCTGGTTCTTGAGAAACGTGAAGATTAGGCAAGTCATTCTTGCGAGTCACCGGTCTGAATTCTGCATGTTTGCTTTTAACCGTAAATCGTGAAAGTTTAGAATCAATTCTAGACGGTTTAGGAGCAATCGAGGGATTAGATCTTTGGATAACCGTGGGTTGGACGTATTTAGCACTTCCATTATTAGAGGGAAGTACCTGGTCCTTTGTCACCCCGGTTTCTCGTTCTATTTCCCTACGCAGAATTAATGGATCTTCACGAACAACACGAATTCTAGACATTTGTGATAAAGTCTGAAGCTTTTCAGCTTCGTCCCAGAATTCGTTCTCGAGAGATTCCACGAGAATAAAAGTTTAGAATCAAATGTATAGAGGGTAAAGGGATAAAGAATCAAAAAGGGTAGGAGGGTAAAGAGGAATATTTTTGGTATTTTTGAAAAACATGATGTAAAAACTAAGAATGAAAATCTTTTTGGGTTTTTTGATTTTTTTTAAAAGATGGTATGAACAAGGAGTGATGTTAAATCACTAATCTGCTAAACGTAAGACTATTAGCACTGCTCCCCGGCAGCGGCGCCAAAATTTGATCCGCGCTGAACAGTCAAGTTTTCTCACGCAGGCTAGCCACTTGTGAATGACCAGCCGTAAGGAACTTAAAACGGCTCAAACACGAATGCAATGAAGATCAGGAGAGTATAGTGTTTCCTAAGGTCGTTAAGTCCCAACGAGCTGTGCGAGAATAGTCAAACGTAAAGTGATCGAGAGATTTGAACGGGAAAGGAGATTGTGGTTGATCTATACCTAAAGAGAAAGCCCATAAACTACAGGGGCTTAAATGCAAATTAAAGAAAGTTAAAAAGATAAAATCTATTAAATAAACGCTATCACTATATTTAAAATGATGAACGTTTAAAACTTAAAACTAAAAACTTACGTTTAAATAAAAATTACGTAAACGCACAAAATAAAAAGTGAAATCTAAGAAATAAAAGTCCTAAAAATATGAAAAATACATTTTTACAACCCTAATGATAAAAGAAAATATTTGGAAAAAGAAAATTATTTTTATGACTATTTAATTAATTATTATTAATTAAAAACTATTTTTAACTATTTAATAATTATCTAAAATGAAAGAAAATAGGAAATTAAGCTAGAAAAATAAAATTAAGACTTAGAAAAGTCTAAAATAACAAACTAGAATTTTCAAAACTATTTTTGTATTTTTCTGATTATTTTTCTATTTTCTATGAATTTTAAACTATTAAAAACTAATTAAATTACTAAAAATTACAAAATAAACTATGAAAAATATGGAAAATTACTTTTTTTACTTTTTATATTTATCTAAACTTAATAAAAATGAAAAGTTATTTTTTTGGACTTTTTCTGAATTTTTTGTATTAAATGCTATTTAAAAATGCTTAAAAACTAATTTAAATTAAGAAAAATAGCAAAACAACTTAGAAAAATCTGAAAATTTCAGGAAAAGCTAAAAATAAAGTGAGGAATCTATGAAAAATAGAAAAACAAGGGCTTGTGTGGAGGAATTTGAAACTGAAGTGGAAAGTGCTTAAAAATAAGCACTTTGATAAGCTAAAACTACACCAAAAGGTACCAAACTGAAACAGCAGCTACTATAAGCTAAAATTGACCTAGTGCAACAAGAATCAACAAGTTATAATCACTGATTGCAAGCTAACACAGATTAGAGGATATGAGCTTATGGACTAAAAACAGTGAATAGGTACCAAGTTGCAGCTGAATTATAAGCACCTAAATAAGCTAGAAACATGAAAACAGGAATTTGAACTTGGAGAAGACCTAGGTGGGAGCATGCAAACCAAAAATCAGACCTTGCCAAGCTCAAATGAGACTTGTGCAAGGTCTGCAAATACTGCATAAAACCTGTGCAGGCCTAATGCCCTGCACAGGGCATCTGGTATCATCTTGATAAGCTCTTTTGAAGCTTCTAAAGATTTGGTAAAAATCTGAAAAATTGCTTATAAGAAACAAGACCAGCTGAGGTCTTCAAAACAACAATTTTCACTTGCATTGACCTAGAACTGAGTAAATGAAAAATCCTGCTAGAGTGGCCAAAACTGAGTTTTTTAACTTTTGACTTTTGAGCAAAAATGAAAAGTTGACTATATTGGATTTTGATCTGGATTTAAGGACTGGAAATGAAATATTATGATGAAATAAGACTAATGCTAGCTTTGTTTAAGACTTCTAAACACAAAACCATGATCTGCAATCCTCAAATTCCAACAGTGGTGTGATCAAGACAGTAAAGATGCAAATTTGACTTTTGCTATTCTAAGGTGCAATTTTATGACTGAATTAACTCTAGTATACCTAAGTGAGATTCAAGCAACAGATTTTAACAGATTTCTAACCTTCTAACTCAGTGAAACTGCTTATGCCAAACACTACTTAAAAACTGAAATGCAAACTGAAAGTAGAACAAAAACTGATCCAGATAGTACCTTTGATCAAAATGAGTTTATATGATCATATTACAACTATATAAACACATAGAAAACAATTTGTGACCACAGATACACTTATAAGCAAAATGTGTAATTTGACTAAAATGAAAAGTGAGATAGATAACTCACAACTTTGTCCAGCTGGTGCAGGTTAAAACAAAACCCATCCTATCCTAATTAAGCCTAATCCAACCCATTTACACCCCTGCAACATACCATATCAGCTTCCATTTCACATAGAGTCCAAAATTGACTTTCATTGACCATGGGATAAAACTGCTTAAAATTGTAATCTGAGCTTGTAGGAAGCTTTAATAAGCTATCATAAGCTTGTTTAAACTTATAAATAAGCTTCTAACATCTTTGACACAGGAATTTAAGAGTTGAAATTTCAACAGTGAGCTTAAAAGATGAAAATGAACATTAACTTGAATTAAAACTTAAACAGAGTTGCAAATCACTTGAATGCCTTTGTTTGATATAAATAAACTGAAAAATACAGATGAGAACTAGTTAATACATGTTAAGCTTAAAAACGACATTAAGAAAATTTTATAAAACTAACTACTCTTGTTTTCTTCTTCTCTCTTCCTTTTTATACTTCAAGCAGCTTCCACGTGTCCTTATGACTGTTTCCCACCACCCTATTGAGCCAATGAGAGAGCAGAGGCCATATTGGCCTTTATATGCATTTTGGCGGGAAAATTGTAACTTGACTTCTAGCCCTGAATTTGCAGGTAGGGGGGGGGGTGGAGTGTAGGTATGATGAGTGTGGAGTGAGGGGATAAGGTGAGGTTGATGGGAGATGTGGCAGGGGAGTAGCAGGCAAGTGGGGAAGAAGAAAACCACAATGGAGGGAAACCTCTGTTGTTTGACTTGGTTTTGACCAGGGGGTTCAAAAGAGAGAAAGGGTCACAGGTTGGCAGGGGGTCACAAAGGGATAAGTGGCAGGGATCAATATTGTTTTGACAAGGGTTTGTTTGGTTTATAAATAAGGACTTGTTTGTAATTCTTCCAAACTTGAGGGGCCATTCCTGTAATTATCCAAACTTGACACAAGGACTAAAACTGACAAACTTCAATAGTACAAGGACCAGTTTTGACATTTTCAAATTTTCCAGGGACCAAACTTGACAATTTCAAAAGTTCAGGGACCTTTTCTGCCATTTGACAAAAGATTTATTCAAGGACCATTTTTGACAAGTTAAAATATTTCAGGGACCTTGAATAACATTTTTCTTTATTTTGTTTTACCAGGGACTGTTTTTGACAACTTTTGAAACTTGGGGGACTAAAACTGCCAATTATGCAAATTTGATACGTTTTTCACCAGATTTTGATATTTTTGCATTTAAAACACATAAAACACTTATTTGTGATATTTTTATCATTTTGATGCATTTCTGAGTGTTTTCAGATGTTTTTGCAGTTTAATTGATACAAAAATGATGAGTATTTAGACACTCATCAAACTCTTACACGACATTCCATACTTACATCAGTACAAACTTAAAGCTATCAGTACTAACTTTCTCATTATCAGTACTAACTAGTTAATACTTATCATTTAACACTATCAGTACTAACTCTATAGCAATAAGTATTAACTCTAATAAGCTTATTTCCCAACAAGAACAATGTATTGTTGCTCTACTTACTAAACTATTTAAAGGTAATCTTTAAATTGTTAAAGGCAAGTGGGAGTTTTGTTTAGATCTTGAAAGATTAAATTACAAAATACTTAATCTTCTAAAATACACTAGCAAATATCATGATGAGGCTAAACATGTAAATGATAGACCTCAATATGATGGAATTGTCATTCATATATATGTAAAGATATCTCAGATATTTAATATGCTGAGGAATATGAGTTACAGGATTATGGTAAGCATGTTAATCATAATGATGAATTTACCAAATGTTGAATTGTGGTAAATCAATCATACTATGAACGTAGAGATGCTGTCCATAAAGATAATCAACTTTAGATACTTAGTTTATCTTAATAATGAATATGAGTTTCTTCAAAGGATAAAAACCCTAGTGGTTTAAATCTTTGTGTAGAAATCATATGGACAATATTGTACACGTATTTAATGTATGTCTAGTGATAATAATATTAATCATACTTAAGCAATTAACTATGATTGAATATTCTTTCCTAGATACATTAAATAGAAGTATAAAGATTATAATTGTCATACTTAGTTTATTGATATGAAATTTTGACAATGAATATCAAAACTCTTTGTTTCGGAATTACTTTTGCGAGGACGATAAGTAATGCAAATGAGTTTTATGAATTCAAATAATTTTCGAATATGTACAGACTGCAAGAATCCATGAATGGATATTTGCAAACATTTAAGAGATGATTCTTAAATCCATGTTTGATTTAATAATTAAAATAAGATTGCTCATAAGTATTCCTGGAAGCTAGTGGAAGTATTATTTTTTATTTTCTTAAATCTTATATGTTGTATGGGCAACTACATTCCACCTAAATTAAGTTTTAGTTGGGAATGAAATTTTGTTTGTAAGATTTGAAAATAAGACATACAACCTTGGAATATATGTTTATTACTATAAACATATGCGGTAAATAAATGAGTCTAATAGAACATGATGGATATATGATGAGATCTTAAAGTCTAACTTGAAGATTTATCATGTACATCATGTTGTAAGATTGTTGTGTCATGCTTGATTACAATATGATTTGACAACATTGAAAGTTGTTAGTGTAATAAATATGAAATAAAAGGAATATGTTTGGATTTAGAATCACATTCCACAGTCTGGAGATGCTCCTAGATTATATGGATGAAAATATGGCAATTGTTTCATATTTTTCATTGCTGACGAACTTGAGTTTTGGTAGGCACCAACATTACACTATAACTGTTCAAAGTTTACGGATGTTTAAAGAGCATATTGTAGGTAGTACACAATGATGCTAGTATAATTAAGATGACACTCAATTCTAGTCATGACATCCTTGGTGATGACCATGTTGACTAGTTATGCTCAACTAAGAGCATAGTTGCATTATACATTAAAGAATAAAGAATACTTTAAACTTTCAAGTTTTGAAAGATGATTGTCATAAAAGATGGTTTAGGTTATCACGCACCTTATGGAATGATATGACAATATCAAGATATGTGTAAATACATACAAGAAATTCACTTATTGAATTCTTGAAATAAGTATTCTCAAAATTCATATAGATCAAAGTTAGTTGAAATTATGCCGTGTCAACAAGTATGATTATCATGACATGAGGAAAAAGTTCATTAACTAAGAATTGTCATGCATTGATCTATTCTCTGTTGTAAAAATCGGCCTAGGCGGCCGATTAATCGCCGATTAATCGCTAGGCGGTGATTAACCGTTCCGATTTTCATTAATCGGCCTTATTAATCGGTTACTGACAAAAATCAAATAAAAATCGGATTAATCGGCCTAGGCGGCCGATTAATCGGCCAAATCAGAAAAAATCGGAAAAATCAGTTACGGGTAAAAATCAGAAAAATCGGAAAAAAAATCGGCAAAATCGGCCAAATCGAAAAAAAATCGGCTAGATCGGCCAAATCGGGCTTATAGTTTCAAAATTTTATAATTTTATATATAAAAAATCCAATCCGATTAATCTCCGATTAATCCCCGCCTAACCGATTAATCGCTAGGCCCTACCCGGCCGCCCAGCTACCGCCTAGCGATTTTTGCAACCTTGGATCTATTTAATATTTGGATAAAGGACGTTAAACAATTATTATAATAAATTAAAGTATTTTATACGTTTAATTTTATTTATAATATTGTGTCCTGTATTTGCATGTTTAAATCCTTGAATAACTTAAGTTATTTTAAATAGTCCGTTGTCGATCAATAACATGGGAATGATATTGAATTAATACAAATATAGGTATTAGTTAGAATATACTTGAAAGTATATTGATGCGTAGCATGACTAATTTCAGATGATATTCAATGGATTGAGTATAGGACTTATCCCACCCACATGACGGTACTTTATGGATTTTAGTCATTAAGTACATCATGAATATTTATCCCCTGACTTGAGATACCAGAAATATGTCATGGACGTAGTGCATTTCTGTGAAGCAATCTAACGATATACGTAACTGGTAGTTATAAGGGTTGTTTTCAGAAGTGTTGCGAAATTATGAATTCTGCTCGTAGTCAAAACAAGATTTGTTTCCTTCAAATTTATTTTAAAATATAATACTGTTGGGCCCCTCGTAGGGTTGTCAAGATGTTTGCATGACCATGCCCAAGGTCTTCTGGAAAATGTTCAGAAGAATTGGTAATCTTGATCAATCATATAAAGCGAGAAACATAATAGTTAATTAAGAAATGAGTGAGATCCATATTCTTATTAACATGGTATTAGAAACAAAAGGATGAATATGATGATGAATCATCAAAGTGGTTTTTTCTCCAGAAAACCATACACGAGTTGTATCGGGGGCATTGGCGTGTTGCTAGATGCTAACAAATGTCATTACACGTTTTGTAAACATATCCAAGTGGGAGCTGTTGGAAATGTATATATTTATAAAACCGTGAATGTCCGGATTCGAACTCGTGACCACGGGATTGCACACATTAGCGAATGAGAATTAAAGTTATAATTAATGTTAATGATTACGATTAATTATTACACAAGAGCCTGTCTAACGATCGTTAAGTATTTAACGGAAATAACTAACGACCGTTAAATGTGAAAGGAGAGAATATATGGTGAATAACTTAAAAATGGAAAAGATTCGGGTTCCCATTTTTCTTCCTTAAGGTGGCCGGCCGTATGGGGGTTTCACAAGCCCAAACCCTAACTTTTCCTACAAGCTATTCTACCACTATATATACAGGTCTAGGGTTAAGGTTTATGGTTAACTTTTGTGCATTGAATTAACCCTAGATCTCTCCTCTCCTTTCTTGCATACCTTCGGCCGAACCCCTTCCCATAGGGTGTTTTGGTTTTGTTTTTCATTAAACAAAAGCTTGTGTTAGATCTAGCAATCGCTTTGATTCGCGGTTAATTCGTGTGTACAAAACTGTGGTTGTAAGACATTATTCTTACACAAATTGGTTTGAGTTGTAAAACGGTAAGGGATAACTCTTTAAACAACTTCATCTTCTTTGTTTAAGAGATCTAACAATTTTCAAGAGGTACGTTACACATTTATTTCAGTTAGTTAATTACTGTTATGATTCTAAGTCTTCCGCTGTGTACTCTGTGATGTCTATATGGTTTTATTTGTATATCATATATCTTAAACTCAACACTATTCCCTATGGAGGGGACTCAAATTGAAATAAAAATGATTGATGATCCTGCTCTACCTTTTACGTTATTTTATAGCTAAGAAAAGTAACTAAAAACTTAAATATGGTAAGTAAATTGTTGGGATCAGGGAATGCTTAATGTGCTTGCTCATAATAGATTTCTGAAATAAGGGATTGATTTTCAGTCAAATCAATGGTTGATATGTGATCCTGATTCTTCTCTCTTTCCCTTAAATTTCTTCTTTCCAAAATATGTATGCATCAGCTTCCTATCAGTATATTATGAACCTTGATAACGGGTTACAGAGAGAAAATTGATCTTCTAGAACATGAAGAATGAAACTATTGTCCATATGATTCGCAAGAGTAACCAACGCCTCAAGACACCCCTTCTTACTTGCTCCCGGGATGCTGTTATTTTCTAATGGATCACGCACATTGGACGCCGTCTGACCTTAGGTTCAATCTTTTCACTGAAGTTGACAAACATGAACAGCTACACCCTTCTCTTTCAACTTCATTCCATCTTAAAAATCAGGCTTAAACCAATATACCAGACTGAAAGTCAAGAAACACATGCACACACAACATGCACACACAACATATAAATTATAGAAGCTTGTTGGAAGTTAATCTAGTTAATCTTTGGCTGTTATAGTATTAAGAATAAAGCCTAAGGGCTAGATATGTTAGAATAAAAGTTTGTAATCGAATAGGAAGTTATTGACGGTTCTAGTTAGTTATTTATGGTTTAGAAACCGGTTTGTGAAAGGACATACCCTTTCACAAGTGTCTTTTAGATTAGTATATATATGTGTGTATTTGTAACATTGTAAGTTAACCCTTCGTTTTAATATATCATAAATCATTCAAGGGTTCAACCCAATCTCTTGTTCTTATATTGTTCTTGAATAATGATTCATACATGATGCTTGTTTGATTGTTGATAATCCTGGAAATCTGGAACCCATGGAAAATGAACATGGTATCAGAGCAAGGAATCAAACAACACAACAATTCATGTTTTTTTTATCATCATTCAAGAGACGCATTTAATATCATGGGAATAAACATATCTTTGTTGCTGTAAATCGCGAAACAGAAAAAAGAGGAAGAACAATCTTGTTGGAAGCACTCTTGAAAACCAACGTTGAAGAAAGAAAAAGGGAGAAACGGTTTTGTTTTCTTCTTGTTGATACCAGCGTGAATATCCAGAAAAAAAAGGGAAGAACAATTTTGTTGGAAGCACTCTTGGAACCGTTGCACAAAGAAAGGAAGAATAGGCATCGCATAAGAAAAATTGCTGTAATTTATTAAACTCATTTTTCAGAACCGTGATGGAGGAGAGGACTGCTCAAGGATGCGGAAGTGATCACGCAAGGAGGCGGGAATGATCACGCAAGAAGGCAGGAATGATCACGCAGACACTCTCACTGCGGAGTACATGGGCCATGACGAAGATCATGTAGTTTGTACTAATGTTGCGGTTGCTGAAGGGCAAATGAGGGACATGAAGACGAGATTCAAAACAATAAGGAAATTGATCGAAGAATCGAGGAACAAGAAGATTGAAGAATCAACGATTAATAGATTAGGGGGAATATGTTGGAAGTTAATCTAGTTAATCTTTGGCTGTTATAGTATTAAGAATAAAGCCTAAGGGCTAGATATGTTAGAATTAAAGTTAGTAACCGAATAGGAAGTTATTGACGGTTATAGTCAGTTATTTATGGTTTAGAAACCGGTTTGTGAAAGGACATACCCTTTCACAAGTGTCTTTTAGATTAGTATATATATGTGTGTATTTGTAACATTGTAAGTTAACCCTTCGTTTTAATATATCATAAATCATTCAAGGGTTCAACCCAATCTCTTGTTCTTATATTGTTCTTGAATAATGATTCATACATGATGCTTGTTTGATTGTTGATAATCCTGGAAACCTGGAAGTATGGAACCCATGGAAAACAAACAAAGCTAACCATGAATGCTAGACATGATTGTCGGTAGATATCTAGTAGGTTCAACCAATTTATAAACTTTACTTCCCATTGCCAATATGCCGACACAATTCTCTGAATGAAACTGTAACAAATATATTTTTGTATAGTAATAATTCAACAACATAAAAGAAACCGAAAAGTTGCGCATGATAAATAGATGTTAAATTACGCTGATTTTTCTTTACAATAAAGTTCAATAGCTTTGGCTTGAGGAAAAAACCTAGATGATTTGTTGTCGCGCATCCAACTAGAAGTGTCCATACAAATCACTGTAACCTGTAACCTGATATGAAAAAAACATCAAAAACCTAGTTAGATAGATTTTGAAATAGAAAATTAACACAAAATATTAGATGATAAACAATGCATACCTCGCCCGCCATGGGAATGTCAAATGTAAAACTTGAGTGTTGTATGATCGAAGATTTAATGTTTAGGGTTTTGTTTTCTCTTTGTACGATAAGTGTTAGTTTACTTCTTTTGATATTGGCATTCTATATACATAGAGCTTAGTGAGAGCCTTGGATACCATAACGACGGATCCGACGTTACGCTGAGGTGGCATGGCGTTGGGTGGCTTTATGGTACCCCTTATTTTTTCAACGTCGTTATGCTCCAAGTTGCCATGGCAACGTATCTTGAAACGCAGAAGGGACAACAAAAAAAATTACATAACCACCCCCAAACAATTTAAATGGGGTGTTTTTGTGTTTTAGTAGTGTGTATGTTCTTTTAGTGCGTGTAATATGAGTACAACGAGTGTGTGTTGGGGAAGATGATACTAAATGGTATTTTTAGTTTAGTCCGTGTGGTTTTTATAGTTTAGTCCCCGTGGTTTTTACAGTTAAGTCCCTGTGGTTTCTAAAGTTTTTTTTTTTTTTAAGTAAATAACATTTATTTTTTTTATTTAGCTTTTTTAATGAATGAAATATTAGTTTATGGGTTAATTTGTAACTTGTATTTTTTTAAGAATAGTGTGTCCCAAAAGGTGGTGTTATGATAAGAGTGATTTTTTGGTGTTAATGTTGACTTGTTATAGATGATGTGGCGCTGAAGTTGTGGTACTTTTTGGTGTTACTGTGTTATGATATCGTGTTACCGTGTTATGGTACCATGCAAAAAACGATGTTGTTAATATCTATGTTCATTAGGAATCTCATAATTATGTGAATATCTATGTTTATTCAACAAGAACTAATTATAATTTCGTGTACGCACGGGTTTTTAAACAAACTTTTCAATATGTATTAATATTCATGTGTGTTGATCGAAACACATAGCTTCATATTAAATAAGTTTGGTGCCATTATAAAGTTGTTACCGATTCTTTGACGAGTTGTTATGAAATTGGGATGATCACCGAAGGGCTTGTGTTCCCAATGGTGTTCCTTGTTGTGTGATAAGCTCCCCAACCAAATGGTTGTGGGTTCAAGTTCTGCTTAGGACATGTGAGGGTTTGTGCTTTTGTATTGTGAAATAGTTGCCGTTCCAAAAATAATGAAATTGGGATGATCCACAAATGTTTAAATCTCTTATGTAATAAAAAATTTAATTTGAAACATTAATGTTGGAGCTAGGGCTATAAACGAACTGGATGAACATGAACTGAGCTTTGTTCATGTTCATTTGTATAATCTTAACATGACGAATTCCCTTGTTTATGTTCATTTATTAAGAAAATGAGTTATTCATGTTCGTTTATGTTCGTTCATTAAGATACTAAACGAACACAAATAAACATAGACAAAAAACATAAAATGTATGAAATTATGAATAATATATATTATTTTATAAGTGTCGTTTCGTCTAAACAAAAAAATTTCAAAATTATATAATTAAAAGATATGATATACTAACTTAAATAATTAAATGAACATAAACCAACGTTAACGAACGCATAATCGGATGTTCACGAAGATAAATGAACGAACACAATTTTTGTTTATGTTTGTTCATTTAACTAAAAAAAATGTAAAACATTGTTCATATTCGTCATTTAATAAATAAACGAACATAAAATCGAGCGGTTCATGAAATATTCACTGGATATTCAGTTCATTTAAGTCGTTAGTTGAAGCAATTAAAAAGAGTGCGCTATTATATCACATGACAAAATTGAGCCCCTCATTAGTCAATTAAAAGTGTGACAACGGGTAATTTTTAAAAATATTTTTATACCGCATTATATTTGAAGATAAATATTTCACACCTGAGAACTGTTTTAATTTTATTTAGGATTGATATTGGGATATTATTATGTGCTACGAGAGATTTTCTCGTAAGATGTGAGAATGTAGCAAAACGCGTACCGACACGAGTCTAGACCTAATATACATTTATAAACTGATTTATGACGTTTTACGAAAAATAGTCGTGTGACTAGTCACTTTTATCAGAAAAATGATTAAGAATAGCCGCACAAGTTATAAAGTCTCAAAAAAACTTTTATTAAGGGTTGGCAAAAGTAGCGGTGCGTTGTGAGCAGTAGCCACAGTCGCTCACTGCTTCTTAAAGAAGCATTGAAAAAAATGAGCATTCCTAAAAATTAGCAAAGCTCACAACTCCTTTGTCAAACGACTACTAAAAATTAAAATGCTCATTGCTCACAGCTCATCGCTCCAAAAAGCTCCTCACCGCTCCAAAAAGCTTCTCACCGCTCCATGCCAAACATACCTGTTGAAGCATAATCTGGCGCGGACTGGATTCAACGACTCTCCTTGGGCCGTTAGTCGTCTTCTCGAGCCCTAGTAGACCTGTCAACAAAGAGAACTCGTTAGGAGTGGACCCGAGGCCGTAGCCCCGGGGTCCACCTCCGACGGTCAAGTTAGTATCGGCGTGATGTAGCCAATATATCTTAGGGTTAGAGATAACCTGCGTGTGTATATATAGGCATGGATTAGGGTTTAGGCGTAGAGTGGGCCGCTGATGCCGGGCCTGACCCATTCCTGGCCCAGTCCGGACCATACGTCCACAAGCCCCCCAAGTCTAGTATGAGATAGCGCATGGCTATGTTATGCTAGACTTAAGTTCTGATGGCCGCGTAGGTGAAAGTGGAACCCGTATGCTGCATCCTGGGTAAGGGCGTACCTTTTGTACCAGTAGCGACGCAGCATTGTGCGACAGAAGACGTGCTTCTGTAGCCGAAGTGCGCGCTGTGCGCGAGAAAGAGGTGCGACAGAAGACGTGCTTCTGTGCATAAGTGCGCGCTGTGCGCGACAAAGAGGTGCGACAGAAGACGTGCTTCTGCGCATAAGTGCGCGCTGTGCGCGACAAAGAGGTGCGACAGATTACGTGCTTCTGCGCATAAGTGCGCGCTGTGCGCGACAAAGAGATGCGACAGAAGACGTGCTTCTGTGCATAAGTGCGCGCTAAAGATGTGCGACAGAAGACGTGCTTCTGCGCGCATAAGTGCGTGCTGTGCGCGACAGAAGACGTGCTTCTGCGCATAAGTGCGCGCTGTGCGCGACAAAGAGGTGCGGCAGAAGACGTGCTTCTGCGCATAAGTGCGCGCTGTGCGCGACAAAGAGATGCGACAGAAGACGTGCTTCTGTGCATAAGTGCGCGCTAAAGATGTGTGACAGAAGACGTGCTTCTGCGCGCATAAGTGCGCGCTGTGCGCGACAAAGAGATGCGACAGAAGACGTGCTTCTGTGCATAAGTGCGCGAGTCTTTACAACCGACAGAGGACGTCTCCCTTGCGGCAAGATGGTGCGGGAAGTTGATGCGAATATTTATATCCGTCTTCGTTCTCTGCTTCTGAATATACCTGCGTGACACGTCGGAAACAGTGGTACTATATACCCTAGTAGCCCCCCAAGTTTGATGGTGCTACTCGTGTAGGAGCATTAAACTTATTTAATCTGCGAAAAACAGTTAATACAAAGATTAAAAGTATATGCCGCGAATCGCAGCATATAAAACTTAATAAAATGAAGCAATATATAGCACATAGCATATATAATAAATAGCGCATAGCATGTAAAGCAATATAAAACCTATCGTGAGGTTATACAAACTACATAAAAAATTGTTTTGTTTTTTATTGTTTTGTCATACTCGTGTATGTTATGATATGCAGCGTACTGTAAATATCATTTAAGGAATCAAGTGTCTTGGTTCCAAAGTTGTTAAACGTGCACCATATGCGATGTTGCGCACCCGTCGTGGGATGCGCACAAAACTTATTCCAGCGTCTCGAGAATAAGGTGTTTAACAAGGATACGTGATCCGGTGTTGATGGGTTTGCAACCCTCTTACTCAACAAGTTGTTTAGTAGGTTAACTTATCCTTTTACCATCGTGGGTTTATTGTAGTGCATGCACGCCATGTAGGCAAGAGAGAAAAATAGGTCCGATCGTGCAGATTTTTTAAAATATGTCCGATCATGCGGACGATTTATCATGTTGTAGCATTTAGCCAAATCAAAGAATATATTAAATTTCAACACTTAATTAAAGAATAATATTTTAAGTGAAGATATGGTTTATTATATTAAAATATACGCTGTAACAAATCATATTTTAAAATATATGATTTAACAGAATATGCAATTTAATGTGATCTTTTATCGGGATATTTTATTCCATGTTTTAATTTACCATAAATAAGCCGACATGCAGTGCAAAGCAAAGTTTGTGATGAGCACGTCTTAAGATACTTTTCTTTTGACCATAGATTTGACCATAAATAGGAATGGATCAGTAAGCATCGTAGGATGCTTTTATTATGTATATCATCAAATACATGACAAATTATAAAGCAAATAAGATCCTACCATAAAGTTTTACGAGCATGTTATTTTATTAATAACAGTTAAGATTGCATCGTCCAATTTAATAAAGCAATGATGGTAAAGCAAGTTCTACGCATGGCAGAATGCAAATGTTTTAGAGTTACCGACTTTAGGAATTTATCTCTGCTTTTCGGTAATCGGAGAACACGAAACATAGTTTATTCGTGGTCCCACGGATGGCGCCAACTTGTTGAAGCATAATCTGGCGCGGACTGGATTCAACGACTCTCCTTGGGCCGTTAGTCGTCTTCTCGAGCCCTAGTAGACCTGTCAACAAAGAGAACCCGTTAGGAGTGGACCCGAGGCCGTAGCCCCGGGGTCCACCTCCGACGGTCAAGTTAGTATCGGCGTGATGTAGCCAATATATCTTAGGGTTAGAGATAACCTGCGTGTGTATATATAGGCATGGATTAGGGTTTAGGCGTAGAGTGGGCCGCTGATGCCAGGCCCGACCCATTCCTGGCCCAGTCCGGACCATACGTCCACAATACCCTAAGCCTAAACGAGTCCCGTGCTTATTCTTATCAAAGATAGCTAAAGTTTCAATTTTGGTCCATGGACTGTATTTACGTTCGCGCCCCTGAAGTTTGCCAAATCTTTCATGTTGTTTTTCATAGTTTTGCCACTATATAAATGAAGTTATAACACAATTCTCACTAATAACCTAACCCTAACCCTAGAAATAATCTCTCTCACCTCATCCCTCCTTCACCGCCGGCGCCACCCTTTCCACCGCGCCGCCACCGCATAGATCTGGTTATTTTCCAGGGATTTAAGGGTAGATCGAAGTGTTTTGCTCGCTTTTTGTTCCTCCACCGCCCCACTTCTTCTCATCGTGTTTTCTTTCGACTTAAATGTTTTGTGTCAAAATCTCTTAATAAGCTCATGAGAGCTTATCTCCTTTCAGCTTATTTCGTTATTTTGTGCTTATTCTCATTCTTATTTTTTTCGTTTTGTTTCCTTTGGGCCGCGTACGAAATGGTTAACCCACAAGGCGAGCCCTATGGGTTGATTTGAGATTTATTTTGGATTCGGGTTTAAGCAGGAATCATTTGGTTCGATTTGGAATTCTAATGGTGTTTAGATTTGGAATTGTTTCAGGCCGAATGGGGTTGTTGATGGTCAGTTTGATTCGATTTAGATACGGATTTAATGTTGTGGCCATTTGGTTTGATTCAGATTGATGTGGATTTGAAACTTGTGTGATTTTTGGCCGCGACAAGGTTTAGCCGAGATATTGTGGTCTCGGTGTGACCTTGGTTTGCCTAAATTGGACTATTAATTTATATGTTGAATTGTTGACCCTAGGGTAAAATATTGACCCGTGAGTGAAAAATGGACCATGACTCGACAAGTAAAACAACCCATGTCGTGAAATTTATTTGATCCAATTTGCATTGATTTTTATGAAAGAAAAAGGAAAAACACAAAATGATAAAGTGGTGAAGATTAACTAAATGATATAATTATTAAATAAAATTAAAAGGGTAAGATAAATTTAATTAGAATCTAATACGTTTTTATTTTAATAAAAACGAGACACGCTGGGGTTTGTTGGACTTTTCGAGGCATATTACAATTTTTGGGTAAAGGGGAGTAATCCTGCACCCTGGTAAATATACTAACCAAATAAATGTTTAAGTACAATGTATATGAGTGAGATCCCATATATCAGCCCGTTACATAGGCATAGAGCTTACATAACAAGATACTTCCAATTATCTAAACAAGAAACAAAACACTACTCAAATGATAACATATGACACAACGAAGGAAGATTATTTCCTAGGACCTTGAAACGTTGTGCCATACATGGCATTAAAGGCATCCAAATTCCCAGGAAGATCACGAACTTGTTTCGCATAGTGATAAATGTAAGATTTTTGGTCATACTCCTATTGATTGTCCTAAAGTTGTTGAACCTCCTACTCAGCCTTCTAAGCGTGCAAATGATGGTGCAAATGATGGTTTCAAGATGGTTTATAATAGGAAGAAGGGAAAGCAAGGTGGGTCTTCTATTCCGGGTCAAGGAGGGTTTTTCAAACATGTTGTGGGTAAACAGTTTCAATACCAACCCAAGAAGAATCCTCCTGAACCTAAGAAAGTCGTAGTCACTAAGAAGAATGCTTCTGATGTGGCTAGTTTGAGTGGAACCAAGATCGCTACATCTAACCAGTTTGATGCTCTTAATATGGAACATACGGATGCGTCTGGTATTCCTTCTAATGACACTATCAAGGATGTGGATTCTGGTTGTACAATGGAAGTTAATGAAGATAAGTCTACTAAGACAGGTACTGCATCACAAGAGCCTCTTGTGAGTGATTTGAAAGAGATGGAGTCGGTTGTGGCTCCTCAAACTAGTGATTCTTGTATACCGCCTGCCTCTTCTACTAAGAGAAGTAACCCTTTTTCTAAAGTGGGAGAGATTGTAGTGTCCGATTCTGAAGATGAGGTTGTTGCTAACCCATTTGATGAGTCTGCTAATATATTTGGTGGTGGCCAAGAGTTTGAAGACGAATATGATGACTATGATTTCGATGACTATGCGAAACAGGTTCGTGATCTTCCGGGGAATTTGGATGCCTTTAATGCCATGTATGGCACAACGTTTCAAGGTCCTAGGAAGTAATTTTATTTCTTTGTGTCATATGTTATCATTTGAGTAGTGGTTTGTTTTCTTGGTTAGAAAACAGGAAGTATCTTGTTATGTAAGCTCTATGCCTATGTAACGGGCTGAGATATGGGATTTCACTCATATCCATTGTACTTAAACGTTTATTTGGTTAATATATTTACCAGGGTGCAGGATTACTCCCCTTTACCCAAAATAGTAGGCTGAGCAGGAGGTTCAACAACTTTAGGACATTCAATAAGAGTATGACCAAAAATCTTACATTTATCACAATGAGGTGGTTTCCACTCGTATTCAACCCGTATCTTGTCAATAGTCGAACCCGACCCATCAAGTAATGGTATCTCAACAGTAAGGTTGTCCCTAAGCACCTCATCCGACTTCACATCAATCATGCATCTAGCAAAACTACTACGGCCCCACGAGTCCATGCACATTTGGCTAGTAAAAGCATCTAACCTTTTGGGCGTGCCTATCACTGTGGCAAGGAGACTAAGGCCATCATCAGAAAACATAGCAAGAGGAACATCATGGAATTTAACCCACACCGGGATGTTGGTCAAATCCTCTTTAAGTAAGTTGGTGTTTAATGTCCATGGTTTAAGAATAATAGGTACATTTCTAATCAACCAAGGACCGTTTTCAAGAACATCATCAACATCTTTCTTCGAATTGAACTTGAAGAAGAAGAACCCCTTTGCATTCATTATTACCTTTTGTATACCAAACTTAGCCCACGCATTGCGTACAAAGTAATCAACAATAGGAAAAGCAAGGCGTTGGCCAAGGAAATACCCATACAAAGTATTCTCAAACCTAGTGTTCA
Source organism: Chrysanthemum seticuspe (assembly GCA_019973895.1). Taxonomy (NCBI): domain Eukaryota; kingdom Viridiplantae; phylum Streptophyta; class Magnoliopsida; order Asterales; family Asteraceae; genus Chrysanthemum; species Chrysanthemum seticuspe. Next base: position 352,417,631 of record BPTQ01000005.1, on the reverse strand, counting down.
CCTCTTCAACCACTTTCATCGGTACAGAAAGATCCACACCATTAGCTCTCTTACTACACTCCAACCTACGAAAGTTTGACGTGCGTTTCTTAGGTTCAGTAGAAGTAACACCAGCATACGATGAAGAAGGTAGTTTCATCGTATCAACCTTATCATTAGTATTATTAGGGCTACTAGTAGAATTAACATTAGAAGCCATAGGACCACTCATATCTTGAGGAGGTTTTGAATAACCAATAGCAGTAAGCATCTCCTCTAGCTCCTTCTGTGACTGCGGCACCTTAAGATGCTCAAATGGATTAGCCCCAGTATAAGTAGTAGCATCCATTGTCATAGCTGGTTTTAATGGTTTCTCATCGTCACCCACAAGAACAGGTTTTCCCTTAAAAATTTGTTTTTCAATAGCACGAATTTTCAATAAAGTATCATGACCCTCAGGCGTGTCATGCCTAGGAGCGTCATGACTAGGGCTTGAACCAAGTAAAACCGGCTCCACTTGTCCATCAGAACGAGAACCAGAAGCAATACCATTAAACTCATCCTTCCTACTATTAGGGTTCATTGTCGATTGAAGAATCGACTCACCAAGACTAACAGTAGGGTCATTCACATCATGACCAGCTGTATCCCTTGCCATAGCAGCTCCAATCACAGAAGAATCATGACAATCATTAGATGGCTGAGACGTAGCATTACAATCTTGCTCATTACTATCATCCATAATAAGCAAGCAAATAGAAACAGTACCGAAACCCTAAAAAACGAAATCAACAAACCAAATTCGAAACCCTAAATAGCACGACTAAAACATGAAGCTCCACGTCTAACTTCAACAAAACGAGGTCCTTAGATGAACTAAGGCATGAATCAAAGCACAAATAAACTAACCAAATTCCATGATTACGATTGGTTTATATACTAATATAATAAAATCAGTAGATATACTAATATAATAACACGACTTGGAAAATATATTTTGACATAGATATTATTGGATTTTGGATATTTTGGACTATTGGACGTGAAACAAATATAGTAAATTAGACTTGTAATGAATTTAATGCATTCGATTCGCAATGGGTAAACAATATGGAAATAATGACTAACGGACAATAATATCTATAAATATTCGCTGTCTGAATTATTTGGGAACTTGATTTTAATAAAGTCTTTTGACTTGGAAATGTTCGACAAACGAATGAATCAGGACGAAATTTTGTAAGATTTCTATACTTAAAGCTTTTCAAATGACCTTTTTATTTTAGGTCCAAACTTGTTTTAAGTCAAAAAACGGATATATTTTGTACAAATAATGGGGATTATGGTAAGTACTGACGACTACCAATCGACTCATCTTATTTGATAATATATGTTTTTATTATCTTTTTTACTTCTCTCCGTAATCTCTTATTGACTTAAGTTCTCATCAATTCTCTTCTCGGCGATTCATTGTTTGTTCCCTTTCGGCGTGTTTACTCTTGAGTCCGTGTTTTACTACCGTTACACGAATGATGATACCAAACTCTTTTTAAAAAAAGGCTAAAACAAGATTATTTGGGAAATGGAAATGAATTACTTTTGGAAATAGAAATTGGTTTATTTTTGGGAATAGAAATAGTTAACTTATGAAAACTGTTGCGCATTTGATTTTGTTATGAATTATATTTTTTGACAAGTCTTTATATTATTAGGTCGTACCGAGTACATTATGATGTGACATTGTTGATATTGTTGTGTTGTGCTATTATTTGGTTATTGTGCTGTCTTGTCCCTGATATTATTGTGATATTTCATTGATGTGGCTAAGGTGAGTTTATAGCCCCACTTTTACTCTTATTACTTGCTTTGAAAAAATTTAGGGTGAGAAACATACAAAACCATCATGTTGACTAAAACTATACTTATGCTTCTTAAAACTATTATGTGGTGTAGCCTAAGTCTTTGAATCCCACTATGCCCACTTCCATGAACCGTCAATTTCAGTTTGGGAAGCTCGAGAGATATAGATAGATCTATCGGGGTGACTCCCCCCTTGGGGATGGCCAGCTAGTCGGACGTATACCATGTCGGATTGCTGAGTGTTTCGGGATAAACACTTGCTTTGGGCCCTTTTATTTTATCGTGCTTCTAGCATGCTTTACTTCTCGAGCTTCGGTTGTATGAACTTAGCATTAGCGTAATAGACTTTTTAACATGTTTTATCACGTATTTGATTTTGGGATGATATGTGATTCACTTTTGGAGGCGCTTGGCAAATGGCATAGTTATGGGATCAAGATACTCTGATATTCATTTGGGACCGTTTAAATGATCTTATTGGGCCTTATTCCACATCTTTTGACTAATGTAGAACTTAATACTTTTGAAATATATAATGTTTTTCTAAAACGGATGAGGTAATTCCGTTATCCTATACTTTGTGTTGTGTACCAATTAGTAGCACCCCAGTGACCTGAACCGCTTCCGCAATACCATTTTTGGGGGTGTTAAAAAAAGTCAAGATCAAATTTTCCGTCAAACTAAATAAAAACGTGTTTTGCAAAAAAATATGTATAAAAATATAGGTGTCTCCTTTGTAAAAAAAGAAACTAAAAAAAGAGAGAAAAAATGAGAGGGTAGTAAATTAATCTTTAGTCGTTGAATTTTAAATAAATTATAAAACTTATCATTTTTTAGTCTTCTATAATAACTTTTTAAATTTAACAAATACACGCTTAAACTTTATACCCCATGACGTTATTATATTTTTATAAAAAACACAACTTATATGTTGTTGTTTTTTATAAATATTATTCATATTATCATTATAGATTAAGTTAACGTCTATGCATGGGATTATGAATATCAACCGGATAAAACAGATATTGTCATATGTAAATCAATACAAGTGAGATATATATACGAACATCACCAATGGAGCATTAGTCCAACGGTTGAAGCACTTGTGCTTCAGTCAATAGACTCAGGTTCAAGTCCCATCCTTGGCATTTGCTTCATATAGGTACCACCTCCGCAAAACCTATGGGCACAATTGAGAGACTTTGTGGAATAAGAGCTCAGGGTCCGAGTCTTGGCTCGTGCTCACTCCAGTTGGTGCCCCACTAGGCCAGGAGAGTTGATGGAGCTATTCCTTGTGAGGTGGACAATGGCTGGTGCCAAAAGGCACCCGGGGTCAAGGTGTTCTCGCCAATCTACACCTTTTTGTGGAATATATATACGAACATCTCATGTTATTCTTCTTTGTGAGTTTAAGTAAGGATGTTTGGAAAAATATTGTTCTTACTATCCATGTTCAATAATGACTCAAGCTATTCCTCTTTATAAGTTTAGTCATGTGTGTAGAAGTTTAAAAAATAAATATTAAACTTAAAGAAATGGTATTAATCGATATTAATACATCATGAAAAATTTATATAGAAACTTGTGCATACACGAGTATAATGATGAGTAAAACACAACTAACCTAATACAACGGTACTGATTTGTTGCATTATCCTGTTTGTGTAGTGATCTATACGAGTATTAAATGTTTCGCATTATTTTATAGAAAAGTTTACACGGGGTTGAAAACTGACACAAACAAAATTATTATTAACGAAGAAATAAATAACAAAATGAAACCACAGGTTACTATAATATAAAAATAAATACACTTAAAAACTATTTAGTAATAGAAGTTTTGGAGCATGATAATTATTAATCAATATTGTCATAATGAAAGTTTTATGTAAAACTTCGTGCGTACACGGGTTATTAGTACTAGTATCCATTATATCATTAAAATCGTCAAGAAAAATAGAATTAGAATTTGAAAGTAAGATTGGTGGTCATAGACAATGAAAGACAAAGACTAGATTTTGATACTCGTGATATATTTTGGGAAAAATTATAATTTAACCAATACGAGTCCAAGTAAACAAACAAGTATAGTTTGAACCTTGATAAGTGGTCACGAAGAGAAATTTAATCTTGTGGAAAATGAAGAATGTGACTATTGTGAGTATCATTTGTGAAAGCAACTAATGCCTCAAGACTTTCCTTCTTACTTTCTCCCGGCATGTTGTTATCTTCAAACGGACTATGCCCCAAGGGACACCGCCTGACATGTGGTCTTTCCTTGACATCGAAGTCTACAACATCAACAACTACACCGTCTCTTTTATCATCGGTCTAATTTGTCTCGAATCATACTTAGACTAATTTAAAAGAGTAAAGTCAAGAAAGACATACGCAATAGATAAATAATATTTTTGAGTAAACATACTTATAATTAAAAGGTTGCATAAACAAACACACCCTTTGGTAAACACAAAAATCCTTTAAAATGTTCATCCATTGAAAGATAACTGAAGGATCGTTTTGATGGTGTAACTTATTTCTCTTAACGATTGGTTCTTGAGATATTGATTTTTAGGAAAGGCGTGGAAGTGAGTTTTAATTTAAAAAAGTCAATAATGTTTTTTTTTATTCTTTGGAAGAATGAGCGGCTAAGACTTGCCCTCGTTTATGTAAAAGAAACTGAGAATTCGAGTGAAAACAACAATGTCTTTCACAATTGGTACTCATAAAAATGATGATGGATCGCACTAGTGCATACTAAACAGAATATGCAAGTTGGTAATGAGAAAGGAGATACAAATCGGAATGGAAATGATTAAAAAATGAGAATATAGAATATTCTCATGGAGGTGTAAAATAATAATTATCTAGGGCATATATATTTATTTGAGATAAATATATCAAGTACAAAATTCAAAACTATAAACCCTATAGGATATATGGTTCGACTAGGATCATTAAAGAACAAGGGATTAAGTTTGACAAATTATAAACTTGGGTACTTAGAAGTTCTAATTATGCAAATTATGATTTTAGCTACCCTATGAATAGCAAGACTTCCTATTAACAATTCATTCACTCATCTACCAAACCATAACCCAAATTCTCCCTCCCCCCTCCTCCATTCAGTCAACTTTCTAGTAAACACGTACTCTCCAACTGTGCATATGATCTAGCTCTAGTTCTACCTGTGCAGTACCGGTGGATACCCGATGCAACCAATGTGGTAATTTTTAATGTGAAAACCCTAACTTGATCGACCCAAGTGGCAGAGAAAAAGAAGAAGGTGATTCCGTGCACACAACAAATAACAAACTGCAAATTAAGCTTACATCTTGCAGGATCAAGTAAGTCTTCTATGAACAATCTTGTTATTTGTTTAGAATAGGTTATATTTGTGATTTAGAGATCTTGATACTTAGGATTTTGGTCTGCATATCCGTTGTGTATGTTTTATAAAGCCATGCACTGACCACAAATACCCTTCAAAAACTGTCCCTATATGAAATTTACTCTATTAGTTTTTCCTTGTAAAAATTATTTCAACGAACTTAAATAATCCATGCTAAAATAATAAATTTCAAAACATTTAAGAACGGGGTATGATCTGCGAATAGAATAAGTCCACAACTATCAAGCACAGTGTCATGGACCAATTTGTTCCGATACCACAAAATCTTTTAAAACACGAGTTATGAACAAATGCAATGAAAACCTTTTTAGCTCGGCCTATAAATTTTGAAAAAAAAATTAAAATTATTTGTGAATTGAGTAGATTTGATGTGAAGATGTTGAATTTTACTTTGAGTTGAAATTTGTGTTTCATTTTGAAATAAATCTTATAAAATCAAAAGGTTTTAAATCCCTTTGTTGTTTTGGGAACAAAATTATTCTCTTGTTTCATACCACATTGGTGCAAGCTTAAGTGATTTTGAAATGGAATATTTGTAAATTTGTTTTATCCGTGTAGATTTTTCGGAACAAGATTTCTTAAGATTCCATAATTGCTTAGTGTTTTGTAAACATAATTTTGTGAAGAATGAAATTCAGATTAGCTGAATAGCAAATAAAAAAAATTGTGAAGTAAATGTTCCATGTGATTAAGGTTTATTATTATACTTACCTTTTTGCAAAGAATACCTAGTAAACTGGGACCCCATTTTTGAAACAGATTTTTTTTTTTGGAAAGGCAAGATATATTACGAGGCCTCCAAAGGAGAAAAAAGAACAATACAAAACATGGCATCCTACCTCAAATAATCAAGATAATTAGAAGAGGATAGGACCCAAAAAAAGAGCAAAATACAAAGAAAGAAACTACAAACATAAAAGCCAAACATCTAGAAACAATCACAAAGCCTTACAGGAACTGTCGCAAGAAAGAAAAACCAATTTAAGCAATGAGAAACAAATGGACCAGACCCATGTGTAGAGTAGCAGCCCCACAATAGGGAAAACAGCAAAAGCAAAAAAGCCTCACAAGAAAATATAACCACTAAGAACAGCAGCAGCCTTGAGCTCAAAATAATAACCAAACACACACTACTCAACATATCATACAGCTGCTGCAAGAGCTGGGCTACAGCAAGGGACAAAAGCAAAACTAGAAAATGCCGGACACATCCACTAGCATTGTCTAAAATACTTTTGATCCCCACTGAAGCTTCTGACCCAGCGAAGCATTTGGAGATGAGCCCCACATGCTAAACTCGAACCTGGTAACACCCTGAACAAAACATGATGTTGTCTTAACTGAGCCTCACACAGAAACTGATCGAAATGATGTAGCAGCCCACAATAAACCATAAGTCAATGTAAACGAATATTTCGAGGATCTCGTAACCAATGTTGCCAATCTATTTTTTTGGGTAAAGGGGAGTAATCCTGCACCCTGGTAAATAATGTTGCCAATCTATCACTTTATATTTATTTGATCTTCTCACTATCCATTCGAAGCTTTTTAGTTGAATGTCTTGTAAAATCTTGTTAACACTAGATACTTTATTTCCAAACACCCGAGCGTTTCTTTCCTTCCAAATGAAGTATCCGGAAGTCCATATAGCCGCTTGCCAAATAAACGATAAGGAAGTAGGAATGTTAACATTTCCGCTATGTGAGAAAATATCATCAATAGAGAAAAGGGTAGCACATCCCGCCTTCCACCAAATAAATAGATTGGACCACACACTTGCTTGTTGTTTCGCTATTTTGAGGATCTAAGAATTAGAAGTTTCATTTTTCGGTTGAGCATTATTTTCAAACTTTATCTTTTCTTAAACATTTTAGTTAACTGCTACTAGTTGTACATATAACAATTATCATGACCCGAGTGACTCATCTCCAGTGCACACCTGCAGTCACTTTCCATGACCACTTTTATGCATTTTTTTTTATGTTAGATTTCTTCTTCTCCACTAGATCTACTATGCCATCTTTTTCAACAAATTAACTAACTTCTAGTTAATTTCTTGTAATTAGCAAGAATAAATATAATTCTAACTGGCATATTCCTATACAATGTTAGTGTGCCTACAGAAGGTGATAATTCTAACACCTAACTGTATATATTATAGAAAGGTAGCAATCTTCATTCATATACCTTATTTTCTTATTAAATAACAATCTACAACATAATTTAGGACAAGAAAACAAAACATAAAAAGTTCCTAGTAGACCTGTCAACAAAGAGAACCCGTTAGGAGTGGACCCGAGGCCGTAGCCCCGGGGTCCACCTCCGACGGTCAAGTTAGTATCGGCGTGATGTGGCCAATATATCTTAGGGTTAGAGATAACCTGCGTGTGTATATATAGGCATGGATTAGGGTTTAGGCGTAGAGTGGGCCGCTGATGCCGGGCCTGACCCATTCCTGGCCCAGTCCGGACCATACGTCCACAAGCCCCCCAAGTCTAGTATGAGATAGCGCATGGCTATCTTATGCTAGACTTAAGTTCTGATGGCCGCGTAGGTGAAAGTGGAACCCGTATGCTGCATCCTGGGTAAGGGCGTACCTTTTGTACCAGTAGCGACGCAGCATTGTGCGACAGAAGACGTGCTTCTGTAGCAGAAGTGCGCGCTGTGCGCGACAAAGAGGTGCGACAGAAGACGTGCTTCTGTGCATAAGTGCGCCCTGTGCGCGACAAAGAGGTGCGACAGAAGACGTGCTTCTGCGCATAAGTGCGCGCTGTGCGCGACAAAGAGGTGCGACAGAAGACGTGCTTCTGCGCATAAGTGCGCGATGTGCGCGACAAAGAGATGCGACAGAAGACGTGCTTCTGTGCATAAGTGCGCGCTAAAGATGTGCGACAGAAGACGTGCTTCTGCGCGCATAAGTGCGTGCTGTGCGCGACAAAGAGGTGCGACAGAAGACGTGCTTCTGCGCATAAGTGCGCGCTGTGCGCGACAAAGAGGTGCGACAGAAGACGTGTTCTGCGCATAAGTGCGCGCTGTGCGCGACAAAGAGATGCGACATAAGACGTGCTTCTGTGCATAAGTGCGCGCTAAAGATGTGCGATAGAAGACGTGCTTCTGCGCGCATAAGTGCGCGCTGTGCGCGACAAAGAGATGCGACAGAAGACGTGCTTCTGTGCATAAGTGCGCGCTAAAGATGTGCAATAGAAGACGTGCTTCTGCGCGCATAAGTGCGCGCTGTGCGTGACAAAGAGATGCGACAGAAGACGTGCTTCTGTGCGTAAGTGCGCGAGTCTTTACAACCGACAGAGGACGTCTCCCTTGCGGCAAGATGGTGCGGGAAGTTGATGCGAATATTTATATCCGTCTTCGTTCTCTGCTTCCGAATATACCTGCGTGACACGTCGGAAAAAGTGGTACTATATACCCTAGTAGCCCCCCAAGTTTGATGGTGCTACTCGTGTAGGAGCATTAAACTTATTTAATCTGTGAAAAACACTTAATACAAAGATTAAAAGTATATGCCGCGAATCGCAGCATATAAAACTTAATAAAATGAAGCAATATATAGCACATAGCATATATAATAAATAGCGCATAGCATGTAAAGCAATATAAAACCTATCGTGAGGTTGTACAAACTACATAAAAAATTGTTTTATTTTTTATTGTTTTGTCATACTCGTGTATGTTATGATATGCAGCGTACTGTAAATATCATTTAAGGAATCAAGTGTCTTGGTTCCAAAGTTGTTAAACGTGCACCATATGCGATGTTGCGCACCCGTCGTGGGATGCGCACAAAACTTATTCCAACGTCTCGAGAATAAGGTGTTTAACAAGGATACGTGATCCGGTATTGATGGGTTTGCAACCCTCTTACTCAACAAGTTGTTTAGTAGGTTAACTTATCCTTTTACCATCGTGGGTTTATTGTAGTGCATGCACGCCATGTAGGCAAGAGAGAAAAATAGGTCCGATCGTGCAGATTTTTTAAAATATGTCCGATCATGCGGACGATTTATCATGTTGTAGCATTTAGCCAAATCAAAGAATATATTAAATTTCAACACTTAATTAAAGAATAATATTTTAAGTGAAGATATGGTTTATTATATTAAAATATACGCTGTAACAAATCATATTTTAAAATATATGATTTAACAGAATATGCAATTTAACGTGATCTTTTATCGGGATATTTTATTCCACGTTTTAATTTACCATAAATAAGCCGACATGCAGTGCAAAGCAAAGTTTGTGATGAGCACGTCTTAAGATACTTTTCTTTTGACCATAGATTTGACCATAAATAGGAATGGATCAGTAAGCATCGTAGGATGCTTTTGTTATGTATATCATCAAATACATGACAAATTATAAAGCAAATAAGATCCTACCATAAAGTTTTACGAGCATGTTATTTTATTAATAACAGTTAAGATTGCATCGTCCAATTTAATAAAGCGATGATGGTAAAGCAAGTTCTACGCATGGCAGAATGCAAATGTTTTAGAGTTACCGACTTTAGGAATTTATCTCTGCTTTTCGGTAATCGGAGAACACGAAACATAGTTTATTCGTGGTCCCACGGATGGCGCCAACTTGTTGAAGCATAATCTGGCGCGGACTGGATTCAACGACTCTCCTTGGGCCGTTAGTCGTCTTCTCGAGCCCTAGTAGACCTGTCAACAAAGAGAACCCGTTAGGAGTGGACCCGAGGCCGTAGCCCCGGGGTCCACCTCCGACGGTCAAGTTAGTATCGGCGTGATGTAGCCAATATATCTTAGGGTTAGAGATAACCTGCGTGTGTATATATAGGCATGGATTAGGGTTTAGGCGTAGAGTGGGCCGCTGATGCCAGGCCCGACCCATTCCTGGCCCAGTCCGGACCATACGTCCACAATACCCTAAGCCTAAACGAGTCCCGTGCTTATTCTTATCAAAGATAGCTAAAGTTTCAATTTTGGTCCATGGACTGTATTTACATTCGCGCCCCTGAAGTTTGCCAAATCTTTCATGTTGTTTTTCATAGTTTTGCCACTATATAAATGAAGTTATAACACAATTCTCACTAATAACCTAACCCTAACCCTAGAAATAATATCTCTCACCTCATCCCTCCTTCACCGCCGGCGCCACCCTTTCCACCGCGCCGCCACCGCATAGATCTGGTTATTTTCCAGGGATTTAAGGGTAGATCGAAGTGTTTTGCTCGCTTTTTGTTCCTCCACCGCCCCACTTCTTCTCATCGTGTTTTCTTTCGACTTAAATGTTTTGTGTCAAAATCTCTTAATAAGCTCATGAGAGCTTATCTCCTTTCAGCTTATTTCGTTATTTTGTGCTTATTCTCATTCTTATTTTTTTTGTTTTGTTTCCTTTGGGCCGCGTACGAAATGGTTAACCCACAAGGCGAGCCCTATGGGTTGATTTGAGATTTATTTTGGATTCGGGTTTAAGCAGGAATCATTTGGTTCGATTTGGAATTCTAATGGTGTTTAGATTTGGAATTGTTTCAGGCCGAATGGTTGTTGATGGTCAGTTTGATTCGATTTAGATACGGATTTAATGTTGTGGCCGTTTGGTTTGATTCAGATTGATGTGGATTTGAAACTTGTGTGATTTTTGGCCGCGACAAGGTTTAGCCGAGATATTGTGGTCTCGGTGTGACCTTGGTTTGCCTAAATTGGACTATTAATTTATATGTTGAATTGTTGACCCTAGGGTAAAATATTGACCCGTGAGTGAAAAATGGACCATGACTCGACAAGTAAAACAACCCATGTCGTGAAATTTATTTGATCCAATTTGCATTGATTTTTATGAAAGAAAAAGGAAAAACACAAAATGATAAAGTGGTGAAGATTAACTAAATGATATGATTATTAAATAAAATTAAAAGGGTAAGATAAATTTAATTAGAATCTAATACGTTTTTATTTTAATAAAAACGAGACACGCTGGGGTTTGTTGGACTTTTCGAGGCATATTACAATTTTTGGGTAAAGGGGAGTAATCCTGCACCCTGGTAAATATATTAACCAAATAAATGTTTAAGTACAATGTATATGAGTGAGATCCCACATATCAGCCCGTTACATAGGCATAGAGCTTACATAACAAGATACTTCCAATTATCTAAACAAGAAACAAAACACTACTCAAATGATAACATATGACACAACGAAGGAAGATTATTTCCTAGGACCTTGAAACGTTGTGCCATACATGGCATTAAAGGCATCCAAATTCCCAGGAAGATCACGAACCTGTTTCGCATAGTCATCGAAGTCATATTCATCATACTCATCTTCATACCCTTGGCCACCACCAAATATATTAGCAGACTCATCAAATGGGTTAGCAACAACCTCATCTTCAGAATCAGACACCTCAATCTCTCCCACTTTAGAAAAAGGGTTAGCTCTCTTAGTAGAAGAGGTAGACGGAATAGGTAGACCATCATCATCCACAAGAGTAGCTTTCCCAGCAATAAGTAGTTTTTCAATCTTACCAATCTTCTCAACTATGGGAGTAGAACCAACATCCATTGTTCCCATTGAATCACTCACAAGCGGAACATGTGATGTAGAACCAGTCTTATTTAACACATCCTCATTAACCTCCATTGTACGACCCTTATCCACATCTGCTTCCTTAGAACAACCAGTAGAATCCCCAATCATCGCCTCCTCATTAACCTCCTCAGTATTAGAATCAACCACAGGACTTTGAATGCCCGTGTCCTCATGCACCTCAAGTGTCCCAAAAGAGTTAGAAGTAGTAACAGGAGTACCTGTAGCATTAACAGTAGCAACGTCCGGCATCTTCTTCTTTGGGATATAAACCTGCTTCCTAGGAGAAAATTTAGGACCCTTACCCATATTAATACCGCTAGACAACTTCAGACCTTGGGGTTTGGCTTTCCGATTCTGCACCACCTTAAAACCATCATCATTCACATCCAAGTTCAAGGTGTGAGCATCAGCATGATGCTCCTTAGGAGACTTAGGACAACAAGCATTATCATGCCCAAACACTTTACATTCCATGCAATGTGGAGGTTTCCATTCATATTCAACCTTGATACTAGCCGTCGTAAAACCACTATCATCCTTCTTAGGGATAGCCATAGTTACCATATGTTTAAGATCAGCTTCCGATGATAACTCAACAAGAGCACGAGCAAAACTAATACGACCCCATGAGTCAACGCACATGGAGCTAGTGAATGCATCTAACATAATCGGCTTACCCACCTGAGTAGCAATAAGGCTCAACCCGTCTTCCGAATATGCAAGTAATGGCACATTATGCAATTTAATCCACACAGGCACTTTGGTAACCTCACTTTTGGACAATAGCACGTCAGGAGTCCATTTAGTGAGAATGATAGGAGAATTACGAATTATCCAAGGTCCTCGTTGAAGAACATTCTCAACACCCTCTTTAGAATCAAATTTAAAGAGAAATACACCATCATCATTCTTCATAAGTTTCTTTAAACCAAACTTACCCCATGTATTGGTGACATAATTCTTGACCAACTGAAATGCAATATTCTTGCCGACAAAGAAGCCAACAAGAGTATTATCATAGCGGTTAAACACACCCTCCATAGCAGCCTTAGGAAGAACTGTATCATGATTATCAATTCTATTCTCATTCACCAATGAACGGAAGTTAACTTTCCTAGATACACGTTCCGAGTTTAACACATTAGCAAACGACCTCACTTCATTGTGTATACTATCACTCACATTAAGACCAGAAGTAGAAGCATTCTTACCATCCATCGAAGCATTAAGATCAGAAGTAACAGTATGATTAGTACCATACAATTGGGATTGCATAGCCACATCAAAACTCGACAGAGGAGTATTTGCAGAATAAACTTTAGTACCATTAATACCACTCGAGTTGTTCACATCAGACGATGAAGCCATCTTAGCAATATCACTGTCAATTTTATTCATTGCTGCATCAAATTTCTGATGCGCATTAGCAATCAACTGCTCCACATTAGGCTGTTTTGAAACATTAGAGGCCGAATCAGAAGCAGGTATATCATGACTGGGGCTTGAATCAAGTGAAACCGGCTCCACTTGTCCATCAGTACCAACAAGTGAAACCCCAACAGATTCATGTTGCGAAACACCGGCGTTCCCAACATCGTTACTCTTTAATCGTTGCATTCGAGCATTGTTGGTCGTTATGGAAGCACTATTGTTGAGAAATCCTTTCTCCATCTCTCTAAAACCCTCGAACCCACACAACCGAATAACACGTAAAGTAACTAGCTCAGATCAGCAGCAGACACCGAACCAAAAAAAAGAAAACCCTAACTTAAGGAGTTAGGGTTTAACACGTTATTGCCTCAAGAAACTAACCCATATGAAACCAACCTAATATGCATTAAGATGAGTATACCATGCACGTAGAACCAAATCACAAAAGAAACAGAAAGCGAATATATTTAGAATTAATTCACCGTCCCATGATAAAAAGTATCATATAAACAATTAATTAAACTAGCCAACCCAAGTTAGGGTGGAGCAGGATTAAAAAATTATGAAAGTTATAGATCGACTTTTAGGGTATATGGGAGAATCGTATTCAAGGCATATTACAATTGGTTTATTCATATTTGGACTTGTTGGAATTATTTAATTGATTTGTTGATTTATTTGGTAGTCGGATTTCCTTGGGATATTTGCAACACCGGGACTTGGAAAATATATTTTTTTTTGGGTAAAGGGGAGTAATCCTGCACCCTGGTAAATATATAACCAAAAAAACGTTTAAGTACAATGGATATGAGTGAAATCCCATATCTCAGCCCGTTACATAGGCATAAAGCTTACATAACAAGATACTACCTATTTTCTAAACAAGAAAACAACCTACTACTCAAATGATAACATAGGACATAACGAAAAAATTACTTCCTAGGTCCTTGAAGCTTGGTGCCATACATGGCATTAAAGGCATCCAAATTCCCTGGTAGATCAGAAACCTGCTTCGCATAGTCATCGTAGTCATAGTCATCATACTCATCTTCAAACTCTTGGCCACCACCGAATAGATTAGCAGACTCATCAAATGGGTTAGCAACCACCTCATCTTCAGAATCAGACACCACAATATCTCCCACTTTAGAAAAAGGGTTAACTCTCTTAGTAGAAGAGGCTGGCGGAATACAAGAATCACTAGTTTTAGGAGCCACACCCGACTTCATCTCTTTCAAATCACTCACAAGGGGTTCTTGTGATGCAGTACCTGTCTTAGTAGACTTATCTTCATTAACTTCCATTGTACGACCAGAATCCACATCCTTGTTGGTGTCATTTGAAGGAATACCAAAAGCATCCGTATATTCCATATTAAAAGCATCAAACCGATTAGATGTAGAGATCTTTGTTCCACTCAAACTAGCCACATCAGAAGCATTCTTCTTAGTGACTTCCACTTTCTTAGGTTCAGGAGGAGTCTTTTTGGGTTGATATTGAAACTGCTTACCCACAACAGATTTAGTAAATCCTCCTTGACCCGGAATAGTAGAACCACCTTGCTTTCCCTTCTTCTTATTATTGACCATCTTGAAACCATCATTAACACGCTTAGTAGGCTGAGCAGGAGGTTCAACAACTTTAGGACATTCAATAAGAGTATGACCAAAAATCTTACATTTATCACAATGAGGTGGTTTCCACTCGTATTCAACCCGTATCTTGTCAATAGTCGAACCCGACCCATCAAGTAACGGTATCTCAACAGTAAGGTTGTCCCTAAGCACCTCATCCGACTTCACATCAATCATGCATCTAGCAAAACTACTACGGCCCCACGAGTCCTTGCACATTTGGCTAGTAAAAGCATCTAACCTTTTGGGCGTGCCTATCACTGTGGCAAGGAGACTAAGGCCATCATCAGAAAACATAGCAAGAGGAACATCATGGAATTTAACCCACACCGGGATGTTGGTCAAATCCTCTTTAAGTAAGTTGGTGTTTAATGTCCATGGTTTAAGAATAATAGGTACATTTCTAATCAACCAAGGACCGTTTTCAAGAACATCATCAACATCTTTCTTCGAATTGAACTTGAAGAAGAAGAACCCCTTTGCATTCATCATTACCTTTTGTATACCAAACTTAGCCCACGCATTGCATACAAAGTAATCAACAACAGGAAAAGCAAGGCGTTGGCCAAGGAAATACCCATACAAAGTATTCTCAAACCTAGTGTTCACCTCTTCAACCACTTTCATCGGTATAGAAAGATCTACACCATTAGCTTTCTTACTACACTCCAACCTACGAAAGTTTGACGTGCGTTTCTTAGGTTCAGTAGAAGTAACACCAGCATACGATGAAGAAGGTAGTTTCATCGTATCAACCTTATCATTAGTATTATTAGGGCTACTAGTAGAATTAACATTAGAAGCCATAGGACCACTCGTATCTTGAGGAGGTTTTGAATAACCAATAGCAGTAAGCATCTCCTCTAGCTCCTTCTGTGACTGCGGCACCTTAAGATGCTCAAATGGATTAGCCCCAGTATAAGTAGTAGCATCCATTGTCATAGCTGGTTTTAATGGTTTCCCATCGTCACCCACAAGAACACGTTTTCCCTCAAAAATTTGTTTTTCAATAGCACGAATTTTCAATAAAGTATCATGACCCTCAGGCGTGTCATGCCTAGGAGCGTCATGACTAGGGCTTGAACCAAGTAAAACCGGCTCCACTTGTCCATCAGAACGAGAACCAGAAGCAATACCATTAAACTCATCCTTCCTACTATTAGGGTTCATTGTCGATTGAAGAATCGACCCACCAAGACTAACAGTAGGGTCATTCACATCATGACCAGCTGTATCCCTTGCCATAGCAGCTCCAATCACAGAAGAATCATGACAATCATTAGATGGCTGAGACGTAGCATTACAATCTTGCTCATTACTATCATCCATAATAAGCAAGCAAATAGAAACAGTACCGAAACCCTAAAAAACGAAATCAACAAACCAAATTCGAAACCCTAAATAGCACGACTAAAACATGAAGCTCCACGTCTAACTTCAACAAAACGAGGTCCTTAGATGAACTAAGGCATGAATCAAAGCACAAATAAACTAACCAAATTCCATGATTACGATTGGTTTATATACTAATATAATAAAATCAGTAGATATACTAATATAATAGCACGACTTGGAAAATATATTTTGACATAGATATTATTGGATTTTGGATATTTTGGACTATTGGACGTGAAACAAATATAGTAAATTAGACTTATAATGAATTTAATGTATTCGATTCGCAATGGGTAAACAATATGGAAATAATGACTAACGGATAATAATATCTATAAATATTCGCTGTCTGAATTATTTGGGAACTTGATTTTAATAAAGTCTTTTGACTTGGAAATGTTCGACAAACGAATGAATCAGGACGAAATTTTGTAAGATTTCTATACTTAAAGCTTTTCAAATGACCTTTTTATTTTAGGTCCAAACTTGTTTTAAGTCAAAAAACGGATATATTTTGTACAAATAATGGGGATTATGGTAAGTACTGACGACTACCAATCGACTCATCTTATTTGATAATATATGTTTTTATTATCTTTTTTACTTCTCTCCGTAATCTCTTATTGACTTAAGTTCTCATCAATTCTCTTCTCGGCGATTCATTGTTTGTTCCCTTTCAGCGTGTTTACTCTTGAGTCCGTGTTTTACTACCGTTACACGAATGATGATACCAAACTCTTTTTAAAAAAAGGCTAAAACAAGATTATTTGGGAAATGGAAATGAATTACTTTTGGAAATAGAAATTGGTTTATTTTTGGGAATAGAAATAGTTAACTTATGAAAACTGTTGCGCATTTGATTTTGTTATGAATTATATTTTTTGACAAGTCTTTATATTATTAGGTCGTGCCGAGTACATTATGATGTGACATTGTTGATATTGTTGTGTTGTGCTATTATTTGGTTATTGTGCTGTCTTGTCCCTGATATTATTGTGATATTTCATTGATGTGGCTAAGGTGAGTTTATAGCCCCACTTTTACTCTTATTACTTGCTTTGAAAAAATTTAGGGTGAGAAACATACAAAACCATCATGTTGACTAAAACTATACTTATGCTTCTTAAAACTATTATGTGGTGTAGCCTAAGTCTTTGAATCCCACTATGCCCACTTCCATGAACCGTCAATTTCAGTTTGGGAAGCTCGAGAGATATAGATAGATCTATCGGGGTGACTCCCCCTTGGGGATAGCCAGCTAGTCGGACGTATACCATGTCGGATTGCTGAGTGTTTCGGGATAAACACTTGCTTTGGGCCCTTTTATTTTATCGTGCTTCTAGCATGCTTTACTTCTCGAGCTTCGGTTGTATGAACTTAGCATTAGCGTAATAGACTTTTTAACATGTTTTATCACGTATTTGATTTTCGGATGATATGTGATTCACTTTTGGAGGCGCTTGGCAAATGGCATGGTTATGGGATCAAGATACTCTGATATCGCTTGGCAAATGGCATGGTTATGGGATCAAGATACTCTGATATTCATTTGGGACCGTTTAAATGATCTTATTGGGCCTTATTCCACATCTTTTGACTAATGTAGAACTTAATACTTTTGAAATATATAATGTTTTTCTAAAACGGATGAGGTAATTCCGTTACCTATACTTTGTGTTGTGTACCAATTAGTAGCACCCCAGTGACCTGAACCGCTTCCGCAATACCATTTTTGGGGGTGTTAAAAAAAGTCAAGATCAAATTTTCCGTCAAACTAAATAAAAACGTGTTTTGCAAAAAAATATGTATAAAAATATAGGTGTCTCCTTTGTAAAAAAAGAAACTAAAAAAAGAGAGAAAAAATGAGAGGGTAGTAAATTAATCTTTAGTCGTTGAATTTTAAATAAATTATAAAACTTATCATTTTTTTAGTCTTCTATAATAACTTTTTAAATTTAACAAATACACGCTTAAACTTTATACCCCATGACGTTATTATATTTTTATAAAAAACACAACTTATATGTTGTTGTTTTTTATAAATATTATTCATATTATCATTATAGATTAAGTTAACGTCTATGCATGGGATTATGAATATCAACCGGATAAAACAGATATTGTCATATGTAAATCAATACAAGTGAGATATATATACGAACATCACCAATGGAGCATTAGTCCAACGGTTGAAGCACTTGTGCTTCAGTCAATAGACTCAGGTTCAAGTCCCATCCTTGGCATTTGCTTCATATAGGTACCACCTCCGCAAAACCTATGGGCACAATTGAGAGACTTTGTGGAATAAGAGCTCAGGGTCCGAGTCTTGGCTCGTGCTCACTCCAGTTGGTGCCCCACTAGGCCAGGAGAGTTGATGGAGCTATTCCTTGTGAGGTGGACAATGGCTGGTGCCAAAAGGCACCCGGGGTTAAGGTGTTCTCGCCAATCTACACCTTTTTGTGGAATATATATACGAACATCTCATGTTATTCTTCTTTGTGAGTTTAAGTAAGGATGTTTGGAAAAATATTGTTCTTACTATCCATGTTCAATAATGACTCAAGCTATTCCTCTTTATAAGTTTAGTCATGTGTGTAGAAGTTTAAAAAATAAATATTAAACATAAAGAAATGGTATTAATCGATATTAATACATCATGAAAAAATTACATAGAAACTTGTGCATACACGAGTATAATGATGAGTAAAACACAACTAACCTAATACAACGGTACTGATTTGTTGCATTATCCTGTTTGTGTAGTGATCTATACGAGTATTAAATGTTTCGCATTATTTTATAGAAAAGTTTACACGGGGTTGAAAACTGACACAAACAAAATTATTATTAACGAAGAAATAAATAACAAAATGAAACCACAGGTTACTATAATATAAAAATAAATACACTTAAAAACTATTTAGTAATAGAAGTTTTGGAGCATGATAATTATTAATCAATATTGTCATAATGAAAGTTTTATGTAAAACTTCGTGCGTACACGGGTTATTAGTACTAGTATCCATTATATCATTAAAATCGTCAAGAAAAATAGAATTAGAATTTGAAAGTAAGATTGGTGGTCATAGACAATGAAAGACAAAGACTAGATTTTGATACTCGTGATATATTTTGGGAAAAATTATAATTTAACCAATACGAGTCCAAGTAAACAAACAAGTATAGTTTGAACCTTGATAAGTGGTCACGAAGAGAAATTTAATCTTGTGGAAAATGAAGAATGTGACTATTGTGAGTATCATTTGTGAAAGCAACTAATGCCTCAAGACTTTCCTTCTTACTTTCTCCCGGCATGTTGTTATCTTCAAACGGACTATGCCCCAAGGGACACCGCCTGACATGTGGTCTTTCCTTGACATCGAAGTCTACAACATCAACAACTACACCCTCTCTTTTATCATCGGTCTAATTTGTCTCGAATCATACTTAGACTAATTTAAAAGAGTAAAGTCAAGAAAGACATACGCAATAGATAAATAATATTTTTGAGTAAACATACTTATAATTAAAAGGTTGCATAAACAAACACACCCTTTGGTAAACACAAAAATCCTTTAAAATGTTCATCCATAGAAAGATAACTGAAGGATCGTTTTGATGGTGTAACTTATTTCTCTTAACGATTGGTTCTTGAGATATTGATTTTTAGGAAAGGCGTGGAAGTGAGTTTTAATTAAAAAAAGTCAATAATGTTTTTTTTTTATTCTTTGGAAGAATGAGCGGCTAAGACTTGCCCTCGTTTATGTAAAAGAAACTGAGAATTCGAGTGAAAACAACAATGTCTTTCACAATTGGTACTCATAAAAATGATGATGGATCGCACTAGTGCATACTAAACAGAATATGCACGTTGGTAATGAGAAAGGAGATACAAATCGGAATGGAAATGATTAAAAAATGAGAATATAGAATATTCTCATGGAGGTGTAAAATAATAATTATCTAGGGCATATATATTTATTTGAGATAAATATATCAAGTACAAAATTCAAAACTATAAACCCTATAGGATATATGGTTCGACTAGGATCATTAAAGAACAAGGGATTAAGTTTGACAAATTATAAACTTGGGTACTTAGAAGTTCTAATTATGCTAATTATGATTTTAGCTACCCTATGAATAGCAAGACTTCCTATTAACAATTCATTCACTCATCTACCAAACCATAACCCAAATTCTCCCTCCCCCCTCCTCCATTCAGTCAACTTTCTAGTAAACACGTACTCTCCAACTGTGCATATGATCTAGCTCTAGTTCTACCTGTGCAGTACCGGTGGATACCCGATGCAACCAATGTGGTAATTTTTAATGTGAAAACCCTAACTTGATCGACCCAAGTGGCAGAGAAAAAGAAGAAGGTGATTCCGTGCACACAACAAATAACAAACTGCAAATTAAGCTTACATCTTGCAGGATCAAGTAAGTCTTCTATGAACAATCTTGTTATTTGTTTAGAATAGGTTATATTTGTGATTTAGAGATCTTGATAATTAGGATTTTGGTCTGCATATCCGTTGTGTATGTTTTATAAAGCCATGCACTGACCACAAATACCCTTCAAAAACTGTACCTATATGAAATTTACTCTATTAGTTTTTCCTTGTAAAAATTATTTCAACGAACTTAAATAATCCATGCTAAAATAATAAATTTCAAAACATTTAAGAACGGGGTATGATCTGCGAATAGAATAAGTCCACAACTATCAAGCACAGTGTCATGGACCAATTTGTTCCGATACCACAAAATCTTTTAAAACACGAGTTATGAACAAATGCAATGAAAACCTTTTTAGCTCGGCCTATAAATTTTGAAAAAAAAATTAAAATTATTTGTGAATTGAGTAGATTTGATGTGAAGATGTTGAATTTTACATTGAGTTGAAATTTGTGTTTCATTTTGAAATAAATCTTATAAAATCAAAAGGTTTTAAATCCCTTTGTTGTTTTGGGAACAAAATTATTCTCTTGTTTCATACCACATTGGTGCAAGCTTAAGTGATTTTGAAATGGAATATTTGTAAATTTGTTTTATCCGTGTAGATTTTTCGGAACAAGATTTCTTAAGATTCCATAATTGCTTAGTGTTTTGTAAACATAATTTTGTGAAGAATGAAATTCAGATTAGCTGAATAGCAAATAAAAAAAAATTGTGAAGTAAATGTTCCATGTGATTAAGGTTTATTATTATACTTACCTTTTTGCAAAGAATACCTAGTAAACTGGGACCCCATTTTTGAAATAGATTTTTTTTTTGGAAAGGCAAGATATATTACGAGACCTCGAAAGGAGAAAAAAGAACAATACAAAACATGGCATCCTACCTCAAATAATCAAGATAATTAGAAGAGGATAGGACCCAAAAAAAGAGCAAAATACAAAGAAAGAAACTACAAACATAAAAGCCAAACATCTAGAAACAATCACAAAGCCTTACAGGAACTGTCGCAAGAAAGAAAAACCAATTTAAGCAATGAGAAACAAATGGACCAGACCCATGTGTAGAGTAGCAGCCCCACAATACGGAAAACAGCAAAAGCAAAAAAGCCTCACAAGAAAATATAACCACTAAGAACAGCAGCAGCCTTGAGCTCAAAATAATAACCAAACACACACTACTCAACATATCATACAGCTGCTGCAAGAGCTGGGCTACAGCAAGGGACAAAAGCAAAACTAGAAAATGCCGGACACATCCACTAGCATTGTCTAAAATACTTTTGATCCCCACTGAAGCTTCTGACCCAGCGAAGCATTTGGAGATGAGCCCCACATGCTAAACTCGAACCTGGTAACACCCTGAACAAAACATGATGTTGTCTTAACTGAGCCTCACACAGAAACTGATCGAAATGATGTAGCAGCCCACAATAAACCATAAGTCAATGTAAACGAATATTTCGAGGATCTCGTAACCAATGTTGCCAATCTATTTTTTTGGGTAAAGGGGAGTAATCCTACACCCTGGTAAATAATGTTGCCAATCTATCACTTTATATTTATTTGATCTTCTCACTATCCATTCGAAGCTTTTTAGTTGAATGTCTTGTAAAATCTTGTTAACACTAGATACTTTATTTCCAAACACCCGAGCGTTTCTTTCCTTCCAAATGAAGTATCCGGAAGTCCATATAGCCGCTTGCCAAATAAACGATAAGGAAGTAGGAATGTTAACATTTCCGCTATGTGAGAAAATATCATCAATAGAGAAAAGGGTAGCACATCCCGCCTTCCACCAAATAAATAGATTGGACCACACACTTGCTTGTTGTTTCGCTATTTTGAGGATCTAAGAATTAGAAGTTTCATTTTTCGGTTGAGCATTATTTTCAAACTTTATCTTTTCTTAAACATTAAAAATTAGTTAACTGCTACTAGTTGTACATATAACAATTATCATGACCCGAGTGACTCATCTCCAGTGCACACCTGCAGTCACTTTCCATGACCACTTTTATGAATTTTTTTTTATGTTAGATTTCTTCTTCTCCACTAGATCTACTATGCCATCTTTTTCAACAAATTAACTAACTTCTAGTTAATTTCTTGTAATTAGCAAGAATAAATTCTAACTGGCATATTCCTATACAATGTTAGTGTGCCTACAGAAGGTGATAATTCTAACACCTAACTGTATATATTATAGAAAGGTAGCAATCTTCATTCATATACCTTATTTTCTTATTAAATAACAATCTACAACATAATTTAGGACAAGAAAACAAAACATAAAAAGTTCCTAGTAGACCTGTCAACAAAGAGAACCCGTTAGGAGTGGACCCGAGGCCGTAGCCCCGGGGTCCACCTCCGACGGTCAAGTTAGTATCGGCGTGATGTAGCCAATATATCTTAGGGTTAGAGATAACCTGCGTGTGTATATATAGGCATGGATTAGGGTTTAGGCGTAGAGTGGGCCGCTGATGCCGGGCCTGACCCATTCCTGGCCCAGTCCGGACCATACGTCCACAAGCCCCCCAAGTCTAGTATGAGATAGCGCATGGCTATGTTATGCTAGACTTAAGTTCTGATGGCCGCGTAGGTGAAAGTGGAACCCGTATGCTGCATCCTGGGTAAGGGCGTACCTTTTGTACCAGTAGCGACGCAGCATTGTGCGACAGAAGACGTGCTTCTGTAGCAGAAGTGCGCGCTGTGCGCGACAAAGAGGTGCGACAGAAGACGTGCTTCTGTGCATAAGTGCGCGCTGTGCGCGACAAAGAGGTGCGACAGAAGACGTGCTTCTGCGCATAAGTACGCGCTGTGCGCGACAAAGAGGTGCGACAGAAGACGTGCTTCTGCGCATAAGTGCGCGCTGTGCGCGACAAAGAGATGCGACAGAAGACGTGCTTCTGTGCATAAGTGCGCGCTAAAGATGTGCGACAGAAGACGTGCTTCTGCGCGCATAAGTGCGTGCTGTGCGCAACAAAGAGGTGCGACAGAAGACGTGCTTCTGCGCATAAGTGCGCGCTGTGCGCGACAAAGAGGTGCGACAGAAGACGTGCTTCTGCGCATAAGTGCGCGCTGTGCGCGACAAAGAGATGCGACAGAAGACGTGCTTCTGTGCATAAGTGCGCGCTAAAGATGTGCGACAGAAGACGTGCTTCTGCGCGCATAAGTGCGCGCTGTGCGCGACAAAGAGATGCGACAGAAGACGTGCTTCTGTGCATAAGTGCGCGAGTCTTTACAACCGACAGAGGACGTCTCCCTTGCGGCAAGATGGTGCGGGAAGTTGATGTGAATATTTATATCCGTCTTCGTTCTCTGCTTCCGAATATACCTGCGTGACACGTCGGAAACAGTGGTACTATATACCCTAGTAGCCCCCCAAGTTTGATGGTGCTACTCGTGTAGGAGCATTAAACTTATTTAATCTGCGAAAAACACTTAATACAAAGATTAAAAGTATATGCCGCGAATCGCAGCATATAAAACTTAATAAAATGAAGCAATATATAGCACATAGCATATATAATAAATAGCGCATAGCATGTAAAGCAATATAAAACCTATCGTGAGGTTTTACAAACTACATAAAAAATTGTTTTGTTTTTTATTGTTTTGTCATACTCGTGTATGTTATGATATGCAGCGTACTGTAAATATCATTTAAGGAATCAAGTGTCTTGGTTCCAAAGTTGTTAAACGTGCACCATATGCGATGTTGCGCACCCGTCGTGGGATGCGCACAAAACGTATTCCAACGTCTCGAGAATAAGGTGTTTAACAAGGATACGTGATCCGGTGTTGATGGGTTTGCAACCCTCTTACTCAACAAGTTGTTTAGTAGGTTAACTTATCCTTTTACCATCGTGGGTTTATTGTAGTGCATGCACGCCATGTAGGCAAGAGAGAAAAATAGGTCCGATCGTGCAGATTTTTTAAAATATGTCTGATCATGCGGACGATTTATCATGTTGTAGCATTTAGCCAAATCAAAGAATATATTAAATTTCAACACTTAATTAAAGAATAATATTTTAAGTGAAGATATGGTTTATTATATTAAAATATACGCTGTAACAAATCATATTTTAAAATATATGATTTAACAGAATATGCAATTTAACGTGATCTTTTATCGGGATATTTTATTCCACGTTTTAATTTACCATAAATAAGCCGACATGCAGTGCAAAGCAAAGTTTGTGATGAGCACGTCTTAAGATACTTTTCTTTTGACCATATATTTGACCATAAATAGGAATGGATCAGTAAGCATCGTAGGATGCTTTTATTATGTATATCATCAAATACATGACAAATTATAAAGCAAATAAGATCCTACCATAAAGTTTTACGAGCATGTTATTTTATTAATAACAGTTAAGATTGCATCGTCCAATTTAATAAAGCGATGATGGTAAAGCAAGTTCTACGCATGGCAGAATGCAAATGTTTTAGAGTTACCGACTTTAGGAATTTATCTCTGCTTTTCGGTAATCGGAGAACACGAAACATAGTTTATTCGTGGTCCCACGGATGGCGCCAACTTGTTGAAGCATAATCTGGCGCGGACTGGATTCAACGACTCTCCTTGGGCCGTTAGTCGTCTTCTCGAGCCCTAGTAGACCTGTCAACAAAGAGAACCCGTTAGGAGTGGACCCGAGGCCGTAGCCCCGGGGTCCACCTCCGACGGTCAAGTTAGTATCGGCGTGATGTAGCCAATATATCTTAGGGTTAGAGATAACCTGCGTGTGTATATATAGGCATGGATTAGGGTTTAGGCGTAGAGTGGGCCGCTGATGCCGGGCCTGACCCATTCCTGGCCCAGTCCGGACCATACGTCCACAATACCCTAAGCCTAAACGAGTCCCGTGCTTATTCTTATCAAAGATAGCTAAAGTTTCAATTTTGGTCCATGGACTGTATTTACATTCGCGCCCCTGAAGTTTGCCAAATCTTTCATGTTGTTTTTCATAGTTTTGCCACTATATAAATGAAGTTATAACACAATTCTCACTAATAACCTAACCCTAACGCTAGAAATAATCTCTCTCACCTCATCCCTCCTTCACCGCCGGCGCCACCCTTTCCACCGCGCCGCCACCGCATAGATCTGGTTATTTTCCAGGGATTTAAGGGTAGATCGAAGTGTTTTGCTCGCTTTTTGTTCCTCCACCGCCCCACTTCTTCTCGTCGTGTTTTCTTTCGACTTAAATGTTTTGTGTCAAAATCTCTTAATAAGCTCATGAGAGCTTATCTCCTTTCAGCTTATTTCGTTATTTTGTGCTTATTCTCATTCTTATTTTTTTCGTTTTGTTTCCTTTGGGCCGCGTACGAAATGGTTAACCCACAAGGCGAGCCCTATGGGTTGATTTGAGATTTATTTTGGATTCGGGTTTAAGCAGGAATCATTTGGTTCGATTTGGAATTCTAATGGTGTTTAGATTTGGAATTGTTTCAGGCCGAATGGGGTTGTTGATGGTCAGTTTGATTCGATTTAGATACGGATTTAATGTTGTGGCCGTTTGGTTTGATTCAGATTGATGTGGATTTGAAACTTGTGTGATTTTTGGCCGCGACAAGGTTTAGCCGAGATATTGTGGTCTCGGTGTGACCTTGGTTTGCCTAAATTGGACTATTAATTTATATGTTGAATTGTTGACCCTAGGGTAAAATATTGACCCGTGAGTGAAAAATGGACCATGACTCGACAAGTAAAACAACCCATGTCGTGAAATTTATTTGATCCAATTTGCATTGATTTTTATGAAAGAAAAAGGAAAAACACAAAATGATAAAGTGGTGAAGATTAACTAAATGATATGATTATTAAATAAAATTAAAAGGGTAAGATAAATTTAATTAGAATCTAATACGTTTTTATTTTAATAAAAACGAGACACGCTGGGGTTTGTTGGACTTTTCGAGGCATATTACAATTTTTGGGTAAAGGGGAGTAATCCTGCACCCTGGTAAATATATTAACCAAATAAATGTTTAAGTACAATGTATATGAGTGAGATCCCACATATCAGCCCGTTACATAGGCATAGAGCTTACATAACAAGATACTTCCAATTATCTAAACAAGAAACAAAACACTACTCAAATGATAACATATGACACAACGAAGGAAGATTATTTCCTAGGACCTTGAAACGTTGTGCCATACATGGCATTAAAGGCATCCAAATTCCCAGGAAGATCACGAACCTGTTTCGCATAGTCATCGAAGTCATATTCATCATACTCATCTTCATACCCTTGGCCACCACCAAATATATTAGCAGACTCATCAAATGGGTTAGCAACAACCTCATCTTCAGAATCAGACACCTCAATCTCTCCCACTTTAGAAAAAGGGTTAGCTCTCTTAGTAGAAGAGGTAGACGGAATAGGTAGACCATCATCATCCACAAGAGTAGCTTTCCCAGCAATAAGTAGTTTTTCAATCTTACCAATCTTCTCAACTATGGGAGTAGAACCAACATCCATTGTTCCCATTGAATCACTCACAAGCGGAACATGTGATGTAGAACCAGTCTTATTTAACACATCCTCATTAACCTCCATTGTACGACCCTTATCCACATCTGCTTCCTTAGAACAACCAGTAGAATCCCCAATCATCGCCTCCTCATTAACCTCCTCAGTATTAGAATCAACCACAGGACTTTGAATGCCCGTGTCCTCATGCACCTCAAGTGTCCCAAAAGAGTTAGAAGTAGTAACAGGAGTACCTGTAGCATTAACAGTAGCAACGTCCGGCATCTTCTTCTTTGGGATATAAACCTGCTTCCTAGGAGAAAATTTAGGACCCTTACCCATATTAATACCGCTAGACAACTTCGGACCTTGGGGTTTGGCTTTCCGATTCTGCACCACCTTAAAACCATCATCATTCACATCCAAGTTCAAGGTGTGAGCATCAGCATGATGCTCCTTAGGAGACTTAGGACAACAAGCATTATCATGCCCAAACACTTTACATTCCATGCAATGTGGAGGTTTCCATTCATATTCAACCTTGATACTAGCCGTCGTAAAACCACTATCATCCTTCTTAGGGATAGCCATAGTTACCACATGTTTAAGATCAGCTTCCGATGATAACTCAACAAGAGCACGAGCAAAACTAATACGACCCCATGAGTCAACGCACATGGAGCTAGTGAATGCATCTAACATAATCGGCTTACCCACCTGAGTAGCAATAAGGCTCAACCCGTCTTCCGAATATGCAAGTAATGGCACATTATGCAATTTAATCCACACAGGCACTTTGGTAACCTCACTTTTGGACAATAGCACGTCAGGAGTCCATTTAGTGAGAATGATAGGAGAATTACGAATTATCCAAGGTCCTCGTTGAAGAACATTCTCAACACCCTCTTTAGAATCAAATTTAAAGAGAAATACACCATCATCATTCTTCATAAGTTTCTTTAAACCAAACTTACCCCATGTATTGGTGACATAATTCTTGACCAACTGAAATGCAATATTCTTGCCGACAAAGAAGCCAACAAGAGTATTATCATAGCGGTTAAACACACCCTCCATAGCAGCCTTAGGAAGAACTGTATCATGATTATCAATTCTATTCTCATTCACCAATGAACGGAAGTTAACTTTCCTAGATACACGTTCCGAGTTTAACACATTAGCAAACGACCTCACTTCATTGTGTATACTATCACTCACATTAAGACCAGAAGTAGAAGCATTCTTACCATCCATCGAAGCATTAAGATCAGAAGTAACAGTATGATTAGTACCATACAATTGGGATTGCATAGCCACATCAAAACTCGACAGAGGAGTATTTGCAGAATAAACTTTAGTACCATTAATACCACTCGAGTTGTTCACATCAGACGATGAAGCCATCTTAGCAATATCACTGTCAATTTTATTCATTGCTGCATCAAATTTCTGATGCGCATTAGCAATCAACTGCTCCACATTAGGCTGTTTTGAAACATTAGAGGCCGAATCAGAAGCAGGTATATCATGACTGGGGCTTGAATCAAGTGAAACCGGCTCCACTTGTCCATCAGTACCAACAAGTGAAACCCCAACAGATTCATGTTGCGAAACACCGGCGTTCCCAACATCGTTACTCTTTAATCGTTGCATTCGAGCATTGTTGGTCGTTATGGAAGCACTATTGTTGAGAAATCCTTTCTCCATCTCTCTAAAACCCTCGAACCCACACAACCGAATAACACGTAAAGTAACTAGCTCAGATCAGCAGCAGACACCGAACCAAAAAAAAGAAAACCCTAACTTAAGGAGTTAGGGTTTAACACGTTATTGCCTCAAGAAACTAACCCATATGAAACCAACCTAATATGCATTAAGATGAGTATACCATGCACGTAGAACCAAATCACAAAAGAAACAGAAAGCGAATATATTTAGAATTAATTCACCGTCCCATGATAAAAAGTATCATATAAACAATTAATTAAACTAGCCAACCCAAGTTAGGGTGGAGCAGGATTAAAAAATTATGAAAGTTATAGATCGACTTTTAGGGTATATGGGAGAATCGTATTCAAGGCATATTACAATTGGTTTATTCATATTTGGACTTGTTGGAATTATTTAATTGATTTGTTGATTTATTTGGTAGTCGGATTTCCTTGGGATATTTGCAACACCGGGACTTGGAAAATATATTTTTTTTTGGGTAAAGGGGAGTAATCCTGCACCCTGGTAAATATATAACCAAAAAAACGTTTAAGTACAATGGATATGAGTGAAATCCCATATCTCAGCCCGTTACATAGGCATAAAGCTTACATAACAAGATACTACCTATTTTCTAAACAAGAAAACAACCTACTACTCAAATGATAACATAGGACATAACGAAAAAATTACTTCCTAGGTCCTTGAAGCTTGGTGCCATACATGGCATTAAAGGCATCCAAATTCCCTGGTAGATCAGAAACCTGCTTCGCATAGTCATCGTAGTCATAGTCATCATACTCATCTTCAAACTCTTGGCCACCACCGAATAGATTAGCAGACTCATCAAATGGGTTAGCAACCACCTCATCTTCAGAATCAGACACCACAATATCTCCCACTTTAGAAAAAGGGTTAACTCTCTTAGTAGAAGAGGCTGGCGGAATACAAGAATCACTAGTTTTAGGAGCCACACCCGACTTCATCTCTTTCAAATCACTCACAAGGGGTTCTTGTGATGCAGTACCTGTCTTAGTAGACTTATCTTCATTAACTTCCATTGTACGACCAGAATCCACATCCTTGTTGGTGTCATTTGAAGGAATACCAAAAGCATCCGTATATTCCATATTAAAAGCATCAAACCGATTAGATGTAGAGATCTTTGTTCCACTCGAACTAGCCACATCAGAAGCATTCTTCTTAGTGACTTCCACTTTCTTAGGTTCAGGAGGAGTCTTTTTGGGTTGATATTGAAACTGCTTACCCACAACAGGTTTAGTAAATCCTCCTTGACCCGGAATAGTAGAACCACCTTGCTTTCCCTTCTTCTTATTATTGACCGTCTTGAAACCATCATTAACACGCTTAGTAGGCTGAGCCGGTTTCACTTGATTCAAGCCCTAGTCGTGACGCATCTAGTCATGACATGCCTGAGGGTCACGATACTTTACTGAAAATTTGTGCTATTGAAAAACAAATCTTAGAGGGAAAACTTGTTCTTGTGGGTGTGAATGGGCAACCATTTAAACCAACTGGGACAGTGGATGCTACTACTTCTACTGGGGCTTATTCGTTTGAGCATCTTAAGGTGCCGCAGTCTCAGAAGGAGCTTGAGGAGATGCTTTCTTCTATCGGTTATTCGAAACCTCCTCAAGATACAAGTGGTCCTATGGCTTCTAATGTTAATGCACATGGGGCTATTGGTATTGAGAAGGATGGTGTGCATGCGTTGAAACAGCCTGCTTCATCGTATGCTGGTGTTACTTCTACTGAACCAATGAAACACATGTCTAACTTTCGTAGGTTGGAATGTAGTAAGAAAGCTAATGGTGTGGATCTTTTTGTCCCGATGAAAGTGGTTGAAGAGGTAAACACTAGGTTTGAGAATACGTTGTATGGGTATTACCTTGGTAAACGCCTTGCTTTTCCTGTTGTTGATTACTTTGTACGCAATGTGTGGGCTAAGTTTGGTATACACAAGGTAATGATGAATGCAAAGGGGTTCTTCTTTTTTAAGTTTAATTCGAAAAAAGGTGTTGATGACGTTATTGAAAACGGTCCTTGGTTGATTAATAATGTACCTATTATTCTTAAACCATGGACAGTGAACACCAATTTACTTAAAGAGGATTTGACCAATATCCCGGTGTGGGTTAAATTCCATGACGTTCCTCTTGCTATGTTTTCTGATGATGGCCTTAGTCTCCTTGCCACATTAATAGGCACGCCTAAAAGGTTAGATGCCTTCACTAGCCAAATGTGCAAGGACTCGTGGGGCCGTAGTAGTTTTGCTAGATGCATGATTGATGTGAAGTCGGATGAGCTTCTTAGGGACAGCCTTACTGTTGAGATTCCATTACTTGATGGGTCGGGGTCGACTATCGAGACGATACGGGTTGAATATGAGTGGAAACCACCGCATTGTGATAAATGTAAGATTTTTGGTCATACTCCTATTGATTGTCCTAAAGTTGTTGAACCTCCTACTCAGCCTTCTAAGCGTGCAAATGATGGTGCAAATGATGGTTTCAAGATGGTTTATAATAGGAAGAAGGGAAAGCAAGGTGGGTCTTCTATTCCGGGTCAAGGAGGGTTTTTCAAACATGTTGTGGGTAAACAGTTTCAATACCAACCCAAGAAGAATCCTCCTGAACCTAAGAAAGTCGTAGTCACTAAGAAGAATGCTTCTGATGTGGCTAGTTCGAGTGGAACCAAGATCGCTACATCTAACCAGTTGGATGCTCTTAATATGGAACATACGGATGCGTCTGGTATTCCTTCTAATGACACTATCAAGGATGTGGATTCTGGTTGTACAATGGAAGTTAATGAAGATAAGTCTACTAAGACATGTACTGCATCACAAGAGCCTCTTGTGAGTGATTTGAAAGAGATGGAGTCGGTTGTGGCTCCTCAAACTAGTGATTCTTGTATACCGCCTGCCACTTCTACTAAGAGAAGTAACCCTTTTTCTAAAGTGGGAGAGATTGTAGTGTCCGATTCTGAAGATGAGGTTGTTGCTAACCCATTTGATGAGTCTGCTAATATATTTGGTGGTGGCCAAGAGTTTGAAGACGAATATGATGACTATGATTTCGATGACTATGCGAAACAGGTTCGTGATCTTCCGGGGAATTTGGATGCCTTTAATGCCATGTATGGCACAACGTTTCAAGGTCCTAGGAAGTAATTTTATTTCTTTGTGTCATATGTTATCATTTGAGTAGTGGTTTGTTTTCTTGGTTAGAAAACAGGAAGTATCTTGTTATGTAAGCTCTATGCCTATGTAACGGGCTGAGATATGGGATTTCACTCATATCCATTGTACTTAAACGTTTATTTGGTTAATATATTTACCAGGGTGCAGGATTACTCCCCTTTACCCAAAATAGTAGGCTGAGCAGGAGGTTCAACAACTTTAGGACATTCAATAAGAGTATGACCAAAAATCTTACATTTATCACGATGAGGTGGTTTCCACTCGTATTCAACCCGTATCTTGTCAATAGTCGAACCCGACCCATCAAGTAACGGTATCTCAACAGTAAGGTTGTCCCTAAGCACCTCATCCGACTTCACATCAATCATGCATCTAGCAAAACTACTACGGCCCCACGAGTCCTTGCACATTTGGCTAGTAAAAGCATCTAACCTTTTGGGCGTGCCTATCACTGTGGCAAGGAGATTAAGGCCATCATCAGAAAACATAGCAAGAGGAACATCATGGAATTTAACCCACACCGGGATGTTGGTCAAATCCTCTTTAAGTAAGTTGGTGTTTAATGTCCATGGTTTAAGAATAATAGGTACATTTCTAATCAACCAAGGACCGTTTTCAAGAACATCATCAACATCTTTCTTCGAATTGAACTTGAAGAAGAAGAACCCCTTTGCATTCATCATTACCTTTTGTATACCAAACTTAGCCCACGCATTGCGTACAAAGTAATCAACAACAGGAAAAGCAAGGCGTTGGCCAAGGAAATACCCATACAAAGTATTCTCAAACCTAGTGTTCACCTCTTCAACCACTTTCATCGGTACAGAAAGATCCACACCATTAGCTTTCTTACTACACTCCAACCTACGAAAGTTTGACGTGCGTTTCTTAGGTTCAGTAGAAGTAACACCAGCATACGATGAAGAAGGTAGTTTCATCGTATCAACCTTATCATTAGTATTATTAGGGCTACTAGTAGAATTAACATTAGAAGCCATAGGACCACTCGTATCTTGAGGAGGTTTTGAATAACCAATAGCAGTAAGCATCTCCTCTAGCTCCTTCTGTGACTGCGGCACCTTAAGATGCTCAAATGGATTAGCCCCAGTATAAGTAGTAGCATCCATTGTCATAGCTGGTTTTAATGGTTTCCCATCGTCACCCACAAGAACACGTTTTCCCTCAAAAATTTGTTTTTCAATAGCACGAATTTTCAATAAAGTATCATGACCCTCAGGCGTGTCATGCCTAGGAGCGTCATGACTAGGGCTTGAACCAAGTAAAACCGGCTCCACTTGTCCATCAGAACGAGAACCAGAAGCAATACCATTAAACTCATCCTTCCTACTATTAGGGTTCATTGTCGATTGAAGAATCGACTCACCAAGACTAACAGTAGGGTCATTCACATCATGACCAGCTGTATCCCTTGCCATAGCAGCTCCAATCACAGAAGAATCATGACAATCATTAGATGGCTGAGACGTAGCATTACAATCTTGCTCATTACTATCATCCATAATAAGCAAGCAAATAGAAACAGTACCGAAACCCTAAAAAACGAAATCAACAAACCAAATTCGAAACCCTAAATAGCACGACTAAAACATGAAGCTCCACGTCTAACTTCAACAAAACGAGGTCCTTAGATGAACTAAGGCATGAATCAAAGCACAAATCAACTAACCAAATTCCATGATTACGATTGGTTTATATACTAATATAATAAAATCAGTAGATATACTAATATAATAGCACGACTTGGAAAATATATTTTGACATAGATATTATTGGATTTTGGATATTTTGGACTATTGGACGTGAAACAAATATAGTAAATTAGACTTGTAATGAATTTAATGTATTCGATTCGCAATGGGTAAACAATATGGAAATAATGACTAACGGACAATAATATCTATAAATATTCGCTGTCTGAATTATTTGGGAACTTGATTTTAATAAAGTCTTTTGACTTGGAAATGTTCGACAAACGAATGAATCAGGACGAAATTTTGTAAGATTTCTATACTTAAAGCTTTTCAAATGACCTTTTTATTTTAGGTCCAAACTTGTTTTAAGTCAAAAAACGGATATATTTTGTACAAATAATGGGGATTATGGTAAGTACTGACGACTACCAATCGACTCATCTTATTTGATAATATATGTTTTTATTATCTTTTTTACTTCTCTCCGTAATCTCTTATTGACTTAAGTTCTCATCAATTCTCTTCTCGGCGATTCATTGTTTGTTCCCTTTCAGCGTGTTTACTCTTGAGTCCGTGTTTTACTACCGTTACACGAATGATGATACCAAACTCTTTTTAAAAAAAAGGCTAAAACAAGATTATTTGGGAAATGGAAATGAATTACTTTTGGAAATAGAAATTGGTTTATTTTTGGGAATAGAAATAGTTAACTTATGAAAACTGTTGCGCATTTGATTTTGTTATGAATTATATTTTTTGACAAGTCTTTATATTATTAGGTCGTGCCGAGTACAGTATGATGTGACATTGTTGATATTGTTGTGTTGTGCTATTATTTGGTTATTGTGCTGTCTTGTCCCTGATATTATTGTGATATTTCATTGATGTGGCTAAGGTGAGTTTATAGCCCCACTTTTACTCTTATTACTTGCTTTGAAAAAATTTAGGGTGAGAAACATACAAAACCATCATGTTGACTAAAACTATACTTATGCTTCTTAAAACTATTATGTGGTGTAGCCTAAGTCTTTGAATCCCACTATGCCCACTTCCATGAACCGTCAATTTCAGTTTGGGAAGCTCGAGAGATATAGATAGATCTATCGGGGTGACTCCCCCCTTGGGGATGGCCAGCTAGTCGGACGTATACCATGTCGGATTGCTGAGTGTTTCGGGATAAACACTTGCTTTGGGCCCTTTTATTTTATCGTGCTTCTAGCATGCTTTACTTCTCGAGCTTCGGTTGTATGAACTTAGCATTAGCGTAATAGACTTTTTAACATGTTTTATCACGTATTTGATTTTGGGATGATATGTGATTCACTTTTGGAGGCGCTTGGCAAATGGCATAGTTATGGGATCAAGATACTCTGATATTCATTTGGGACCGTTTAAATGATCTTATTGGGCCTTATTCCACATCTTTTGACTAATGTAGAACTTAATACTTTTGAAATATATAATGTTTTTCTAAAACGGATGAGGTAATTCCGTTATCCTATACTTTGTGTTGTGTACCAATTAGTAGCACCCCAGTGACCTGAACCGCTTCCGCAATACCATTTTTGGGGGTGTTAAAAAAAGTCAAGATCAAATTTTCCGTCAAACTAAATAAAAACGTGTTTTGCAAAAAAATATGTATAAAAATATAGGTGTCTCCTTTGTAAAAAAAGAAACTAAAAAAAGAGAGAAAAAATGAGAGGGTAGTAAATTAATCTTTAGTCGTTGAATTTTAAATAAATTATAAAACTTATCATTTTTTTAGTCTTCTATAATAACTTTTTAAATTTAACAAATACACGCTTAAACTTTATACCCCATGACGTTATTATATTTTTATAAAAAACACAACTTATATGTTGTTGTTTTTTTTAAATATTATTCATATTATCATTATAGATTAAGTTAACGTCTATGCATGGGATTATGAATATCAACCGGATAAAACAGATATTGTCATATGTAAATCAATACAAGTGAGATATATATACGAACATCACCAATGGAGCATTAGTCCAACGGTTGAAGCACTTGTGCTTCAGTCAATAGACTCAGGTTCAAGTCCCATCCTTGGCATTTGCTTCATATAGGTACCACCTCCGCAAAACCTATGGGCACAATTGAGAGACTTTGTGGAATAAGAGCTCAGGGTCCGAGTCTTGGCTCGTGCTCACTCCAGTTGGTGCCCCACTAGGCCAGGAGAGTTGATGGAGCTATTCCTTGTGAGGTGGACAATGGCTGGTGCCAAAAGGCACCCGGGGTCAAGGTGTTCTCGCCAATCTACACCTTTTTGTGGAATATATATACGAACATCTCATGTTATTCTTCTTTGTGAGTTTAAGTAAGGATGTTTGGAAAAATATTGTTCTTACTATCCATGTTCAATAATGACTCAAGCTATTCCTCTTTATAAGTTTAGTCATGTGTGTAGAAGTTTAAAAAATAAATATTAAACTTAAAGATGGTATTAATCGATATTAATACATCATGAAAAATTTATATAGAAACTTGTGCATACACGAGTATAATGATGAGTAAAACACAACTAACCTAATACAACGGTACTGATTTGTTGCATTATCCTGTTTGTGTAGTGATCTATACAAGTATTAAATGTTTCGCATTATTTTATAGAAAAGTTTACACGGGGTTGAAAACTGACACAAACAAAATTATTATTAACGAAGAAATAAATAACAAAATGAAACCACAGGTTACTATAATATAAAAATAAATACACTTAAAAACTATTTAGTAATAGAAGTTTTGGAGCATGATAATTATTAATCAATATTGTCATAATGAAAGTTTTATGTAAAACTTCGTGGGTACACGGGTTATTAGTACTAGTATCCATTATATCATTAAAATCGTCAAGAAAAATAGAATTAGAATTTGAAAGTAAGATTGGTGGTCATAGACAATGAAAGACAAAGACTAGATTTTGATACTCGTGATATATTTTGGGAAAAATTATAATTTAACCAATACGAGTCCAAGTAAACAAACAAGTATAGTTTGAACCTTGATAAGTGGTCACAAAGAGAAATTTAATCTTGTGGAAAATGAAGAATGTGACTATTGTGAGTATCATTTGTGAAAGCAACTAATGCCTCAAGACTTTCCTTCTTACTTTCTCCCGGCATGTTGTTATCTTCAAACGGACTATGCCCCAAGGGACACCGCCTGACATGTGGTCTTTCCTTGACATCGAAGTCTACAACATCAACAACTACACCCTCTCTTTTATCATCGGTCTAATTTGTCTCGAATCATACTTAGACTAATTTAAAAGAGTAAAGTCAAGAAAGACATACGCAATAGATAAATAATATTTTTGAGTAAACATACTTATAATTAAAAGGTTGCATAAACAAACACACCCTTTGGTAAACACAAAAATCCTTTAAAATGTTCATCCATAGAAAGATAACTGAAGGATCGTTTTGATGGTGTAACTTATTTCTCTTAACGATTGGTTCTTGAGATATTGATTTTTAGGAAAGGCGTGGAAGTGAGTTTTAATTAAAAAAAGTCAATAATGTTTTTTTTTTATTCTTTGGAAGAATGAGCGGCTAAGACTTGCCCTCGTTTATGTAAAAGAAACTGAGAATTCGAGTGAAAACAACAATGTCTTTCACAATTGGTACTCATAAAAATGATGATGGATCGCACTAGTGCATACTAAACAGAATATGCACGTTGGTAATGAGAAAGGAGATACAAATCGGAATGGAAATGATTAAAAAATGAGAATATAGAATATTCTCATGGAGGTGTAAAATAATAATTATCTAGGGCATATATATTTATTTGAGATAAATATATCAAGTACAAAATTCAAAACTATAAACCCTATAGGATATATGGTTCGACTAGGATCATTAAAGAACAAGGGATTAAGTTTGACAAATTATAAACTTGGGTACTTAGAAGTTCTAATTATGCTAATTATGATTTTAGCTACCCTATGAATAGCAAGACTTCCTATTAACAATTCATTCACTCATCTACCAAACCATAACCCAAATTCTCCCTCCCCCCTCCTCCATTCAGTCAACTTTCTAGTAAACACGTACTCTCCAACTGTGCATATGATCTAGCTCTAGTTCTACCTGTGCAGTACCGGTGGATACCCGATGCAACCAATGTGGTAATTTTTAATGTGAAAACCCTAACTTGATCGACCCAAGTGGCAGAGAAAAAGAAGAAGGTGATTCCGTGCACACAACAAATAACAAACTGCAAATTAAGCTTACATCTTGCAGGATCAAGTAAGTCTTCTATGAACAATCTTGTTATTTGTTTAGAATAGGTTATATTTGTGATTTAGAGATCTTGATAATTAGGATTTTGGTCTGCATATCCGTTGTGTATGTTTTATAAAGCCATGCACTGACCACAAATACCCTTCAAAAACTGTCCCTATATGAAATTTACTCTATTAGTTTTTCCTTGTAAAAATTATTTCAACGAACTTAAATAATCCATGCTAAAATAATAAATTTCAAAACATTTAAGAACGGGGTATGATCTGCGAATAGAATAAGTCCACAACTATCAAGCACAGTGTCATGGACCAATTTGTTCCGATACCACAAAATCTTTTAAAACACGAGTTATGAACAAATGCAATGAAAACCTTTTTAGCTCGGCCTATAAATTTTGAAAAAAAAATTAAAATTATTTGTGAATTGAGTAGATTTGATGTGAAGATGTTGAATTTTACTTTGAGTTGAAATTTGTGTTTCATTTTGAAATAAATCTTATAAAATCAAAAGGTTTTAAATCCCTTTGTTGTTTTGGGAACAAAATTATTCTCTTGTTTCATACCACATTGGTGCAAGCTTAAGTGATTTTGAAATGGAATATTTGTAAATTTGTTTTATCCGTGTAGATTTTTCGGAACAAGATTTCTTAAGATTCCATAATTGCTTAGTGTTTTGTAAACATAATTTTGTGAAGAATGAAATTCAGATTAGCTGAATAGCAAATAAAAAAAATTGTGAAGTAAATGTTCCATGTGATTAAGGTTTATTATTATACTTACCTTTTTGCAAAGAATACCTAGTAAACTGGGACCCCATTTTTGAAACAGAATTTTTTTTTTGGAAAGGCAAGATATATTACGAGACCTCGAAAGGAGAAAAAAGAACAATACAAAACATGGCATCCTACCTCAAATAATCAAGATAATTAGAAGAGGATAGGACCCAAAAAAAGAGCAAAATACAAAGAAAGAAACTACAAACATAAAAGCCAAACATCTAGAAACAATCACAAAGCCTTACAGGAACTGTCGCAAGAAAGAAAAACCAATTTAAGCAATGAGAAGCAAATGGACCAGACCCATGTGTAGAGTAGCAGCCCCACAATACGGAAAACAGCAAAAGCAAAAAAGCCTCACAAGAAAATATAACCACTAAGAACAGCAGCAGCCTTGAGCTCAAAATAATAACCAAACACACACTACTCAACATATCATACAGCTGCTGCAAGAGCTGGGCTACAGCAAGGGACAAAAGCAAAACTAGAAAATGCCGGACACATCCACTAGCATTGTCTAAAATACTTTTGATCCCCACTGAAGCTTCTGACCCAGCGAAGCATTTGGAGATGAGCCCCACATGCTAAACTCGAACCTGGTAACACCCTGTACCAAACATGATGTTGTCTTAACTGAGCCTCACACAGAAACTGATCGAAATGATGTAGCAGCCCACAATAAACCATAAGTCAATGTAAACGAATATTTCGAGGATCTCGTAACCAATGTTGCCAATCTATCACTTTATATTTATTTGATCTTCTCACTATCCATTCGAAGCTTTTTAGTTGAATGTCTTGTAAAATCTTGTTAACACTAGATACTTTATTTCCAAACACCCGAGCGTTTGTTTCCTTCCAAATGAAGTATCCGGAAGTCCATATAGCCGCTTGCCAAATAAACGATAAGGAAGTAGGAATGTTAACATTTCCGCTATGTGAGAAAATATCATCAATAGAGAAAAGGTTAGCACATCCCGCCTTCCTCCAAATAAATAGATTGGACCACACACTTGCTTGTTGTTTCACTATTTTGAGGATCTAAGAATTAGAAGTTTCATTTTTCGGTTGAGCATTATTTTCTAACTTTATCTTTTCTTAAACATTAAAAATTAGTTAACTGCTACTAGTTGTACATATAACAATTATCATGACCCGAGTGACTCATCTCCAGTGCACACCTGCAGTCACTTTCCATGACCACTTTTATGCATTTTTTTTTATGTTAGATTTCTTCTTCTCCACTAGATCTACTATGCCATCTTTTTCAACAAATTAACTAACTTCTAGTTAATTTCTTGTAATTAGCAAGAATAAATATAATTCTAACTGGCATATTCCTATACAATGTTAGTGTGCCTACAGAAGGTGATAATTCTAACACCTAACTGTATATATTATAGAAAGGTAGCAATCTTCATTCATATACCTTATTTTCTTATTAAATAACAATCTACAACATAATTTAGGACAAGAAAACAAAACATAAAAAGTTCCTTAAACTTTATGACTTATGACTAGACATCATACAAAATCGATCAAGCATTAAGTTACCGATACACGCATCTTCAACCAAAGTCGATCATCCACTGACAATAAATCTTTGACTTGGCGCATTGTTGGCCTTTCCTGTGGGTTGTTGTTCAAACATGCCCGTGAGACATTCAAAATTAAATGAGCTAGTTTCTCAACTAGAGGTGATGGTCGCGGAATCCGTCTATCTCCTACATTGGCTAGCAATAGATCATCAGTAGACATTGTTGGTAGACATGATATAAGTTCTCCAGGATGCTTTCCCATAATCACTTCTAGTGCGACAACTCCAAAACTATACACATCGCATTTCTCTGTCGCCACCATCGTATAAGCAAGCTCTACATTGAAGGAAGCAGGAGAACAATAAAAGAATTGTTATATCAGATCATGATTAAGAGAAATCTGAAACTTGAGAATTAGTACGTATAGTATATATAACTTTAAAAATATATGGTAGTTACCTGGTGCAATATAGCCATAGGTGCCTAAAACCACAGTCCAATTGGATGAATCCAGCTTTAGAAGCTTCGCTGTTCCGAAGTCCGAGATATGTGCCTCATAATCAGAATCGAGAAGGATATTAGCTCCAGAAATGTCTCTATGAATTATAGGTGGTGTGCAATCATGGTGCATATAAGCCAAACCATTCGCTACAGCCCTAACAATTCTAACCCTTTTTAGCCAATCCAGTTCCTTTGCTGTGATATCACTACTTAAGAGCGATTTTAGGCTTCCTTTCTCAAGATATTCGTAAATCAAAAATGAGTGACGAGCGTGGAAGCAATATCCATAGAGTTTAACTATGTTTCTATGCTTTAGGTTTGTTAATGCTCGTACCTCATTTAGGAAGCCTGTATGATCGTCATTCTCAGATGATGAATGAAGTTTCTTGACAGCCACTACATTGTTGGGTTGTAACTTAGCTTTATACACGGTGCCGTATCCTCCCATCCCAATACAATATGCATCATCAAAATCATTTGTTTCCTTGATGATTTCATCATACATCGCCTGTCCATCAAAACTTGTTATTGAGAAAAATTTGCCACCTTCTTCACCTGATGGGTTCTGTGGAGAAGTTCTCTTTTTACGTCGATAAGCAATGAGGCCACAAATGAATAAACCAAATAAAAGAGCGGAAAAAAGTGGGACCACAGTTACAAGGATTAGCTTATGATGAAAATGATTATCCTTCTTCATTTCTATTTGACTTTCACAAAGTTTCAAACCAGTAACATTTCCACACAGACCATCATTCCCTTTTAATGCTTCTCCAGAAACATTTAGAAAGACAGCATAAGGGGGAACCGGACCTGTGAGCTCATTGTAAGACAAGTCGATATCAATCCCTCTTGGAAAGTTACTGAAACTATTAGGAATAGCACCAGAGAGCTTATTGTGCGAAAGATTCATCATTACGAGACTTTTTAAACTTCCAATTTCTGGTGGTATCTCTTCTGTGAGTGAATTCCAAGATAAATCAAGAGCATTGAGTTGACTTAATTTACCGATCTCTGATGGGATCTTTCCGCTGAGCTTGTTATTATTAAGATATATGCGATTGATTTGTACCCAATCACCAATATATCTTTGTAATGACCCGATTAACCTATTTTTTGATAGGTCAAGAATAAGGAGGCCATACAGTGATCCTAGCTCGTGAGGTATAACACCTGAGAGGTTGTTCTCGCTCAAGTTTAAATTTAACAAATTTTTCATCTCCCCAAACTCCTTTGGAATTTGACCAA
This sequence comes from Chrysanthemum seticuspe, assembly GCA_019973895.1. Lineage (NCBI taxonomy): Eukaryota > Viridiplantae > Streptophyta > Magnoliopsida > Asterales > Asteraceae > Chrysanthemum > Chrysanthemum seticuspe. The sequence goes on along the minus strand of BPTQ01000005.1, from coordinate 352,375,421 downwards.
CCAAGTGATTAGAAGAAAGATCAAGCACTTGAATTGAATTTCCAAACTCCGGTGGTAAGCGACCACTTATGTTGTTAAATCCCATCATTAATGTAGTCAAATTCTTGCATTTACCCCAGTTATGAGATAGTTGGCCATAAAATTTATTATGACTCGCATCAAAGAAATTTAAGCTCGGGTAGACACCAAAACTATTTGATATATCACCACGAAACTGATTAAATTCAAACCTTGCTCTTGTTAATGTGGAGCAATTCCATAGCCCTCTTGGAATAGGACCAGAGAGTTGATTAAAACTTACAGATAATCTTTGAAGCTCCCCCCCTTGGCACAAATCATCAGGCAATTGGCCAGACAACTGATTTTTGTCCAGCTGTAGATTAACCAATTGTAGACCTCCGATTCCTTGTGGTATAGGACCGGATAACTTGTTCCCACGAAGATACAGAGACTGTAGGCTTCTCAGATTTTTTAACCATGAAGGAATTGAACAATTGAGTTGATTTTCACCCAATTCTAAATGAGTCAGAGACTTCAAATTCCCTAATTCAATTGGAATGGGTCCAGAGAGTTGATTTGCCAACAACGAAAGGCGTTTCAAAGACGTCAAATTACCGAACGATGAAGGAATTGAACCATTGAGTTGATTTTCGCTCAAGATTAACGTAGTGAGAGACTTCATATTCCCTAATTCAATTGGAATGGGTCCGGAGAGTTGATTTGTGTACAGATAAAGGATAATCAAAGACTTCAGATCACCCAACGATGAAGGAATTGAACCATTGAGTTGATTTTCACTCAAATCTAACCCAGTTAGAGACTTCATATTCCCTAATTCAATTGGAATGGGTCCAGAGAGTTTGTTTTTGTACAAATAAAGGATTTTCAAAGACATCAAGTCACCCAATGATAAAGGGATTGAACCACTGAGTTGATTTACATTCAAAGCTAATCCAGTGAGTGACTTCAAAATCCCTAATTCAATTGGAATGGGTCCGGAGAGTTGATTTTTGTACAGATAAAGGATATTCAAAGACTTCAGATCGCCCAACGATGAAGGAATTGAACCATTGAGTTGGTTTTCGCTCAAATCTAACCCAGTTAGAGACTTCATATTCCCTAATTCAATTGGAATGGGTCCAGAGAGTTTGTTTTTGTGCAAATATAGGATATTCAAAGATGTCAAGTCACCCAAAGATGAAGGGATTGAACCAGTAAAATTGTTTCCGAAAAGTTGAAAAACGGTTAACTGCCTTAGTTTACCAATGGTAGCTGGAATTACACCAGAAAACTGATTGGTTGAAAAATTAAGATAGACAAGTTTGGATAGGAGTCCGATTTCTGGTGGGATGGGACCAAAGATGCTGTTTACGCTAAGATCAAAATGGGTAAGGTTGCCTAGAATAGAGAACGGGAACTGTTGAAGCGTACCTTCTAACTCAAACGTCGAGAGGTTCAACTTGTTAATGTTCCCATCAGCGTTGCAAGCAATTCCAAACCAAGAAGGGCACGAAGCGCGTGCACTAGTATTCGTTGGAAGGGTTGTCCAAGAAGATACGATTTGGGAGTTGTTTGGGATTTTTAGGCTTGCTTTCCAGTTTTGAAGAGCATTTGCTTCCTCCAAAGAAGCAAGAGTAAAGTTTGGTATAAATGAGAGTGCTATGAGTAGTAGAGCTAGGGATAAAAGTAAGAACTTTGAAGAAGCCATTATAAACTGAAGGTTCGTATGTCTTTATTTATACTTGAGCTAACTTTTTCGCATAAATTAAATATTAGGTGGTGTCATATTTTCCTTTCAGGTACTTCCTTCTAATTGGAGCATAATTTTTTTTTAATTGCTAGTCAACCACGACATCCCCATATTTACCTACCCAATAAACAAGCTTGATTGAAATATATTTCCTTTTACATCTAACACACAATACCTTGAGTTTTTTTTTTTTTTTTTTTTTTTTTTTTTTTTTTTTTTTTTTTTTTTTTTTTTGCAATGATGTTTTATTATAATCATTTACTTTCGATTTACATAGAGGTGCAAGGCAAGCGAGCAACAAGCTGCGCCGCTAACCCTTTTTGGGTGTCATAAAAAGAAACACATTTACAAATTTTACTGCATCTTTTTTTAGCGGATTATCATCTGTAGGTTATTAATCACCATTAACTTTATTGCTCGTAAGGTTCTTGATGAAATTCCTAGTAAAGAATTACAATTCATCCATGTTGCGACATAGTGTAATATAAGCTAGTGTAATAGTCCAATGTCAGTAAGCATCGAACATACAGATTTTTTTTGGAGCAATGATTGATTGATATTTTAAAAAGTTATTTATATAGTCTTCATGGTAAATTCTTAATCGATGTCATCTGTTTATCTTATACGGTTTGTTGAATTTATGTTCAGGTGAAAAGAAAAAAATGTGCCTGAACTGCCTGTAAAATCACGTTCCCTGAGAAATCAAATTGATTACGAATAGGGAAAGAACGAGCGTCAGGTATCCATAATATATTAGTTTTGTGTTATGTGCTTTAGTTTTAAGATCAGTTAAATGAAGGTTGACGTATTTTATAACTAATGAAAAGTCAGAGCATGCTGCAATGTTGTTAGGATGGCAGCACGAGCTTGATCTTACATGTAAACTTTTCATTGAGTCTGTAAAAGCATTACATAGAGGCAAAAGAATGTGAAGTGAAAACATTAGGTACAAGATACTGAAACCTAATGAAACAATATCTGTTTGTACAAGATATCTGTTTGTATGTTGAAAATGAAGTATCATGCAATTATAATACTATGGCATACTTTCCTTAATATATTAGTTTTGTGTTATGTGCTTTAGTTTTAAGATCAGTTAAATGAAGGTTGACGTATTTTATAACTAATGAAAAGTCAGAGCATGCTGCAATGTTGTTAGGATGGCAGCACGAGCTTGATCTTACATGTAAACTTTTCATTGAGTCTGTAAAAGCATTACATAGAGGCAAAAGAATGTGAAGTGAAAACATTAGGTACAAGATACTGAAACCTAATGAAACAATATCTGTTTGTACAAGATATCTGTTTGTATGTTGAAAATGAAGTATCATGCAATTATAATACTATGGCATACTTTCCTTTAGAGTGACACTATATCTATATTTTTTTTCTCTCATTTCGAAAGGGCATATCATTGTTAGTTATCAATTTCTTGTGGTGTATATCCTTCTTACTGTTTGGTATAAAATTGATTTGAATGTTGATTTTTATTTGTACTAAAGATTGAGAAGTTCATGTTTCACAACCAAAAAATTGCTAACTGGGTAGTCTGCTCACACAAGAACGGTAATAGGCGAGTTCTTAACCGAATTCTAACTTGCATCTACACAATTGATATTCTCAAAATTTGTATTCAACTTTTTTTTTTTTTTTTTTTTTAATTTATTTTATTTTTTTAATTTTTATTTCAAGTCCATTTTTTCTCAAAAATGTTGTTTAGCAGTCTGTTTTGTGTAAATTTCTTGATTCGTTACAATTCCCATTTGAAGCAATCTCTTATAAGTGAAGACAATGGCATGGATAATTCTTATTTATCTAAACCAAATATATTTATTTGGGTGTGTTTTCATGCTCATATCGGTGTCTATGTATCTCTATAAGTTCATGATCATTTAAGGTATAAGACGTGTATGCGGGGGACATAATGTGTTGCCTTTACAAGTCGATATGAGAGTGGAATACGTGGTATCCCAAAATAGGAATACTCCGTATCAAGGGCATGACAGATAGTTTATACAATAAAAATCTTAAAAATGCAGAAATAAACAAAAGTACGGATTCTGAGAGGGGAATACGTCGTATCCAGAAATTGGATACGCCGTATCTACTCAACATAATGAACAGTATCAGAAGAAATAAAGAAAAATTGAAAAACATTATGGGTTGTCTCCCTGGAAGAACTTTTGGTTATTTCTGTGTCGTTCAAGTTCGACTCTCTTCCGCTCTACGTTGCTTTCCCGAGCTTCTCCTTCTCGGTCTCTCTCTTTATTTCATCCTTGATCATTGTTGCGTTTCTTTTGCTTACCTTGAGCTTGTGGTTGCACATCTTTTTAACATGGATGAAATCGTCAATCCCACTTATTATATATTTCTTAATCTCATAAGTTTCAACAATTGTTTCTGGTGGTAAATAGCATGCTCCGATTCGATCACATCTTTCTTGCTCCTGCTCTTCGAGCTCCCTAGCATACCATTCGGGCTCCCATTCTTTATTGTTTAACTCTTCAAGATAATGCCAAACCATTCTTACCTTGGACAAACGTTTCCTATCAAAATTATTATTAAGAGACGTTAAAGAGGGAAAAAACTCTCCCTACCCCTTTGGCGACTTTGGAGAATAACGATACCCTAACATTCCAACCTGATCGATCTTCAATTTCATCTATACACTATCGATTTAAGTTTGGTTCTGTATGATTCTCCTTAAATCGTAGCTGTCCCTGGTGTAATCTTAATCAGTTTTGGTTTCGTTTTTTAAGGTTTTATTAATCGCATATTTAGGGTTTCATAGTCGGTTCTGTGATTATTTATTCCAATCATTATTCAATCATGGAATCGACTGGTACATCATCAAATCATGGTTTAGTTATTGTGACTTCATGGCTTAAAAACCCTAGTTGTTAAAACTAGGGTTCAATCGTTTTGTTTGAAGAACATGGCGTTTACTTGTTCTTGTTTTTATTCTTTTTGCGATCACTTGTGTAAAGAGTTTTAGGTTGTTTTGATGTCGAATATGGGAGAGAAGAACAATACTATGCCACGTCCTGTTGTTGTTGGAACTAATGATATAATCATTTTGTTAATAATAGTTAAAGGACATATTAGAGTAATCAAGGTTGTTGTTGTCCTGCACCGTATCATAACAAGAAGAGAGGGTATAAGCTGTAGTTTTGTTGGATTTTGAGAAATGTGTTCACTAGCGTTTTTCTTATTTTTGTTCTTGTTCATTTGCGGTACAAGAAGTTTGTTTTGCTAACTTGGGATCAAAATTGTTGATCCCAAAAATTCGGTACTTCAGTGTTATTGATTTGGTACTAAACTACTACATGGTCAGCTAAGGTACTAACTTATTACTAACCTTATTTATTAGTGTCTTGGCTGATACTTTGGGATTTATACGCTAATTATTTTGGAATTTTTTGCTTTGGTTTTGACTAATTCTAATGTGGTCCCTGTCGATGCTAAATTCCTCTTAGTATGTCTTGGTTTGAATTTAGCTATCACATATCTACTTTAACTTCTAGCTAGT